>JAANYP010003562.1:0-493366 GCA_020465985.1 Centrapalus pauciflorus | reverse complement strand
TTGTTGAACATGTCTGACCGCTGTTGAACATATCAGCAGAGGAACTGGGAAAATCAGCATTGATAGGTTCAGGACATGCAGTTGTAATTAAGTCAGTACATTTATTCACACAGGATGTATTGACATAATCATCATCATGTCCATCATAATTAACAGGTTCCACACTGGGTGTAGTGGAAGCTTTTGCGTCCTCTTCATTGTTTGAATGCATCAGATTATCAAAGTTAAGTTCTCCTGAAACTGATTCAGGAACAGCTTTGGTGAAAGCATTCTTGGACTCTTCAAAGCTGACATTGATAGATTCATCTATCACCTTTCTTTTGTTGTTGTATACTCTGTAGGCTTTAGAGATAGCAGAGTAGCCAACAAACACACCTTCATCAGCTTTAGGTTCAAACTTTGTCAGTTGGTCCCTCTGATTCAGAATGAAGCAGGGACACCCAAACACATGGAAGTAACTGACATTTGGTTTCCTTCCTTTGAGCAGCTCATAAGGAGTCTTGTTCAACCTTTTTACCACTAAGGATCTGTTTTGAGTGAAGCAGGCAGTGTTGACAGCTTCAGCCCAGAATGATGAAGGTAAACCTGATGCACACAACATGGTTCTAGCAGCTTCAATAAGAGTTCGGTTTCTCCTTTCAGCAACTCCATTTTGTTGTGGAGTACTTACAGCTGAAAAGTTTTGAGTGATTCCTTTCTGTTCACAGAAGTCTTCAAGAGTACTGTTTCTGAATTCAGTACCATGATCACTTCTAAGCTGCTTTACTTGAGCAGAGTTCAGCATCTCCATCTTTTTCACAAATCCAATAATTTCTCTAGCAGCCTCTCCTTTGCTCTTCAGAAAGATCACCCATGTGTACCTGGAGAACTCATCAACCATTACTAGAGTGTATCTTCTTCCTCCTAGACTTGGGACATTTACAGGTCCAAACAAGTCCATGTGAATTAAGAAGAGTGGAGTATCAATAGAGAAATTATGTTTGGATTTAAAAGATGTTTTCCTCTGCTTGCCTTTTTCACAAGCTGTGCAGAGTTTATCTTTAACAAAGGTTATAGAGGGCAAACCTGTCACCAACTCTTTATTACAGAGTTTATTGATGTTCTTGAAGTTCAGATGTGAAAGCCTTTTGTGCCATAACCAGTTTAAGTCTGCATTTGTTCTTGTGATAAACCAGGTTTCAGTTGTGGAATCAGCAGATTGCATGTCCACAACATATACACCTTTCTTTCGTTGAGCACATAGCACAACTCTGCCTTGGGGATCCAATATGTAACCCAGGTGCTCATCAAAGTTAACCTTGTAGCCAGCATCACACAGTTGGCTTATGCTAACAAGGTTATGTTTTAGCCCAACCACATAGGCTACTCTTTTGAATACTGCAGCACCAGCTTTAAGAGTTCCATATCCCTCAGTGGATCCCTGTACATTGTCACCAAATGTGACTTTTGGCCCTTTTTGAGGCCTGAGATCACTAAGCAATTCTTTACAACCTGTCATGTGCCCTGAGCAGCCACTGTCCAAGTACCAAACCTGGGAAGGTTGTTTTTCCTGCAGAGTGATAAGAGAAATATTAGTCATTTTTAGGGGAACTCATCACAGAGATGAGTTCTCCTACTTCATCAACATTTGTTGATGGACTTATAATATCCACACTAATATTCCCAATTTGAATGGTGTCAGCTTGGATACCATTTTTATTGACTGAGATGTTTCCAACACTGCTTGTAACAGCTGTGAGAGAACTATCAGAGTCAACAGGCCTCATGTCCTCAGGTTCAGGACAGTCTTTGGCCAGATGTGTCTTCTTCCCACATTTATAACATTTTCTCTTTTAAGGATTTTTGGAAGAAGAACTTTCAGAAACACATTCTGAGTTATTTTTGTTGATTCTTTTAGCAGGTTTAGCAAATTTATTACTATTTGATGAATCAACAGCTTGAGTGGAGGGTTCAAAAGTCACAGCTTTGTTTGTCTCTTCTTTCCTCCTTTTAGGAGGACAAATGTCAAAGACAGGAAGCTTAATTGGCTTTTGAACTTCCACAGGTTTGGGGAACTTATTCCCATGTTTATCAGGTTGAGCAATGGCTTTGCCTTTGTCACTACTGAGACGTGATTTATGCTGCCTATCAACATAATCATTGTTTCTGGTTTTGAAAAACTTATTTTCATGTAAAACCAGTTTACCACTATGATTAGTAAACTTATTAGAAATCACAGCAGGTTTGCTTTCAACATGAGACTTGCCCTTGTTGAAAACAGACTGCTTAACTTTTGAAAACTTGTTTTCACAATGTTTAGCATCAAAAGGATTATTATGTCTTTTACCATCAGTTTGGACACAAAACCTGTTTTGTCAACAGGTTTAGTTTCCACAGCTGTAGTTTGGACATGTTTTCCTTTCTTTTGCTTGTGTGAATCAGCAGAGCACTTAGCAGGCTGGATTGATGGAGAACATATTCCAACACCAGCTTTTGAGCTAGGTTCACACGAGCTGTCAGTATTTTGAGGCCTGACAAACCTGTTTGTTGAAATTAGTTTACCATTCACTTTTTGAACAAAAGTGTTTGGAAGCTCACCAAGAGTGGATAAATCTTCTTTCAGATTATTAATCTCAACAATGGAAGCTGCTGTATCAAGATCCCCTCCAAGATAGGCTTGAATTTGTGCAGGGATCTGTTGACTTATACAATGGCTGACTTTTTGTGCAGATTGGCACCAAGAGTCAACTATCTTTTGAAGCTTAGCATGCTTTATATCTGTTTCTCTCTTTTCTTCCAGTAAAATAGAGTTGATGTGTTTTAATTCATCAAGCTCAATTTCCAACTTATGGAAACTGTCCAGTTTATTGGATTTTGTTTTAAGATCAGTTTTAAGCTTGGAGATTTCAGATGATAAAGCATCATGCTTCTCAACAGCAGCTTTCAAATCAACTAGCATATATTCAAACATCTTAATCTTTTCTTCAGAACTGTAAACCATAAAATTTTGTACCTTATACATCATTGTAGGATTCCAGTTCTCTAAGCTGCTGAAAGCTTTAGCTTCAGCCATATCCTATTTGAAACTGCTTGTTGATGGAACATCAGTGTTGGCCATCAGACATTGATTGTCTTCTTCATCAGATGATGAATCAGATTCCTCCCAATCACAAGTCTCTGCCATGAGTCCCTTTTGGCGGTTGGAACCCACTGAGTTTTCCAACTTCCTCAGCTTAGCCATGGCATAAGGTACTTAACCCTATAACCATCATCCTTGTGTGTCTTGTATGGTTTGGATGACTGACCAACAGCTTTTGACACACAGTCAGCAGCTATATGGCCAGTTTTGCCACATTTGAAGCACTCAGCCTTGGATTTATCAAATGCCTTCTTTTTGCCAGCACCTGAACTTCCTTGCAGCATGTTTCTTCCAAACCTTTTCTTGTTGAACCTTTTGACAAGCATAGCTATCATTTGCTCATCATCCTGTTCAGCAAGATCTGCATTATCTTCCTCATCTGACACCTCCTCCTTGTCATCATCCTGTTGATCAGGTTGAGTGAACACATCACTCACCTGATTCACAGACTGTCTCACATTAGCCACAAAGGTTGCACCTCTTTTAGACATCTCCAAGGCATTTCTCTTCTGTTGCCTTGACTGTTCATCATTTAGTAAAGATCCATACAAATTGACAAGATCCATACTTCTGATTGTTCCTGAATTTCTTAAAATTGTTGAAAAGTAATTCCATTCTTCAGGGAGGATGTCCAAAAACTTGTTCACTAGAGTAAGGCTGTCCTTATCCCAACAGCTTTGAGATCATTCACAAGGGCAGTAAACCTGGTGTAGGTTTCTGTCAGAGTCTCCTTTGGTTTTGCAAAGAAGAGTTCATACTGTCTAACAAGATTGTTAATCCTGTTATCCAGTGTTATTGTGGGTCCATCATAGACGGTACACAAAGCATCCCACATCTCTTTGGCAGTCTTCATCTTCTCAACCTGTTTGAACACATCATCAGGCAAGGAGATGACCAGATTGTTTCTGGCCTTTGCATCAAGAGCCACCATTCTTTTGTCTTCATCAGACCATTAAGCTTTTGCTTTCTCACATGTTCTGATCTCAGGAGCTGCTCCTTCAACAGCAGGAGTTATTGTTGTAACAGAGGTTGGCACATAAGGACCCTCCATTACAATTTCTGGTAGTTGTACATCCAGATTCTCTAGGTAGAGCATCATTCTGCACTTCCAACCAGAAAAATTCTGATGATTGAACTTTGGAGGTTTGCCCATTGAGCCATTGTCATAGTATGAGGAATATGCAGCACTGTTGTCCATGGAAACTTGGGAGAATGAGAGATCTAGAATGACACACACTCTAAACTGCTCTGATACCAGTTGTAGGTCCCGAGAGGTTCCCAAAGTATATAGCTTTAAGCTGTAGAGGGGGGGTGAATACAGCTATTTAAAAACTACACACTATTTTCTCAATGTTTGTATGTATTATCAACAAATTGTTAATTACAAACAAGCTTGAATGCGGAAAGGTTCAAGCTGAGATGACAGATACAACAGTATGTTCACTAGTCTAAGACAAACTCAAACTAGATTACAATGAATACACTCACTAATAAGCACTCACTGTGTTTACAAGACTTAGAGGGACAGCTTATGTAGAACAGCTTAGACACAAAGAAACTGTATTACACAAGCAGGCTTGCATGCATGAAAGACACACTTGCACGTTCACTCTTGGCTTCAACACTTAGCTTTTTGGCTTATCTTCTTTCTGACCTTAGAAGCTTCCTTTTATACTCAATCATAGGATCTAGTAGAAACTTCTTCATTGGACGGAATGAAAAAGGAGAAGTCTTGTTTGAAAAGACAACATAACTTTTCTGCACTTTTCTGAAAAGCAGACTTGACTTCACATGTGCAGAACTTTTGTCTTTTCACTTTGTCTACTGTTGCATTGCCTTTAACCAAATAAGGAATGTCAACTTTGCGTCTTTCTTCCTTGTAAAGGCCTATTTTGATATAAGAAAAAGGTCTGTTACCCTTTTTCAAATAACCTTTTGTCTTCATGTTACAGAACAGCGTGGGCAGGCTGAGCAGTTCTGTTTTCCACTTTGTCTTCGACTTTGTAAACTGATCTTGTAGCCAAGGACAATACATGAGGACTTGGAAACATATTCCATAAAGTTTTCAGCCTGTTCACAAAGAACAGGTTCTGTTCACAAAGAACAGAACACTTGAAAAATGCCCAAGCTGCTCACTAGTGTAGAGCAGCGTAGATAGTTTATGTCCAGCCTGTTCAGCAGACAGAGCAGCTTGGACAAACTATCTTAGTTGCAACACATGCAACACATAGAACAGCTTTGGACTGATATTGCAAATCATTTTCAGGTTTCAATAAGGCATATAACAGGCCTTAAATTCAACCTTCAAATGCATCAACAGGTTTGATTAGTAATCTCCCCCTCAGATGTAGAACAGGTTTGACTAAGGCCTTTTTGTGCCTAATAGGGTGTCGCTTCCGAAGCTGGCCCCCCACAAGGTTCCCATTCAGTTCAACATCAGATTTCCGAGCTGTCGGACAAGATAGATGCACTTAACCGTCTTATCCTGCAAGTCCAAGAACAGCTAAATTTAAGAATGAATCGCCTAGAGTCAGCGGTTATAGAACTTCAGTGCCGCCCTCAATCAGAGGCACCAAAGAGAAAACATGACGATCAGGACGACCCTGATCGTCATGAGGGGGAGAAAAGGCGAAAGGTTCAACATGAGGAACCCATCATGTATATAGGGGGAGCAGAGACCGCTGAGGGGTCAAAATTCAAGGGGTCAGGGGAACAGGGAAAGGACGCTCAGGAATATCTCTTAATAGAAGACGAGCCCGTGGTCGAGGGTCCAGCTCCACTGGATCCGATGACAGCTATGGTAGAATTTGAGGAAGCTCACGAGAAAGTTGAAATCATCTTGGTTTCTGATTCAGATTCCGATAGCGACGACAACGAACCCTTACTTATTCCTAAGCCTGAGCCTGAATCTCCAACGAAGAAATCTTCATCCTCTTCCTTTGACTTCCTGAACTCACCACCACGAGCCCTTCAAGAAGAATTCCTTTCATCAATCCAAGCTCCCCAGTCACAAAAAGAATCTCATATTGTCCTTAGCCCTCCAAGATCCCCAAGCCCTCCTCCAGTCCAACAAACCGAACATCCAGGGCCTTCCCAAACTAAAAGGGTCGACTGTTTTGATGAAATTCCGGAAGGTCCGGGTGTTTATAGAAAAGATGACATCTTCTGGGTGGACCATTGTACAGAAGGAAAGGTTCAAACTCTGCCTCAGGAAGAAAAAGACAAAATGCGACAAGAACGGCGGGGGGCTATCATAAAACTTCTTGAAGCCAAAAAGGACGAAATCGAAGAACCCCCCGTTCAAGGCCTTAAAGAATTCCTGCAGAAGTTTCCGCCGGAGCAGTTTCAGAACCCTTACCTTGAAGAAAGATTTAAGATGGTATTCAGAAAGAAGCCTGGATCCTTCAGCCGATGCCTACTCATGGAACTTACAAATGTCTCCAAAGCTGAACAGGCCGAATACTACCAACTGATGCTCCGGGAAAGAAGGTCAAAGGTGTCAAAATCGAAGATTAAGAAGCTCAAAACAATAACAATGTGCAAAAGAGCCAAAGTCTACTATCCCTCCTACCAAGTAGAAAGAGAAGATGGCACGGGAGATGACATATTTGAAAATGACCTGGACTTCATAAGTGCGGATGACGTTGAGTTCCTTCACAACAGTTTAAAAAATCGCATCAGGAAACGTCTAACCCACATGACAGCTGTAGGTGCCCTGGTACGAAGCATGAACCGCCGCTCGATCATAATGTGCCTAAGAGACTTCCAGATGGCAATCGAGAGCGCGATGGTTAAGGTGGGCCTACGAGCACTAGAACAGGACAGCTTTCTTCTTGCCCACCACCCGGCCTACAAAGTTGTACTCACTGGAGATCTGGGTGTCATTTTTGTCAACTACAAGGGATACAAAAGGTATATGCGCTTTGAGGATCTTCCTTGTTACTCCGATGGTACACTTCGATTGGTTCGAGCTGCTCTTACACAGAAAGTACAAGATTATGACGCTCAACCAGATCCTGAACAAAGATGCACACCAAAGGAGATACGGGATACACTCAGCGGCATAGACTTCCTGAACGAACGGTTTCATACGAGACAAGTGACTAGACGCTTCGACGTCATCCTTGGACTCCGAGAATCAACGGACCACGCCAGAGTTCCAGGACCTCCTAAATGATCGAAAAGGGGGAGATTGTTAGACATTTTATTTCGATCATAGGAGTTGTTTTGTAATAATTATTATCTTAGTATTTAGTCTTGTATTTATTTCCTTGTAGTTTATTTCTTTGTAATAGTCAAGGGGCCAAAGTTTCCATTATGTAATTCTTAATTAAAGGAGCCTAGAAATAGGCTCCTAGGGTTTCTTTATGAAAAATAGTTGACATTTGAGAATTATATATAGCCGCCATTTTTTTCTTCTCTCTCAACATTCTCTTTGTCTTTCTTCATCATTTCACAATTATTGAGCATTGATTCTTCTTGTGATTGATAAGAAACATTAAAGGTGCTGAAATATATACGGGAATACATATTACAATGTTGCTGTCCACCAGTTCGCAGCTCACATTTTGCCATTTCGTGCCAAGTATAATCAAAGTTTTATGATGGTTTTAAAGGCCAAATACATATAGAATCGATGGGAAGTGTTTTAGAAGTCTGTATGTACATATATTATGTCTGAACTTATGCAACATTCCAAGGATTTCCCTCACAAAATGGTTGTTGTTCCTTATTTCACAACCCACAATTTTTCATTTTAAGCTAAGTATTACCATAGATTAGTGTTGATTTAAATGGCTAAATGTGTGTTGAATTCATGCTAGATGTTTATGGATTAATATGCAAGGTTTTGGAGTCCATTTGTTGCTTAAATTAAGGCTGAAAAGGTGCATTTTCAGCACCAAAAACTCCATGAAGGCTGCTGTGTTTTTAAACTGAACAATAATGCAAAATTGTGTAAGTATTGTGTGAGTTAGGAGTCTTGACAATCCCATTGCCTAATTTAAATGTGAGTCTCGGACCTATGGACAGCCCCACACAGGTCAAGACTCGGATCTGTCACCGCTGATACAAAAATGCTAAGTGTCTTGTGAATTTTCGGACCTGCACACCCCCAACTTTTTCTGCCTAAATCACAGACCTGCACCATCACTAACACTTCAAATATTGTTAAAATACATAAATAACGTTATCAAAATTGATGAAGTTAACAAAAGTCTCATATTCGATTTTTAAAAGTCAAATAATGAATAATGAGACTTTAATGTACAAAATAAAGAAATAGAAATAAATGATAAAATATTTTAAGTTTGATGTTTTTAATGGATTTGAGACGTTTTACAAAAAGAATCACTGAAATCCGGCATCAAACGAAAGTTCATTGTTATTTTAAACTAACTTTTGGGAATTTAATGCCCTAAAGCATGAAATATTAACGAATGATGAAATGTGTTTATATATTTGGTCTTTTCTAAGGATTTTAGACTTGTTACAAAAAATCTCAATGGAATCTGACATCAAATGGAAGTTTGTTGCTATTTTATTCAAAGAATGTCACTTTAATAAGTGTCAATGAAAACATCAACTAACCAAAACAATGACATACTCCATCATTTACATGCGATAGTTATTATATCTTTATTATTGGCACATAAACATTGGATCGATATAAGTAAGCTTTAGAATAGCCCCTGTTTTTTTCATACATGCTTATAATAGATTTTTTAAGGGGCTGGAACGTCTTTGTGAGTGAATCATCATGTGGTTTTGGGTATGGTTTCTGATTTTATGCATCGGTTTATTGGTTTTATTTTGCATCTAGGTTTTTATTGCTTCTTATTTGGAACATTCCCTGCATATAGGGTTCATGGTTCAAGTTCTGAGATGGTTTTCCATGGGCTCAATTTAATCTTCGACTGCCATTATCTCTCTATATATTCGATTTTGGTGTTCTTCTGCTCTGAATTTTTCTAAACTTCTTATGCTTCAGTTGGTCTTCTCAAGTTTTGCTTTTATATCTTCTGGATCAATTCCTTCTACAATTCTTTGATTTTCTGCTTGAATTTCTTTTCCTATCGATCTCCTTCATGTGCAAAATATTTCATTATCATCAATAATAGAGAAGATGGTTTAAGGTAGTTTTTTGTATACCTATATCAATTTGTTTATCAAATGTTAATCAAAATCGTTTGCTGCCTTGTTCGGTAGGAGCATTGATTCCATCATATTATCATTTATTTTACACCGCTCCCAATTTTACAACTAAATGCTTACATTGTTTGGTGTTTCATTATTATTCTTATTTCTCATATTACTACAAAATCAAATATCGAAAAACAATGGTAGAACACATTTGGGCTGCACTTGAATCTTCAGAGAATATGGTAAATTTCTTGCTTTTTTAGGTGTTAGCTTCTACATTCTTACATTTCTTGTTCTCGCTTTAAGTCACAGTTTCTGTTTTTAAAATGAGACACACACACACACTAATTTTTATCAAGGGGCTGCTGCTGCTTTGTTTTTTTTTTCCGCTAACCATTTCGATCAGCACACTACTTCACACACAATCACGTTCTGTTTTTGTTTATTTATAAAGCTGTTGCTGCTTCTTTTTTTTATTGTTGAGGCCGAGACTCAGCCCATTGCTGAGATTCAGAATCTACACATGCACACACAACACTTAAACTATTTCATAATGTATGTATATATAAGTATTTGCTGCTGCTGTTACATTGATTCACGGCAACACTCTGAGACTTTACAGTCTCGGAGTCATCATGCGAGCACATCACTTATCATATATCGATTAATAATGTTGAGGAGGGTTTCTACTACTCGGAAGTTCAATCCGAGACTTGGCTTATGGCTGAGTCTCGGAGTCCCTATTTCATACAAACACACACACCGCAAACACTCCCAGAACTGCACATTTCTTCCTGCTTTCTTTCATTTTCCAGCAATAAAATCAAGGGATTAAGGGTGTTTGATGCATCTAAATGAACAACAAACACACATATATGAATATTTTGCCAAGGCCGAAGGCCAATTTGCCTTATTGACCATTTTTAGGGACTGAACAAACACTAAACACACATGGACAGCACATAATTACTGCACTTATTTTTTGTTTTTGATCACAGTAGCAAACAAAGCATTGATATCTCTATTTTTAATTCATTTTACAGCAGCAAATACATGTCTTAAGGGTGAATATGTCACACAAATGATCATACACTCAACGCCTATTTGACTTGGAGCCAAGGCCGAAGGCTAATGGCCTTCTTGGCCATTATTCTCATTCCACAAAGGCAGGAACAAAACACATATATGCAACAACTTTAATTTAAATGATGCCAATATCAAGATTTTGAAGACACTTGAACAAAAATCCAAGAATCGTGGGTTTCCTATCACAAGAACAAACATATGATGCTTTTTTACCTTCAATAGTTGATATATTTGATGAATACTTGATGTTGATGCTTAATTTACTGATTTCCAATTCCTTCATATATGCTTAATTTACAACATTCATGATCCGTCTATATATGCTTGTTAGCGTTTTGTTTTTATAATTCTCTAGATTCAATTCCATCCATAATAATAATAATGATCATTAAACTTGATGCTAATAAATACAGAAAGTTGTAGGTGTGACTACCGCTATCCAAGAGGAAATACTCAAGGAGATGGGAGTTGGTAAGACATGTTTCTTTGCATTTCTCTTGTTTAAAAGCCTGCGTAAAAATTTTCATATATTTTGATCATGATTGAGCTATCAATTTTTACCATCTTCAATGTATTGAACAAAACTCTTCCTGTATTATTTAAGATTAGAAAGAGGGCTGCTATTAAGTACTACTATACTCAGAGTTTTAATTACACAACACTCTGAGATATCTAATGTTTCGGAGTCCCTCTTTTCATGCTAAATACGCACGACACACAAACACACCAGACTTATCAATCTGTTTTAATACATTCAGCAGCAAAGATTGAAGGATAAGGGGCGACTAAGTACTCTACATCATTAATAAGGATAAAAGATGATAAAATGCTAAGGCCGAAGGCCATCTGGCCATTCTTGTTTTAATCTTGTTTTTTTTCCTCATATTACGATTCATTTGCAGGATTACATTCAACGGTTTTTGATAAATTCAGAACTAAAGAACCATATGTTTGTTTTCACATGACAAATACCCCGAGACAACTTGAATCTCGGGTTCAAGGTCTTAGCAGTACACACACTATTAAGTATGCATGTTGCACACACATAAACGCATTTCTAATACACACACATACATTTATATACTACATTGCTGCTGCTGTTAATTAAATTAAAGATGCACGCACCTGAACATACATATTTGTTGCTGCTATTTGGCACTCACACACCACACACTTTGTGCAATACAAATGTGTGATTTTTATCTTTCTGTTTCGCAGCACATTAAACACACAAATACATTCCATTTTTCGTTCATTTAGGCTGTTGGGGCTGATTTTAAATGAATGACACACACACACACACTCAAACACTACTAATCTTCTATTTCATGCTTTGGAGTTGCTGCTATCCTGATTTCATGAGTCTCGGACTCAATAAACACATGTCACTACACTTTATATTTAGTTAGTTTATGTATTTATCAATGTGATGGGCTGTTGAGCATTCTGTTTTTAATTCAATTAAGGGGGCTGCTGTGAGATTCAACACTTAGAAACTTATGCATGTATGTATGTATTCTGTTGCAAACACACCACTTCGAGACTATCATGTCTTGGAGTCTCTGTATCCCCACACTAAACTTAGTTTAGTGGTCTTATAGAGATATCTCTCCCACTCGCTGCAACCAAACCATGTCTTTCTCTCTCGGCTGCTACAACCACACAACCGCCGCCGCTGACCAGGGTCATGCGACCGTCCCTTATGCAGCGCCATCACCAAAACTAATTTTCTGTTTGCAGGTGGCACATCAGTAGATGGAACAGCAGGAAAGGTAATTAAAAATGCAGAAACATGTTCTATATTTTATATAATTTATGGGTGTCATATTCAATTGGTGGATCTAGGACTCTTGAGGCATTGGTTTCGTTTATAATGAGCTAAAGTCTACACCAGCTTTTAGTTTTTCTTTTATATATTGCCAAGTTCATGAGTTATTCAAGAAGTGAAAAATTGACATTTTTTCGTGTGAACCAAAATTTAAATGTGGTAGGTATTCGCTCTATCAAGTAGAGCATTAGTTGGATCGTTGTCAAGTGCATTTGGCATCCAATACTTGGTTGTGAACAATGACTTCATATTTGGAGCCACAAAGAATGGGATAATTGAGGTATGGTTGAAAGAAAGGTTAACAAGAGTTGTTTCTTTGAAGATGAATGGCTCGGTGCCAAAATCACATCTCTAGCATCAGATGTTGAAGGAGAAATGTTATTTGCTTGCTCTTCTGATGGCAAGATCCAGGTTAGAAAAACAAATCTCTTATATCTTATTAAATTATAAATTTAATTTATAATCATTATCAATTTGATCTCCTTCAATCATTCTCCAAATTTTATCAAATTAATCACCTACAATAAATCATCAATAAAAGATAAGATAATTGATAACTTTTTGTCAAATTGCAATTTCCACATTCTCTTCATCTCTTGCCCTTGGTGTTACTTATCAAATTAATCACCTACAATAATCATCAATAACAGATAAGATGATTGATAACTTCTTGTCAAATTGCAATTTCCACATTCTCTTCATCTCTTGCCCTTGGTGTCATACTGTCATTGCATTCTTGAGCTATAAAGTGAGTTGTTGCTACTAAAATGACCTCATTAGGATTAAAACATGATGCTGAAACAATAAGAATGTGACGTTGCTTCATGACTTTTCTATGGTAGATACATATGTAATAATGTCCTTTTAATCAAAATGTATTTACATAACATTTTAGTTGTTATTCATGGTGTTTACTTATCCAATTTTGAATTATTATGCTTGTTATTTGAATTTGTTATAAGTACATAAGGACTCATTCCTGACCCTTGCAAAGCAGAAGAGCCCTTCGTGCACTGGCACTGGTACTTCTATTTGATTAAATTTACCTTAAAATTTTGATTAAATTTGTTACAAGTACATAAGGACTCATTCCTGACCCGTGACTTAACAAACACAAAATTGATTAAATTTATCTTAAAATTTTGATATGAACTTGCTTGATAATTGTTTGACGATATCAACTTGAAATCTTTGATTTTGATTGCATGATTTGATGACCTTTGTAGTTTAAATCTTTCTTTTGATTGTACAAATATGAGCAGGAAAAGAGTTTTGAGAAATTTAATTTGGTCAAGTTTGCTCAATTGGAAAGGCTTGTAGAAGAGCTACGTTTTGGAATTCAGCAATATTTAGGATGAATTTTGTACACGTGTATTAGAAGGTATGAGATCATTTAACTTTATTTGTTGAATTATTTTACCTTCGAAGTGCATGTTTCAGACATTTTCTCCTTTATAATTTTTTTTTCAATCATTTAAATTACCAAACACACTAACAATATTCTGTGTTGGTTTTGTATGTTTCAGGCTACGTTCTTTTGGAATATGCAAAGTCATGTGTAGAGCTTGCAAAGATGATGAAATGAAGCAACGACTTCACATCAAAGAAATTTCAAGTCTAGGATATTAAGAATATACGTTTTGGGATTGTAATCGACTTTTTTTTTGGGTTGCTTGTACATTTCATTATGGTTATTTTTGGTTAGATCTTAATATTGTTGGAATACAATTTGAATAATATGATATTATTTTTATTGTTAATTCATATTATTGAATTTGGTATTATATTACAAATCAATATAGTAATTTATTGTATTTGTATTAAATAAAAAATAATAAGAAAAGTGTTGCAATAGATTGATAATGGTGTTGCATTTACATAATGACAACATTTGATAAGTGTTGCATTTGATAAGTAAAGTGTTGTTATAAGTTGGTAACAATAAATTAAAAGTGTTGCTTTAGAGTATAAAAAAAGCCGCATTTAAAAAGTGTTGCATTTATAAAATAATGGCAACACATTAAAAAGTGTTGCTTTAGAATACAAAAAGTGTTGCATTCAAAAAGTGTTGCATTTATAAAATAATGGCAACACTTTTGAAAAGTGTTGCATTATCTAGTGAAAGTGTTGCTTTAGACCTAAGGCGACGTTGGCTAAGGTGGCACTACATAAAGTGTCGCATTAGGCCTATAGCAACACTTTTAAGGCCTAACACAACACTTTTCCCATGTTGCTTTAGGTTCATTTTGTTGTAGTGTTGAAGTGTGGGAGTTAGTTCCGTTACCTCGAGGAGAAGTTGCAATAGGAACCAAGTGGGTTTTTAAGTGCAAGAGAGATGATCGGGGTATAGTGACTCGCAACAAAGCAAGGCTTGTGGTAAAGGGTTTCAACCAGGAGGAAGGAATCGATTACAATGAAGTGTTTGCACCAGTGGCAAGGTTGGAAGCTATTCGTTTGTTTCTAGCTTTTACTTCCTTTAAAGGTTTTAAGGTTTATCAACTTGACGTAAAGAGTGCGTTTCTTTATGGGAAAGTGAAGGAACTGGTGTATGTAGAACATCCGCCCGGGTTTACAGATCCGAAATATCCAGACAGAGTGTATCGGTTAGATAAGGCTTTGTATGGATTACATCAAGCACCGAGGGCGTGGTACGAGACTCTATCTAATCATCTCTAAGACAACAGGTTTGAAAGTGGGAAAATAGATAGTACGCTGTTCGTGAATCGAAAAGGTGAACATTTCATCTTGGTACAAGTGTACGTTGATGATATCATTTTCGGGTCATCAGACGAGCATATGTGCACAGACTTTGAAAAGGTGATGAAGTCTAAGTTTGAGATGAGTGCGATGGGTGAGTTAAACTTCTTTCTGGGTTTGCAAGTCGAACAGAGGAAGGAGGGCATGTTTATTCATCAGACGAAGTATGTCTACGACATTTAGAGCGCTTCGGGATGGAAGGAACCAAGCTGACAGCTCACTTCAGCACGCCGATTTAAGTGAATCATAATCTCGGACCGGGTACAGAAAGTGATACCAATGTGGATCCGACGTTATATCGGGCCATGATTGGATCACTCATGTATTTAACTGCTTCTAGACCTGACATAATGTTTGTTGTGTGTATTTGTGCTAGGTTTCAAGCTAATCCAAAAGAGATGCACATGAAAGCTGTGAAGCAGATTCTGAGATACCTCAAGTCGAAACCGAAGCTGGGACTTTGGTATCACGCGGAGGGCGATCTGGAATTGGAGGCGTTCACGGATTCAGACTATAGAGGATGCAGCTTGACTCAGCTCGCAAGTCAAAAACTGGAGGTTGTCAGTTCCTAGGAGGGAGACTCGTTTCCTGGCAATGCAAGAAACAGACTTCGGTAGCCGTGTCAACATGCGAGGCCGAATATGTTGCTGTTGGTAGTTGTTGTTCACAGGTTTTGTGGATACAACAACAATTACGGGATTACGGTTTGACTTATACTCATACTCCTATTAGGATTAATGACCAGTCAACAATTGCAATAACCAATAATCCAGTTAAACAAAATAAAACCAAGCACACAGACACAAGACACCACTATATTCGTGATTGTGCTGAAAAGAATTTAATTAAGCTGGTAAAAGTGGCAACGGATGATAATAATGCTGATTTATTTACCAAAGATTTTGATAAGTCACGTTTTGAGTTTTTAGTTCAACTAAACGGAATGCGTAATCAAGAGTAGCTTGACCTTAGTAGAAGTTATTTATGTTTATAGCAGTAAGTTTTCTTTCCTTTTATAGTAAGTTCGGTAGCTTAGAAGAATTTCTTTTCATAGTAAGTTAGTAGATTAGTTTATTTTCTTACTCATATTTATGAAAAAAAAAGAGAGAAAACCATAGATAATTTAAAAAAAATAAAATAGAATATCAGAAAATGAGTTAAGTCTTAGATACATAGGTTCAAAGTGACGAAAATTAGCACAGTCGTTACAATCTCTAAGTGTTAAGCCTTCACACATAATGCACCTAAA
This sequence comes from Centrapalus pauciflorus, assembly GCA_020465985.1. Lineage (NCBI taxonomy): Eukaryota > Viridiplantae > Streptophyta > Magnoliopsida > Asterales > Asteraceae > Centrapalus > Centrapalus pauciflorus. The sequence goes on along the minus strand of JAANYP010003562.1, from coordinate 477,187 downwards.
ATTCTAAGTGTTATCTAAGTGTTATACATTATCTAGTTTGATATGTTGGTAGACATAATACACAAAGAGAGTCTCAAGGCTAATAAAATATTCAAGAAAAAGTCAGACGTGTCACTAACTTAGATGTATGACCAAATGGTCTTAATTTTTATGTTAGAGATATACATACATTGATTCTAAATGAGGTATGCAAACTTTCTGGGGGATGTATAGCAACATCAGATACATCTTAAAGAAAAGAAAAGAATAGAAAAATCATGATACCGAGTTGAGAGTCAAAACAAGTAACTTTGGTGTACGTAAGTACAGACCTGTTTTCCTCTGGTTTGACTCGAGTTAGGAAGATAAGTCGCTTTGTTGTACGTCGGTACACACCTGTCACGGCTGTCTTGCTAGCTTTAAAATAAACTTTAAGACAAACTAAGACACTCTGTTGTATATAAATACAGAACTGTGTCCGACGTTTGCCTTTTAAAGAAAGTTTGCAATACCGAAAAGTTAAAATCATTGTGTGTATGCCTTGATCATAAAAGTATGTCTAAGTATGAGTCACGTAAGGTAATTTCTTGAGAAATAAAAAGGCCAAGGGATGTTCCAAAGTGTAACATGTTTAAAGGGAAAATAATACCAACAATCGTCTAGAAATGTGTGTCACGACAAACAATAAAAGGAATCAAAAATTCCTAAGTGTGAAAGTAAGATACTGAAAGTGCGTATTTGACACCGCTATTTGATTAAACATGTCTTTGACTTTCTCGCCAAAAATATTCTGTTAGTGTTAAGTAGAGGATGTAAATTTAAAAGTATTGTAGATTAGTTTAAGTTTAAATTTTGTTCAAAATTTTATTTTATTTTACTTTATTTTATTTTATTTTATTTATTTTATTTTATTTAGGAAAAAGGTCAAAATTACTGAGGATGCATTCTTAGTTGAATAAATAAACATTGCGTGATAATCTTGTGCTTAGTGTAAATAAATTTTGCATAGTTTGTTCCGTTACACGAAAAAGTTGGAAAAGTTGAAAGAGTTGAATTTTATTCAAAGATTTTCAAAATTTACAGTTAAATTCGAATTTAAGACAAAGTCGAATGTTACATTCGAAATTGTCAGTAAAGTCGAATTTTAGACAAATTCGAAGGTGGTTAGTATATATAGGTCAACAGTGAACATTCATTGTTCACCTGCATTCGAGTTTAACCCTTCGAGTTTATCCTGTGCGATTTCGAATTTGTGCGTTCGAGTTTTCACCTAATCATCGAAGTTTTGTCTTTTGTGTTCGAGTATACAACCAAATCTAGGTATAAACAATATTATTATACAAGATTTAGGAAGTTTTAGACTCAATTTGAGCCAAAAATCGACTAGTTTTGAGGTTTAAGGGTTTTGAACTTTGTGATTTAAAATCACAAAGTTTAACCGGTGAAACTTCAAATAAGTGACATATATCTTCGATTAGAACCTCTTAGGACTAGTGAATGTGATTTTCTAAGTCTAAAATGGTTTAAATCTTGGATTTGTTGTTTTAAGGTGCCGACTTCGAGTTTGTTCATATTGTTCGAGTTTGTCAGTAACTTCGAACATGTCATCAAACTCGAATTCAGGTCAAATTCAAACATGTCATTCGAGTTTCTTATTAAAATCGAAATGTTTGAATAATTTTGTCACAATGTGCAGATCGTGCTGCCTTATGTCCATTCTAACATATTTTATTCTTTAATGTGCAGATACGGGGGAAAGAGCTTTTATTTAAAAGCATAATATGGTCGTGTCACCGGATCGTGAGCTCCCTGAAGCTCAGGCGTTTCGCCAGATTGTGGATTTTCTGGCTAATTCAAGGGTGTCATATGCCCTTTCTCACAATGTGCAGATCGTGCTGCCTTATGTCAGACAATTTTAGGATCATCTGCAAGTTGATTGCACAGTGACTCCGACTGTGTTGAGGACTAGAACCGCCGGGCAGCCCCTTGTATTCTCCGCCGATATGTTGCGTAGGGTTTTGCAGCTGGGATCAGTCGAGCAGGAAGCTGGGCCTATCGACATCCCTTTGGAAGTAGGGCAAGCAGCATTTTTGAGGATGGGGTATGGCCTTGATGTAGCTAAGGCATCTTACATGAATAGTGGTCTAATAGGGCAATGGAGGTATCTTGCACATGTCTTTATGGTGTGCTTTGCTCCAAAGAAGGTCGGATTTGACTATATTGTATCAAAGATGCAGTCCGCGATGATAGCATTAGTTTATAATAAGCAGTTTAGTTACTCTGAGATGTTCTTTGCGGAGTTTGTTCATTAAATAACAGCTCCAGCAAGAGAAAGGTTTCTGATGTATCAGAGGTTTGTTATGATGCTGATCAGACATTTTTTGCCCAACCTACCGCAGTTGCCAGAAATTCAGAGTGTCGCTGTGATCGACAAGCGGATTTTTGCTGATTGTCAATCGCACAATGCCTATAGGGGTGAGGTGGTTAGACCATTGGATACCCCACTTTTTGGTGCTGTGGTAAATCCAGATTTGGAATCCCCCGAAGGTGCGAATTGGGCTGGGGAAGTACAAGTTCAGCCACAGCAGCCGCAACAACAGCAAAGGCCTCCACAACAACCAAGAAGGAGGCAGAGAGCTCAAGTAAAACAGACTCAGGCTTCAAGGCCTTCAACAAGCAGGGTGCAAGAGTCAGTGGATACAGGTCCTTCAACGGATGTTGCGGGTCCTTCGAGTGCAGCCCCCGAAATAGATTCACGAGTAGAGACTCTGGAAGAAATTTGGGCTCATGGCTCTCATGCACAGGAAGAAATTACTACTGAGCTTATTGGTGAATTTCTGGAGCCTCCAGCTACTATTGATGATCTGATGCGTGACATTGATGAATATCAACATCAGGAAGAGGGTCAAGTTGTCACCACTTCGGATTCTGAGTCAGAAGAAGCTGAAGAAATAGAGGTTGAGGCACCAGCAGTAGAGACGGAAGATCCGGCTGTCATAATAGGCAGATATGGATCTAGAATTGTGGTTATTGATCGTGAGGCAGAAAAGAGAGCATCTAGAGATTCTGATGAAGATGACTCTGATTTTGAAATTGAAGATACTGCTCCTTTGGTGCCTAGGCAAAGGGCCAAAAGGCATAGGTTTATGCAGGGAGCTTCGTCTGCTTCCGTTTTAGAGCCTGAACTTCCATCCGCTCAACTATCCGCCCAACCATCCGCTCAGCCATCAGTTCAACCATCTGTTCCACCACCAATCACTCCGTCACCTATCACATCAATTCCATCCACTTCATCCACCTTCACAGACAACCAACGGTTTTCAGAGCTCCGAAGCAAATTGGATTTCCAACAAGTCAAAATCTTCCAACTAACAAAAGCAGTCGGCGAGCTTCAAGAGCATAACGCAAAAATTGATAAAGAAAATATTGAATTGAAGACCTTTGTCGCTGATCAGGCTGCAGAACTCAGAACGATGAGGTCCCTCATCGAGCAACTAATGAAAAATCTAAAGGCTCAGGGGGAGACTAGTTGCAGAGATATTGAAGAGTTGAGAAGAGAAGATGATGAAGGCAATGATCCCGATGCACATAAAGATAGTGAGCCAGTAGATTTTTCTTCTGCTCAGCATGCTGAAATTCAGGGGGAGTCGGAAGCTGAAGGAGGTGAGCCTAGTTCCTCAAAGACCATGGAGAGCGAGATGATAGACGCTCTGATGGATATTGAGGAAGATAAGATAGAATATGATTTTAAAGATGAGATTGAAGAGTTGGAGGAAGGAGAGTTCGTGCCAGAGGACATAGTTGATTGGAGATCAGATGATGAAGTGATAGAAGATGAAGACGACAATGTCGATGAAGTGATTGTAAACTCATAGCCTATCACTGAGCTATATGTCCAAGACAATCACAATGTGATTGATATTGATGAGATCAAACTAGCCTCGGTAGAAGATTCTGAACTTGAAGAAGCTGAGAGAGAGCCATCTAGGGCTGAATTGTTGAATCTATGGTTCCGGAAGGAAGGAAAGAAGACAGAGCCTAAGATGAAGGGAAGAATGAGAGTTCCGGGCTCCGAAAATCTATCAGGTGGAACTATAAGCTGGTTCTTTGACAGAGAGTTGCAGCTATTCATACTGAAAAGGAGAGATGGACTTCAATACCTCAGGCGGACGCTCAGAGTATTCAATACATTGCTGAAAGTTAAAGTAAAGGAGTTGGCGTGGAAAGAGTTAATAAATATCGGTGAGGATCCTTATGCTGAGGTTATAGCCAAGATTATCAGAAAGGAGGGTCGATACAGTAAATTTGAGAGACTCAAGCCAAGGACCGGAAAGAGAGTGGAAGATGAAACAAGGATTGATCCACATACAGGTAGGCCATGGGCAAGAATGGTGTACAAACCTGTAAAGTGTTTGAAGAAGGTGCCGATGAAATCGATGCCACAAGATGTTTTAAGTAACATGAAGTGGTGGTATGTCGATAATGAAACTGCTAAAGCTATGATGGAAGATACTCAAGACAAAGTTATTTTGAGAGTGTATGATCCATTGCACTTAATAAATCTATCAAAGGACAACCTGAAGAAGCTACATGATCAGCCTATCTTCTTTCACGAAGGATGGAGATCTGAAGCCAGGAAGTTCCAGAAGATAGTGAGAATATGTATAGATATAGGTCTGTATGCAGGAAGTAGTCTATATGGTCCAAGTACTTAGTCAAAATGTAAATAGTTAGAAGCTATCGTCAAGGGGGAGTCTGTTAGTACATCTTGTGTGACGATAGCAGTCTAAGGTTTGATAGCATTTTGTGTAAGTCAAGTTACTTGGTATTGAATATTAACGAGTGTTTGATATATGTTTGATTATGTGTGTTTGATATTGATTGTTTGTATGTTTGAACTTGGTGTAATGTATTACAAGCAGTTCAAACATAAAGTTCAAAGATAAATTCAAACATAAGTTAAAACATAAGTTCAAACATAAGTTTGATAGTTGAAGTTCGAATTTGAGGTAAATTCGAATTTGTCATTGAGGACAAATTCGAATGGGCCTTGGGCCAAATTCAAATTTGTCCTAGACAAACTCGAATCTGTCAGTATAATTAAGGGTTAATTCGATTAATTATTAGACTTTTGCAGAATTTGTCAGAGGATTAAGCAAAGGCGATCTCGAACTTGCAAGTTATCAGAGAGTTGTTTTGGAGAGAATCATCATGTAGGGGCGTTCTAAGTCATTCGTCTATCACCATGGTAGTCTCCGTGTTTCGGTGTGCGTGATCTACCGTCAAGCCGCTAACGAGGATTCCGCACTCGTTGGAAGGTGTCGCGTCGAGATAGATCCGTAGAGTCAAGACCTTACACCTTCATTTATAACCAAATTTCCACTATGAATTAAAGACTTATTTAAAATCACAACAAATTTACATTCAACATGAGACTTACCCCTGTTGAAAGCAGGCTGTTACCTTTTGAAAACTTTTTCTCAAAATGATCATCATCAAAAAGATTAACAGGTCTCTTACCATCAGCTTTAGGCCCAGTGCCTGTTTTGTCAACAGGTTTAGAGTCCACAGCTGCAACTTGAGCTTGTTTCCTTTCTTTTGCTTGTGTGAACTTGCAGAGCACTAAGCAGACTAATTTGATGGAGAACATATTCCATCATCAGTTTTTGGGGCTTTTTCACACAAGCTGACAGTATTTTGAGGCCTGACAAACCTATTTGTTGAGACTAGCTTACCATTTACTTTCTGGATGAAAGTGTTGGGAAGCTCACCAAGAGTGGATAAGTCATTTTTCAGATTATTTATCTCAACAATAGAAGCTGCTTTGTCAAGATCCCCTCCAAGATAGGCTTGGATTTGTGCAGGGATTTGTTGATTGATGCAATGACTGACTTTTTGTGCAGATTGGCACCAAGAGTCAACAATCTTTTGAAGCTTTGCATGTTTTATGTATGTTTCTCTATTTTCCTCTAATAAAATGGAATTGATGTGTTTTAATTCATCAAGCTCAGTTTCCAACTTATGGAAACTGTCCAATTTACTAGTTTTTATATCAAGTTCTCTAAGCTGCTGAAGGCTTCCAGTTCTCTAAGCTGCTGAAGGCTTCAGCTTCAGCCAGGTTTTGTTTGAAGTTGCTTGTTGATGGGACATTAGTGTTGGCCATCAGACAGTTGTTATCTTCTTCATCTGAAGATGAGTCAGATTCCTCCCAATCACATGTCTCGGCCATGAGTCCCTTTTGCTTGTTGGAAGCCACTGAGTTTTCCAACTTTTTCAGCTTAGCCATGCCCATAAGGTACTTAATCCTGTAGCCATCGTCCCTGTTTGTCTTGAATGGTTTGGATGATTGACCAACAGCTTTAGACACACAGTCAGCAGCTATGTGGCCAGTCTTGCCACATTTAAAGCACTCAGCCTTAGTTTTATCATATGCCTTCTGTTTGATGGCATTTGAGTTCCTCTGGAGCATTCTTCCACCAAACCTCTTCTTTTTGAACTTCTTGACAAGAATTGCAATCATTTGCTCATCATCAAGTTCAACAAGATCTTCACAATCTTCCTCTTCAGACATCTCTTCCCTTTCATCATCAGCCTGTTGATCAGGTTGTGTGAACACATCACATACCTGACCAACAGGTTGTCTCACGCTGGCCACCAAGGCAGCACCTCTCTTAGACATTTCCAAGGCATTTCTTTTATGTTGCCTTGACTGCTCATCATTCAGTAGGGATCCATACAAATTTACAAGATCCATACCTTTGATGGTGCCTGAATTTCTCATGATAGTAGAAAAGTAGTTCCATTCTTCAGGCAGGATATCCAAGAACTTGTTCACCAGAGTTAAAATGTCCTTTGTGATCCCAACAACTTTGAGATCATTGATAAGAGCAGTGAATCTGGTATAGGTTTCTGTGAGAGACTCCTTTAGTTTTGCGAAGAAGAGTTCATACTGTCTAACAAGATTGTTAATCCTGTTATCCAGTGTCATTGTGGGACCATCATAAATGGTACACAAAGTATCCCACGTCTCCTTTGTAGTCTTCATTTTCTCAACCTGTTTGAACACGTCATCAGGAAGAGAAATGACCAGGTTATTGCTGGCTTTTGCAACAAGAGCAACCAGCCTTTTGTCTCCATCAGACCATTGAGCTTTGGCCTTCTCAAAGATTCTGATCTCAGGGGCAGCTCGTTCAATAGCAGGAGTGATAGTAGTAACAGAAGTTGGCACATAGGGACCTTCCATTACTATCTCTTGCAATTGTACATCCAGATTCTCTAGGTAAAGCATTTGGCCATTGAACCATTGTCATAGTAAGAGGAGGAACTGGCAGCACTGTTGTCCATGGGAAAGTAGGGAGTATGACAGATCTAGAGTTAACACACACTCTATCTGCTCTGATACTAGTTGTAGGTCCCAAAAGGTTTCCCTAGAGTATTGTTCTAAGCTGTGATGGGGGGTGAATACTGCAAATTAAAACTCAACACTCTTTTCTCAGTGTTTGTGTATACTATTAACAAGTGTTAAATACAAACCAGCTTGACTGCGGAAAGGTTCAAGCTCAGATGACAGATACAACAGATGTTCAACTAATCTAAGACACACAATACACTCACTTAGATGTACTCACTGATTTTACAAAACACAGATGGATAACTTGAATAGGAGCAGCTTAGACACACGTTACTGTTCTATTCAAGCAGACTTGCATGCATGGAATAACACACTTCAATGCACGATTTGAATTTCTCACTCTTGGGTTGTCTCACAATACTTAGAAGCTTCCTTTTATACTCTCACTAAGAATCTCAGTGAAGCTTCTTCATTGGTCGATGAGATAGTGGGATGTCTTTCCAAAAAGACAAAACAACTTTTCTGCACATTCTGATAAAGCAGACTTGTCTTCATGTGGTAGAATCTTTGTCTTTTTTTTTTTGTCTCTGTTGCATAAGCCATTAACCAAAAGAGGAATGTCAACTTTGCATCTTTTTTCTTTTGTTAAGGCCATTTTGATATAAGAAATGGTCTGTCACCCATTTCAAATATCCTTTTGTCTTCATGTAACAGAACAGCGTAGGCAGGCTATTGCAGTTTCTGTTTTCCACTTTGTCTTCGACTTGTAAACTGATCTTGTAGCCAAAAACAATATATGAGGACTTGGAAACATATTCCATAAAGTGTTTAGCATGTTTACAAAGAACAGGTTCTGTTCACAAAGAACAGAACACTTAGAATCTGTCCAAGCTGCTCAACAGAACAGAGCAGCATAGACAGTTTATGTCCAGCCTGTTCAGCAGACAGAACAGTTTGAACAATCTGCCTTTGTTGCAACGAATGCAACAGGGTAAACAGCTTTGACTCATATTGCAAATCATTTTTCAGGTTTCAATAAGGCATAAACAGGCCTTAAATTATACCTTCAAGTGCATCAAACAGGTTTGATTAAAAATCTCCCCCTAAGATGTAGAGCAGGTTTGACTGAGGCCTTTTTGTGCCTAATAATTTTCAACACAAACGAATAAATTTCTATGAATTTTCAAAACTTCAGCTCTGTTTTAAACTTGAAAATCATATCAGCTTTGTTTACGAATTACTCATTCACTTTTGTGAATTAAAATCTGAAACGTTAGGTGTAGATGCGTGTGATATGTACGAACAACATATCAAAAATTCAGATCAAATAGATAATAAGAGAATTTTCTATAAAGTTTCAAATATTCAGTTTTGTTTTTCGGTTAAAAACGAAATCAGAATTTAAAACATCAGTTACACTCAGACTATTAGAAATTAGAACTTGAAGGTATTAGGATTTTCTTGTTCTATCAATCCTAAAACTAAACCAAAAATCAGATCCCAATTCATTTTCAATCAAAAAATATGTGCATCTTTTGTGAATATTTTATTCATTGTGAACAACCATAAAATAACTTTTATGAACTCTTTGAATCATTTAAATCTTATTACAGACATTTGTTGGTATATATGAATGTTTATATGTATTTTTTTTTTGTTTACAACTTTCACAACGAATAAATTGTTCATAATACATGTCATCATATATAGATGAGATCATTGCAGAATCTAATTTTGGTGCATAACTTTAGAATCAATGTTGTTGATATATCAGATAAATCGAATGGTTCTAATTAAATAGATTAAGTGTGTAATTAACGGAAAAAAAATTGGTATTAATAATTTGTTAATTCGGGTAAATTGAAAAATATTAGCAATAGCAAAATATCGGCATTAACAAAAAAAGTATCTTATTTCTTTAAATTAAATAAACATTAATATGACAAATTTTTAGATAAAAAAAACTAGCATAAATTACAAATTTCTTTCCTGTAGATTACTAGAAATTATGGATTGGGTCATTGAACTTTAAAAATTACACTAACAGTTCTTGTGGTTGAAGTTTTGTTACTGGTATTGTCCTTTTGCCATTTAAAATGACCATCTTACCTTTACTTGTTTAAAAATTATTATTAATGTTTTTTTTATTAATATTTCTATTATTATTAAATAATAAACTAATCTATAAAATTAAAAATACCATTTGTAACACCCCGACTTCCAACCCAGTGACAAATTATAATATTGATTATTGCGTTGTTCCAATTAATATCTCTTATAGTGGATTATACATGTCGCGATCATTTCGGGTTATAACTTTAGGGGATTAATAATATTTATGGATTCACGAGATCAAATGGGAATTATTGATATTGATTGTGAAATTTTGATAATGGGTTCGGGTATCGGTGTCGAACCTGCGATTTAATCGAAACATATATGTAAGACACGTTTAATTCCTTGCCTTCACCACATTTGTTTCTTGTGTTCTTTTAAGTTACAAGCTGAGAATCCTTTTAAATTCAAAGCTTTTAGTGTGTTAATTGCTATGAAACTATAGGAATTGGTTGGACTGAGTATTAGAATTGTTTGGGTATTAAATTGGTGAGTTTATACTACTGGAATTCGAGTTGGGGGATGAATTCTCCTCTGAACAGAAGCTGAAACAGAAGCAGGGACTTTCAACCCGTTTCAATTGTGGTCGCGATAGGTTGAGCATGGTTGCGATGGGTCGAGGCGGTGCGAGGCCCAGCTCTTACTAGGGTTCATGTGCATGGCCCGCGGTCGGAGCGCAATCGCGCTGGCCTGAGTGCGGTCGCGATCAGCCGTTTTGGGATAGATTGGGCATTTAAGACGTAATGCCTATTTGGGTTACTCTTTTGGGGTTTATCAGTTGCGTTAGTGAGTATTGGGTATTCAGGGATTGTTGTTGAGTCTGCGTTAATCTGTGAAGATTCATCATGTGTACAGAGACTGATAGATCGAGCCGAGATAGAGTTAGGTTTTAGAGGCTAGTAAGAGTTGACCATTGTGATCCATATGAGTAAAAGAGTATGTTTAATTGTTATATGTGAATATATTATGGGCACAACGAGCTGCCAATCAGGCATAATCTTACCTTTCTTATTAGTATTGTGTTATACATGAGTACATATAATGAATTTTGAAATGAGATCCATTATAGACTTAAGCGTGATGGGTTATCGTGAGGGGGTTGTGTAGCCCTATTTAACCCAGTGTAGGGTTCCCCATATATATATATATATTTGTGTGTGTGTGTATGTTTATTGTCAGGTTGATCCTAAGCTTTATTATTCCTGCTAGCCTCCGCGGGCGTGGCTTGGCAGCAGGGGGAGGGATTTCCACAATGAGATGAGTATCTCATGTGTTAGAGGAACGCAAGTGCCTTTAAGCAGAGGTTAGTGAGGCATGAGTTATGCCAGAGAGTGTAGCATTACTGTGATTTTCATGTTTAACATGTGTTATGGGATTAAGTGATTAGTTGCAAAGTGTAAACCCTTGTGTACTCACGAGTTGTGAAAGCTTATGTATTCGAGTCTGTATGTGTATGTTAGGGGGATAGAAGATAGGGCCGCCAGTCCTGAGAAGAAGTAGGAGCTTAGAGATTGTTGTAGAGGGTTTTTATATCCAGTGAATGTACGTTGTTAATACTACTTTGGGGATGTTATGTATTTGTGTCTTGGGTTATGTACAATTGAAATTATTAGTTCAAGAGGGTTGTTTATATTATACATTAATCTTTTTAAATAACAGTGTTTGTGTAAACCTCTTATATTGTGTAATGAGCATTATATGCGTTAAACCCACCTGTGTATTGTAAATGATGTGGCATTTAGCCAAGTTTAGAGGGTGTAACATTGATGGTATCAGAGCTTGGGGTTTGAATTGTTGAGTATCATCAGTGGATGCTTGAGCTTAAACCGTGTTTGGTTCGCTGGGAATCATTTCGAGAAGGGATACTAGTGGATTTAACAATCCTAGCTTATTGTATGACGCTAGGTGATATATGTTGTGATTACATGTGATTGTTTAACTTGTGTAGATTATTATGGATTCTGGGGGAAACGTTTCCCGGGCACAGAAGCCAATGAGAGATGAATACATTCGTAAGTCTGACTTGATAGAGATCTTGACACAATTCTTCGGAGCCTAAGGTGCGGGTCAAGGCACAGGACTGGTATCGGAGCTGGTTCTGGTATAGGGATTCTAGTTACTGGCGCAGACATCTAAGCAGGTGCATCTTCACCTACATCTCAGTGATGGGGTTCGTTAAAGTATTTCTTGACCAGGGCGCCTCTAGAGTTCAGAGGCGGGGGAGAGCCAGGTTGCCTCTAGCTTGGGAGCGCGAGGTTGAGTCGGCTTTTCGGGTCGTACATATGGACCCGAAGGATATTGTAGGGTATGCCACTTATCTATTCTGTAGTGGGGCTTCATAGTGGTGGAAGTACATAGAGTCATCGTTGTCAATTTCACGTACGTACACTATGACCTGGGAAAAGTTTAAGGTCGTGTTTGAGATCCAGTATGCACCCAGAGACAAGCATAGAGAGATAGAGCGTCGATTTCTCCATCTAAAGCAAGGGGATCTGTCTGTGCAGCAGTACGTCGACTGATTTAATGAGTATCCTGAATTTGCATGCCACCATATGGATACAGAGTGGAGGAAGGTTGATGCCTTCATTGATGGGTTGAGATCAGACATATGAGAGTTCGTGGGGCTACAAGACACTACCACCTATGTCGGAGCTCTTGAGATGGCACGTATGCGGGAGAGAGAGATAGATAAATAGCGGGAGCAGCCACCCACGCAGAGACAGCGCACGGAGACATCTAAGTAGTTCTCCATTTACTAGTGCGACTCCCGAGATAGGCAGCTAGAGAGGGCCGTTACTATGGGCAGAGTTCTGGTTATCGCAGACCCAGAGTCAGCAAGATAGCAAGGCAGCTAGCCGGAGCAGTATGGGACAGGGTTCCATAGCATCAGGGAGCAAGGCTGATAGTTCGTCTGGAGAGCGAGATTGCTAGAGGTGTCATCGCCGACACATCGGGCCATGTGTGATCGACCAGTTTCGTTGTTTTAGATGTGTTCAGTTTGGCCATACTGCGAACATGTACAACCAGTGAGGGCCATTGCTTCCAGTGCGGGAAGAGGAGAAATCAGATGCGAGACTGCCAGAGGTAGCACCAGCAGTTCCAAGGGTGAATACGAGCGGTACTCGAGCAGAGCCATTCATCTGTCACCCGCAAAGACATCATGCTGAAAGCCAGAGGCCGGGTGTTCCAGGCCACAGTGGAGGAGGCCATAGATGCTCCAAGCGTTTTATCGGGTACATACATTCTGAACGGCATGCGTGCGCAAGTCTTATTTGATACTAGAGCTGATCACTCATACGAGTCTATGATATTTTGTGCTTATTTCACTATTGCCCTTACTGTGTTATCTTTGTCGTTGATTGTGGTGAGGGTATACGGGACTACTACCCTTGTGAGTCATGTGTACTCGATATAGACACTCATTGGTTCTTGATCGACTTACCACCTATCGAGATTAGCATTTTTGATGTGATAATGAGTATGGATTGGATGACAGCCCGACAGGAAAATATTCTATGCCCACAAGATAATTAGGATACCGATTTCAGATACTGAGAGTGTGACCGTGTATGGGGAGAGGTGAAAGAGCGACATAAAGATTATCGCGATGGACAGAGCTCAGAAATACAAGTCCAAAGGTTGTGAAACGTTTCTAGCTTATGTGGTGGATGCACAGATAGAGAAGATGAATGTAGAGGATGTACATGTGGTTAGATATTTTCTTGAGGTATTCCCAGATGCCTTACATGGGTTACCGCCAGATCGACACGTAGAGTTCCGGATCAATCTAATCCCTGGAGTGATGCTGATTGATACGACGTCTTATAGGCTAACACCTACTGAGATGAGAGAGATGATGACTCAGTTACAGAATTTTCCTGATCGTGGATTTATCCGTCCGAGCTCATCATTATGGGGAGCACTGGTGTTATTTGTGAAAAAGAAAGACGGTACCATACGAATGTGTTTCGATGATCGAGAGCTGAATAAAATAATTGTGAAAAGTATATATCCACTTTCTCGTAATGATAATTTATTTGACCAACTATAGGGGTCTAGTTATTTTTCAAAGATTGATTTATGATCTGGATATCATCAGCTGAAGGTCAGGAAAGAGGATGTGCCCAAGACAGCCTTCTGGACGCACTATGGACACTGTGAGTTCCTTGTCATACCATACGGCTTGACTAACGCACCCGCAACCTTTATAGATTTGATGAACAAGGTTTGTAGAGCTATGTTGGATAGAATCGTGATTGTGTTCTTAGACGACATATTGATCTATTCGAGGAGCGCTGAGGAGCACGAGCATCACTTGAGGGAGGTCCTAAGTGTGCTGCAAAAAGAGAGGCTTTATGCAAAATTTTCAAAGTGCGAATTTTGGCTTTGAGAGGTGCAGTTCTTGGGCCATTTTGTGAGCAGCGAAGGGATAAAAGTGGATCCAGTGAAGATTAAGGCTATGATGAGCTGGGAGCCGCCTAAGACCGTGTCAGAGATTCGTAGCTTTATGGGATTAACACGATACTACCGCCATTTTATCTAGATTTTCTCTCGGATTGTCATGCCATTGACAAGGCTGACATGGCAGGTTGTATCATTCGATGTGAAATGAGGAGCAAGAGATTGCTTTTACTAAATTGAAGACCCGTTTATGTTAGGCACCAGTGTTGGCATTGGCCAAGGGTACTGATGATTTCGTGCTATATTGTGATGCTTCGGGTACAGGGCTGGGATGTGTGTTGATGCAGCGAAGCATGTTGATTACCTATGCTTCGAGACAACTAAAGATATATGAGGAAAATTGTAACATCCGACACTAAATCAGGTTAGCAACAATGATCTAATCTTATTTCATAGCCATTTATAGCCTAATCAGTGGTCATTAGAAATTAATCAAGTGATTAACAAGGTTTATTAGAAAATTCAACTCAATTAGAATCAAATTCATCGGTGCGATAAATCGGGAAATCAATTAATCCGATCAATTTACGTTATGAAGGATTAATTCAACTAAGTACATAATTAAATTATGATTAGTGACACTAATCAAACACTAATACAATTACTTAACATTAATTATGCAAGGCTAAAACAATTCATTAAAACAATGCATCCATAAGTATTTATGAAATTACAAGAAAAGGGAAATACAAGAATACATTTCTAAATACTTTTATACAAAAAAAAAATGAAAATACATGTATAATACACTAAAGGGGCCGGCCATAGGCATGTGTTTTTTAGAGGTTGACTTCTATTTTCTTATTATTACTTTAAACACAATCATTTTGTTTAAAAGTGCACACAACCTTCTACCTTCCATGCCTTTCATCATTTGAAAGACCAAAAATTTCTCTATAAATAGAGAGCCTCCTCTTCATTATTTTTAACACCAAAAATCCTCTTTTCTCTCCTCTTGGATTCGGCCAAACCCTCACACACACCACAACCATTTGCTTTCAAGTGTTCTTGGTGCATATCTTGCAAGGATTTCAACTTCTACTCCAAATCATATTCTAAATACTTCAAAGTAAGTATATACTAACATATTTCATCTTATATTTATGTTTATATAAGTCTTGCATAATATATATAATCACCAACAACAACAAGTTTCATAAAAACTCAAGTTTATAAGTTTCTAATTTTTATTTTTAAGTTGTTTCTTTAAATGTGTTTATGAATATATGAACACATCATAAAAATGTTAATATTATGATAACAAGTGATATATATGTGCTTTATAACTTTTATACAAGTAGTCTTTGAATAAACAACAAGAATCATAAGTTATTTTAAGTTTATAAACTGCGGATTTTCGGCAGAAAATTTATATCGACTTTGAAAAATAATAACTAATTCATAACTTAACGAAATAAGTTGATTCTTGTCTCAAAAGTTAGATCTATGTCTTAACTATAGATCTCGAAGTTTTCATCATTTATTTTGGAGTTTAAGACCTCCAGAAATTATTTGGGAAACCGAAATTTTGACAGCTCAAAAATGGCCAACATAGGGTTTTTAACGAGCTCTTTCACCAACATAAACATCTCGAAAAATGGTCGTTCTTGATTCTAAAAATCCTTTGTATATAGTAGTTTAATATCCTAGAAAACCAAAGTCTAAAACATTTTGGAGCTTGGTCAAAAACAGCCTCAAAGTAGGCCGAAAAACCTCCGAAAAAGCTGGAAAATTATATATATATATAAACTTGACGTTTTAAGCGGGTTTTATTTATAAACTTGTAATGTTGGGTGATTTAAGACATAAAAATCTATATATATATATATATATTATCATATATTAGAGATATTAAGTCCTTATTATCATTTAGGACTCGATTAATCTCGCTCGGTGCATCATCCATCCATTTACGCTAAAAAGCATTTTACGCTCGTTTTTACCATCACTAGCTCGGTGAGTCCTCATAGCCCCTATTTTCACACTGTTATGTTTTGGGGTTGAAATACATGTTTCGTTTTCATATGGACACGAAAACATCTTCATTTCTATTATGTGGTTCCATAATAGAAACATCTTCACACATGTGGTTCCATCAGCCCTTATATCATGAACCGTTACTTACATTTATTTGTAAGCGCGAATATATTGTGGATAGATCTATCGGGAGTCATGTCCCCCATTCGGGTTAGTTCGGGTCGGCTAACAGCGAGTGCATATATATTTAACACACGGTATTACGTATGGGAATACTGCACAGGGCAAACTCATTTTAATTAAGATTCGGTTGCATGATGGTTTATATGTAATACATACCATGGAATTTATGATTTTATAAATTCAAACTCTACTATTGTTGTCCATACAAGTCAGATTTACGTGTAAACCTATGAGCTCACCAACAATTTTTGTTGATGTATTTTAGCGTGTATTTTCAGGAAATTAAGGCAAGTATGCCTTCGGACGTATTTTACTTTCAAGCTTCCGCATCCATGGTGTCGCATGCATGTTCAAAATTAACAGAGATTTAGCTGCATTATTTTGGATATTTTAATTATGTAATTAAATCTCTATATTTGTGTGAACTTCATTTCTCATATCAGACTATGTAAAACATTGCTATATTTTAAAGTTTTAACAATGTATTTTAAAAACGTCCATATAGTGGTCGTTCGTTATGATTATGGTTACGCTTCCGCGACGTCACGCTTCGTTGCCAACCGGGGTAACGGGGTGTGACAAAAATCATATTGGGCATGACCTTGAGTTGGATGTCATCATCTTTGCATTAAAGATATGGCGACATTACTTGTATGAGTCTCAGTTTATTGTGTATACCAATTATAAGAGCCTTCAATACTTGTTTAATCATAAACAATTGAATATGCGGCAATGATGTAGCCTAGAGCTTCTGAAAGATTATGACTGTGAGACATAGTATCACCCTAGGAAGGCGAACGTTGTGGCTGATGCCTTGAGCCCTAAGGCTTGTGCACAGCTGATCATTTCCCGAGATGTGACGCTCGAGATCAATTCTACCTTGATCGATAGCCTAAGATTGGCACACAAAGAGTGTCTGCGGGAACAAAATGTGAACACACACACACACAGAGAGAGAGAGAGAGAGAGAGAGAGAGAGAGAGAGAGAGAGAGAGAGAGAGCGAGAGAGAGAGAGAGAGATTAGTGGGGCAGACAGAGGCATTGGTAAGATATGACAGAGGCCTGTTTATGTTGCGAGACAGAGTCTGGGTTCCCAGAGTTGGGAATTTGCGGAAGTTGATCCTCGATGAGTCACACAACTCGAGACTGTCTATTCATCCAGGAAGTACTAAGATGTATAGAGATCTCAGAGATTTCTATTCGTGGTCGGCGATGAAGAAAGACGTGGGACGATACATCGAGCAGTTTATGACTTGTTTGAGAGTTAAAAGTGAGCATCAGAAGTCGCACAGCCGTCTACAGGCACTAGACTTCCCTGAGTGGAAGTTGTACCATATCATGATGGACTTCATTGTTAGACTTCCATGCACGATTTGAGGGAACTCATCTGGATTATAGTGGATAGGCTAACGAAGAGTGTGTTCCTAGTTGTTCGGGGTATGATCACGATGGATCAGCTAGCGCGGCTGTATATTAATAAGATTATGTCAAGACACAAGGTTCTAAAGTTGATTACTTCTGATCCAACACTCGGTTCATGTTGCAGTTCTGGCAAAGGTTCCAGAGAGAGCTGGGGACACAGGTACAGCTCAGCACATCTTATAGACTTTAGACAGACGGTCAGACTGAGCGCAAGAATCAGACATGTTAGATATTAAATTTCAATCTTGTGGATTTATTTTGTAATAATTATTAATAGATAGTTTTGTCTTGTAATTTATTTCTAAGTTAGTTTATTTGTATGAAAAGTTCAAGGGGCCAAAGTGCAATTCCTTGATAGTTAATTAATTCCACCTATGTATAGCCTTCAAGGGTTTGGTTAAAAGGGTTGTTGACAACTGAATACAATTCACACGGTTAATGTTCTCCAACCGCCGCATATTTTCTCTCAAATATTCTATTTGTCTTCTTTAATCATTACATAATCATTGAGTGCAAATTCTGGTTATGAGTGTTTATTGACGTAAAAGTGCTGATATTATCTAGGAATCAACAAAAATAATTGGTATCAAAGCCCAAGGAGGTGGATTTAAACTCAAAAGTTTCGGATTCAGCAGCTGTTCATCGAGTTTTCTTCAAAAAACCGCCGGTTTTATCTTTATTTTCTCAAATATTTTGCTGTTTTCTTTTTTTTCTTTTCATATAATCATCTCCTATACATTCCCTACTAATTTAGAGCTTCTTAGGTTCAATCTTAACATCACATTGTTCATCTAAATCGGTTGTTTAAAATATTGAAAAACATGGATTTTCTAGATATTTTTGTCCATTTTTAAAGATTTTTTAAGTGTTTTCGTGTATTTTAAAGGCTAAAAAGTGTCTAAAATAATTTTCCAATCATTTAGAAACAATTTTTAGGCCAAAAATCTGCTAGTTTTAAGTCTGGACAGATTCTGAAATTTTATAAATCTGCTGTAATTCGGACCCTGTACTGTAGCTATTTGGACTGCAATTCGGACCAATTCGGACCATAGTTCGGTTCATTTCGGTCCATCCTTAGGTGCCTTCGGACCATATTTTGCCCATTTCGGACCACAGTTCGGTCCCATCCGAACTTCGGACCTTCTGAAGTTCAGATCAGGCAAATTTTAAACACTTAGCTTCTCTTGTGCTTTAATTTGTATTTTCATTTCGGTCCATCCGAATCTGGACCATATCCGAATTCGGTGTTCCTTCTTGAAATTTTTCCCAAGTGTTCATCCGTACTGAGTACTGGACATCCAAACTCGGACAACCCGGATTCGGTGTCCTGATCTTGGTCTATCTGTATTCGGTACTAGCCATTTTTCACTGTTCATTCGAATTCGGCCCACCCGAAATTCAACACTTAGCACATTTTTTCCAAATTATCCATTTTTGCATTTTCATTATAAATCAAAAATCCAAAAAGATTTTCAGACCTGTGCACCATTGGTTAGAGTTAGGATTAGTGTTTGAGTGAAAATGTCTGTTCTAACATTAGTCTCTTAACGATTGACTTTGGACTTTATTAAGTAGAATTCCCGTTCTACTAATAAAGCCCCAATGCTTTAAACAGAACAGACAGTTCTATTTCACACTTATCCCAAATTTCGTAGCAATGCTATCTTTTTAAATCTTCTATTCTAACTTTGATGCATTTTAAAGGGCTCAAGGAACCCCCATCGCCATAACCATGCCCATTCCCCAGCCCCAAATACACAAAGCCCAACTACCCGAAGAATCCATATTACCCCAATCCGAATACGTCGAGTTCTTTGCTCATAATTGGCAGCTTGACGTATCAATCCTCAGCCGCGAAACCGAAAACATTGACTTTGACATCCTAACAAACCACCCAATCTACTACTCACTTCCCACAGCCATCTCCGTACCCCAGATTTACCTCCAACAGTTCTGGCATCATCTAAAATTTGTAGTCGATGCTGAACCGTACTTCACCTCCACTATAGACTGTGTCCCAATCAAAATCACCACCGCAGCCATCCGCCATATTCTACGCCTCCCAGCCGAAGTCTATTCCCTTAACCGCCTACATTTTGCCCCAATCTCTTCCCCCCTTGAAACCTTAAATGAAATCAAGGCTCTGGGATACGATGGTCCACTCACCAAGCCATCGGACTTCCATACCAAGAACCTTCAAGCACACTGGAGGGTTCTTTTCGATGTCATATACAAACGTTTCACCGCCAAGCATTCTGGCCATGACTCAGCATCAATCCAAGTCCTTGCCATGTTTGCAGCCTTCGCATACGACAGACACTACGACTATGCTGCATTTTTGTTCGAGGAATTGAAGAGAGTCAACTTGGAGAGGAGCACAAAACATGGACGCAAATACATTCCTCTCCAGCGTTCCCTTCAGATGATCATTCAATATGCCATGGACAACGACGATGACATCCATGAACGTCCAGAGGCTGACGTGTACATGACAGCTGCGATACAAAAGCCAAATCTTCAGAAGGGGGCTCCCACTGGGCCAGTATTGACAATACCACTGTCCCTTCTTCAGAGGGCAGTGCAATTAGAAAGGGTAAGGGCTTATATTTGAGAATTTTATCCGGATGAGGCTCGGTCAGATCCGACTGATCCTACCCAATCCGAAGGTGAGGCAAGAGTGAGTGAGGCTGAGGGAGAAGAGGAGGAAATTCAACAATCTATAGGTATGGGTGAGCGGGAGATTGTGCGTGTAAGGGAGGGAGGAGAAGGTGAGGAAGCAGAGACGGCGGATTCAGAAAGAACCGTCTCTGTTCTATGAGGGATCGAGGCAACATCCGAGAGCGACCTAAGCCCTATTTGCCGGACAACCCACTATAAGACCATCAGTCCAATGGTCGAATCTACCCCCACTACCCACTTAGCATCCTCTCAAAAGGACGCTACTTCATTCCATGGGGATCTTCCACATACGTCATCACCCTCTCATTCGGAGAGTCGTGGTATTGAACTAGGTCACACTCCGCCCCATGTGACCGAACCTCCTTCGCCCACAACTCACTCCCCACCCCCACACATAATGCACGATGCCTCCGTGGCGTCCCCTCATCAAGCTGCCTTCGTGGCGGCTCCTCAAACTTCCGGATCTGCGCATCCAATTGTGGAGCCAGAAATTACGGAAGGAAGACCTGGAGTGGCTTCATCAATACCATCCACTTCAGGCCATCTCGACATCAATCTAGAGATGCTAACGGCAGCTTTACGTGCTGCCGGATTTGTTACTCGGGCTGACCTGGACGCCCAAAAGGAGGCTGCTGGAGAAGGTCATACCGCCCTTCTCTCATTTATAAAGGGCAAGGGTGTCGCTTCTAAGGATCTGCCTCCACCAGGATCTCATTCAGTCCAGACATAGATTGCAGAGCTCTCAGACAAGATAGACGCGCTGACCAGATTAATTCTTCAAGTCCAAGAGCAACTCAACTCCAGAATGGACCGTATTGAGTATGCGGTTATCGAGCTACAATGTCGTCCCCAGGCTGAGTCACAAAAAAGAAAACATGACGATCAGGACGACCCTGATCGTCATGAGGGGGAGAAATGTAGAAAGACTCAGTCTGAGGAAAACATGATAATTGAAGGGGTAGCTGAATATGAGGGAACGGAGATACAAGGGTCCGGGGATAAGAGGTATGAGGCTCAGGAGATGTTGATGATAGAATAAGAGCCCCTAATTGAAGGTCCTGCTCCATTGGATCCGATGTCAGCCATGGTTGAATTTGAAGCCGTTCACGAAAAGGTTGAAATCATATTGGTGTCTAACTCTGACTCTGATAATGATGACGACCAACCCTTAATCATCCCAAAACCTGAGCCCGAGTCACAACAAAAATCTTCCTCATCATTCGAATTCCTAAACTCCCCGCCCCCCGTTCCACAACAAGAGATCTTATCCTCCATTCAAGCTCCCTCCACTCTAAAAGAATCCCTCCTAGTCCAAAGCCCTCCCAGAACTCAAAGTCCTCTCCAAGTCCAAGTTGTACCCCAACCACAAACCCAAGAATCAGGACCCTCAGAAACTAGGCATGTAGACAGTTTTGATGAGCCTCCTGAGCAGCCTGGTATTCATGATGATGGTGATCTTTATTGGGTGGGCTGGTACTCAAAAGGTGGCGTAGACTTTCTGCCACCAGAGCTAAAAGAAGATTTGAGGCAAGAACGCAGGGGGAAAATCTTCAAGCTACTTGAAGCTAAGTCATTTGAGATAGAAGATCCCCTCGTTCAGGGTCTGAAAGAATTTTTGGAGAAATTTCCTATAGAGCAGTTCCAGAACCCTTATCTGGAAGAAAGGTTCAAGATGGTCTTCAGGAAGAAGCCAGGGTCGTTCAGCAGGCGCCTACTGATGGAACTTACAAACGTATCTAAAGCTGAACAGGCCGAATACAATCAGTTAATGCTCAGGGAGAGGAGGTCCAAAGTATCTTAGTCAAAGATAAAGAAGCTTCTAACCATCACAATGTGCAGAAGAGCTAAAGTATACTATCCTGCCTTTCAGGTAGGGGGAGAAGATGGTACAGTGGAGGAGTTTTATGAAAATTACTTAGACTTTGTAAATGTGGACGACATCAAATTTTTACACGAGAGACTGAAACATAGAATTAAAAAAGTCTGTCTCACATGACCGCCGTAACCGCACTCATACGAAGCATAAACCGCCGCTCAATCATCATGTGCTTAAGAGATTTCCAAATGGCAATAGAGAGCGCGCTGGTCAAAGTCGGTCTACGAGACCCTAAGCAAGACAGCTTCCTGCTTGATCATCATCCTACCTATAGAGTCATATTCAGAGGAGGACCAGGAGTTATATTTTTTAACCAGAGAGGGAATAAAAGATTCATGCGCTTCAAGGATCTCCCTTGTTACTCCGATGGAACAATTAGAATGGTTAGAGCTGAACTTACAAGAAGAATCCAAGAATTTGATGCTCAACCAAATCCAGAACTTAGACACTCACCAAAGGAGATACAAGACATCCTCAGCGGCATCGAATACCTGAACGAGCGGCTACATATGAGACAAGTGGTTAGACGATTTGATGTTATCCTTGGGCTCCGTGAAACCACTGATCATGCCAGAGTTCAAGGTCCGCCACAATGATCGAAAAGGGGGAGATTGTTAGATATTAAATTTCGATCTTGTGGATTTATTTTGTAATAATTATTAATAGGATATTTTGTCTTGTAATTTATTTCTAAGTTAGTTTATTTGTACGAAAAGTTCAAGGGGCCAAAGTGCAATTCCTTGATAGTTAATTAATTCCACCTATGTATAGCCTTCTAGGGTTCGGTGAAAAGGGTTGTTGACAATTGAATACAATTCACACGGTTAATGTTCTCCAGCTGCCGCATATTTTCTTTCAAATATTCTCTTTGTCTTCTTTAATCATTACATAATCGTTGAGTGCAAATTCTGGTTGTGAGTGTTTATTGACGTAAAAAATCTGATATTATCTGGGAATCATCAACAATAAGACGCTTAATGATATGCTTCAAGCATGTGCTATTGATTCAGTGGTAGTTGGGATGTGCATCTCCCATTAGTTGAGTTCGCGTATAACAATAGCTACCACGCCATGATTAATATGGCTCCGTTTAAGGGGTTATATGGTTGCAAGTGTCTAACCCCAGTGTGTTGGGGTGAGGTCAGCGAGCGACCGATTAGTGAGCCTAAGCCACTTCAAGAGATGAGTGATAAAGTAGTTGTGATGTGTGAGCATATGCGTATTGCTCAGAGCCATCAGATGTGTTATGTTGACCGCCACACCTCACAGCTTGAGTTTAATGTTAGGGATCAGGTGTTACTGAAAGTGTCTTCGTCAAAGGGTGTGATCCGATTCAGACATCGGGGTAAGTTGAGCCCAAGATATGTTGGGCGGAGCGTCTGAGATCAAGCGTACAAGCTGAGATTGCCTCCAGAGTTGGCTGATGTGCACGATACATTCCATGTGAGTCACTTGAGAAAGTTTTATAGCGAAAGATGATCAGTACGTGCCCTTATCAGAGATATCACTGGATGATCAATTGAGATATGTTGAGCAACCTGAGATGCTTACAGACCGTAAAGTGAAGAAGTTGCGTAATAAGGAGATATCATTGGTACTCATTCATTGGAGACACCATAAGAGTAGCAGTGCAAGTTGGGAGCCTGAGCATGAGATGCGGAGTCGCTATCCTCACCTATTCCAGAGTCAGAATTAGATTCCGGGACGGAATCTTTGTAAGAGGGAGGATTTAACAGCCCGACTTCCGGACGAATACGTGTAATTTTCCAAGTGACTAATTATAATATTGATTATTGTGTTGGTCCAATTATGTCCCGTTTAGTATATTATACATGTCGGGACCAGTATTAAGTGGATTCGGGATATAATTTTAGTGGATTAATAATATTATGGATTAATGAGAATAAATGGGAATTATTGATATTAATTGTGAAATTTTGATAATGGGGTCGGGTATCGATGTCGAACTTGCGATTTAATCGAAACATATATGTAATGACACGTTTAATTCCTTGCCTTCACTTCCTTTGTACAAAAGAATATTCTAAGGGGGCGTTTGATTCGTAGACCTTTTTCTCTGGGATTTGGATTTTATCAAAGGATTTGTATTACGCAGCTTTTGCATTGTCAGGATTTTGTCAAAGAATCTGCATTATATTATAGAAAAGATTTGCTAATCTGAAGAACGCAACATAACTGGGACTTAAAATCCTAGGGGGGGCTTAGTTTTTAAATAACAATGAAAGAATTGATTTATGAAATCTTGGGATTTTAAATCCTTACTGAAATCTGCGAACCAAACATGGAATTTTAAAATGTGAATTCCAGCAAATCCGGGAACCAAATGCTCCTTAAGTGTGTGTGTGTGTGTTTCTGAATTGTTGGAGCAGACAGAAGGGGAGCCATAACAGAATGACTGGAAGGCTGGAGTTCATCACCACATTTGTTTCTTGTGTTCTTCTTAGTTACAAGGTTAGAATCCTTTTAAATTTAAAGCTTTGAGTGTGTTAATTGCTACCAAACTATGGGAATTGGTTGGAGTGAGTGTTAGAATTTTTTTGGTAATGAATTGGTGAGTTTATACTCTTGGAGTTTTAGTTGGTGGATGAATTCTCCCCTGGACAGAAGCAGGAACCTGCAGCCCGTCTCGATCGTGGTTGCGATGGGTTGAGCACGACCGCGATGGGTCGAGGCGGTGTGAGGCCAAGCTCGGGTAATCTTCATGTGCACGGCCCACGGTTAGAGAGCGACTGTGATGGGAAGTGCAGCTGTACTGAGCTGAGTGCGGCCGCGATTAGCCCTTTTGGACCAGATTTGGCTTTTGGGCCGTGAGGCCTATTTGGGTTACACATTTGAGGTTTATCAGTTGTGTTAGTGAGTATTGAGTATTCAGTGATTGTTGTTGACTTTGGGTTAATCTATGAAGATTCATTGTGTGTACAGTGCCTGATAGAGATCGGGCCAAGATAGAGTTGGGTTATTGAGGCTAGTTAGAGTTGACCATTGTGATCCATGTGAGTACACGAGTCCTTTTTAAAGTGCCGACTTCCTCTTTCAAGTTAGAGTGTGCTTAATTGTTATATATGAATATATTGTGGGCGCGGTGAGCTGCCAATCAGGTATGATCTTACGTTTCTTATTAGTATTGTGTTATACATGAGTATGTATAGTGAATTGTGAAACAAGATCCATTATAGATTGAGCGAGATGGGTTATCGCACTGGAGTAGGGCATTTAGCCAAGTTTGGAGTTTTAATCTTAAACTAAAAAACTATTTTGTTTTTAGTTTTTAATCATCAAAATGATGAAAATAACAACCTATATGTTTTTATGGATGTTTTAATCCTTATTAAAAATCATTTAATATAAAAAGGGTAAAAATGAATACTTAATAAAAATAAGAGAAAATTACAAAAAATAGTCCATGTGGTTTATATGAAATTATGGAATTGGTCCCTCAACTTTAAGAATTACATAAACAGTCCATCAAAACACTGTATACATGCGATTTCAATCCTTTGACCGTTAGTTGACTGTTAATTCTTTAATAATGACAATTTTGCCCTTTCTATAGTTACATTATTGGTCCCTAATGTTTCTAACTAATTTGAATATTGGTCTTGAAAATTAGTTTTTGCTTTGTTGTCTTTTTTATATATACTTATTAACTTTTATATATTAAAAAACTAAATACTTATTTTTTTTACTAAAATTTAAATTAATTTATTAATTTTTATTTTTTTAAATTAGTGTTTGGTTTTACAAATGAGTTAATATTAAAAAAATTACACGAACTTTTTTAATTTTCTCGATTCAACCACTAATTTGATTTTAAACAAATCATTGACATTTTCAATTTTATATTAATTATATTCTTAAACTTTTATTTTTACTTGTTGCCGGTTTAATCAGCCACGTATCAGCTAAGGAGTGGGGCCTCACAGTGGTGAAGATCGATAGAGTCGTCTATGTCTGACTCGCATGCGTATGCGATGTCTTGGGAGCAATTTAAGGCAATGTTCGAGATTCAGTATGCGCCCCGTGACGAGCAGAGAGAGATGGAGCGTCGATTCCTCCATCTACAGCAGAGGGACTTATCTGTGCAGCTGTATGCTGATCACTTTAATGAGTATTCCCAGTTCACGCCACAGCATGTGGATACCGAAAGGCGCAAGACCGATGCTTTCATTGACGGCCTGAGATCAAACATCAGAGAGTTTGTGGGATTACAGGAGACGAAATCTTTTGCCAGAGCTCCGGAGTTAGTTCGCATGAGAGACCGAGAGATCAAAAGGCAACGAGAGCATCCGCCCACCCAGAGACAGCGTACGGGGGCCTCCGAGCAGTTCAGTTACTTGCGTGATCCGAGGGAGCCGCAGCCCGAGCAGGGCCGTAACCAGGAGCAAGGTTCGGGGTCACGCAGAGACAGGGGCAGAGAGAGGGGCAGAGATAGAGGTCGAGATGACAGGTCCAGAGGTCAGGGCCAGAGAGATGGCCTAGCGGCCAGTAAGAGTAGTGTTGGGCAGAAGTCCCGGGCAGGGGGGAGTAGAGCTCACAGTTCGTCTGGGGAGCGGGATTGTCTGAGGTGCCACCACAGGCATGCTGGGTCATGTGCTAGCGATCAGTTTTGGTGTTTCAGATGTGGCCAGTTTGGCCATACAGCTACGGCTTGCAGAGCGTCTGAGGCATTATGCTTCCGTTGTGGGAAGTCGGGCCATCGCATGAGAGATTGTCCAGAGGCAGCACCATCGGTACCGAGGGCGAGCACGAGCGGTACCAGAGAAGAGCCTTCTTCTTCCACCTCTCGCAGTGATGCAGCACCGAGAGCCAGAGGCCAAGTGTTCTAGGCCACAGTTAAGGAGGCCAGAGATGCTCCAAATGTTGTTACGAGTACGTATATTCTGAATGGCTTACGTGCACGAGTCTTATTTGATTCTGGAGCCGATCGCTCATATGTGTCCGTGTCGTTCTGTGCTTATTTGACTGTCGCTCCCACTGTGTTATCTGTGTCATTGATTGTCGAGAGGGTTGACGGGAGTACCGCGTTAGTGAGCCGTGTTTATCGAGAGTGTGTACTCGAGATCGATACTCACCGGTTCCTGATCGATTTACTGCCTATTGAGATCAGCAGCTTCGATGTGTTCGTTGGTATGGACTGGATGACAGCCCGTCAGTCAGACATTCTTTGTGCTAAAAAGATGATCAGGATACCGATTTCTGAAGACTGAGATCCTGATAGTTTACGGGGAGAGGCGAAAGGGCGAGATTAGGATAATCTCGATGGTTAGAGCTCAGAGATATGTGAGTAAGGGTTGCGAGACCTTCCTGGCTTATGTGATTGACGCCCAGAAGGAGAAGATGAAGGTAAGGGATGTACCTATAGTGCGAGACTACCCTGAGGTATTCCCAGATGAGTTACCTGGGCTACCGCCAGATTGCCAGGTAGAGTTCCGGATCGACCTTATCCCTGGAGCGGTGCCGATTGCGAAGACGCCTTATAGGCTGGCACCCACTGAGATGCGAGATATGATGACTCAGCTTCAGGAGTTGCTGGATAGGGGATTTATCCATCTGAGCTCATCACCGTGGGGAGAACCTGTGTTGTTTGTAAAGAAGAAAGACGGTACCATGCGAATGTGTAATGATTATCGAGAGCTGAATAAAGTGACGGTGAATAATAGATATCTACTTCCGCGAATCGATGATTTATTCGATCAGCTATAGGGATCTAGCTTCTTTTTGAAGATTGATTTACAATCTGGATATCACCAGCTAAAGGTCAGGGAAGAGGATGTGCCCAAGACAGCCTTCAGGACACGCTATGGACACTATGAGTTTTTTAGTCATGTCATTCAGACTGACTAACGCACTCGCAACTTTCATGGATTTAATGAACAGTGTGTGTAGAACCATGTTGGGTCGATTTGTGATTGTGTTCATAGAAGACATGTTGATCTACTCGAGGAGCGCTGAGGAGCATAAGCAGCACTTGAGGGAGGTCCTGAGTGTGCTGCAGAGAGAGAGAGAGAGAGACTGTATGCGAAGTTCTCTAAGTGCGAGTTCTTGCTCTGAGAGGTGCAGTTCTTTGGCCATGTTGTGAGTAGTGAAGGCATTAAAGTGGATCCCGTGAAGATTGAGGCTGTGATGAGTTGGGACCAACCTAAGACCATGCCAGAGATTCGTAGTTTCCTGGAGTTGGCAGGCTACTACAGACAGTTCATTTAGAACTTTTCGCGGATAGCCATGCTGTTGACGAGATTGACATGGCAGGGCGTATCATTCGAGTGGAATGACAAGCAGGAGACTGCCTTTGCCGAGTTGAGAGCTCGATTATGTCCGGCGCCGGTGTTGGCTTTGCCCGAAGGTACGGATGACTTCGTCGTGTATTGTGATGCGTCGAGTACAAGATTGGGATGTGAATTGATGCAGCGGGGCAAAGTGATTGCCTACGCTTTTAGGCAGCTGAAGACGTATGAGGAGAATCATATGGTCCATGATCTGGAGTTGGATGCCATTGTCTTTGCGTTGAAGATATGGCGACATTATTTATATGGGTCCCAGTTTGTTGTAAATACTGATCACAAGAGTCTTCAGTACTTATTCAATCAAAAGGATTTGAACATGCGACAGAGACGTAGTTTAGAGTTCCTAAAAGACTATGACTGTGAGATACAGTATCGCCCTGGGAAGGCGAATGTAGTAGCTGACGCCTTGAGCCGTAAGACGTGAGTTCAGACAGTTACTTCCCGAGCTATGAGACTCGAGATCACCTCTACCCTGATTGACAGTCTGAGATTGGCACAGATAGAGGGTTTGCGAGAGCAAAATGTGAAGAGAGAGAGATTGGTAGGGCAGACAGAATCATTGAATGGGATGGCCGAGGGATATATACGCTGAGAGACAGAGTTTGGGTTCCCAGAGTTGGGGACTTGCGACAATTGATCCTTGATGAGTCGTATAAGTCGAGGTTGTCTATTCATCCTGGGAGCACCAAGATGTATCGGGATCTCAGAGAGTTTTACTAGTGGCTGGGTATGAAAAGTGTAACATCCCAAAATTTTATTATCGTAATTTGAGGATATTTAGTTTAAATTTCGTAATGAATATAATTAAGTTGGACTATGAAAATGATTATGTGTTTAGTTATTTAAAGTTGGTTGTTATTTTAAGGAATTAAGGAATATTAAGAATGTCAAATTATTTTGGTTAAGTATGATGATTTTATTTGTTGGTGATAATAAAATTAAGATAGAAATCAGTAATTTATGGAACCGGATAAGTTGAGGGGCTAAATGTGCCAATAGCCGATAATTGGAAATAAAAAGACTCTTGGTCTTTATTTTAGTTCATTTTCAACACTTGAACTCTTAGAACTCTCTCCATCTCTCTCTAGAAAATCTGCTAGAATTCGAAATTGTGGAACAAAATTCGTGGATTGCATCTGAATACTAACAAGGAATCGATTGGATTTAAGGTAAGAACATAATCTTGAAGTTTTGGAGTTTTATTTTGAGAATAAAGAAGCAAAATTCGGATTTTTAAATCTGAAAATTAGTAATGCATGTTTGTTATAGTGGTTGGACTCATTCTTGGAAGATTCCTGAAGCTTAGGAAACAAGAATCGTATCTCAATTCGTCCAAAAAGGTAACAAATCTGGAATTTTGTGAACTTTAGTGTTCTTGAGGTTTTCTTTAATTTTTGGTCAAATCTGGACAAGATTGGTTGTAATTGATATAGAAAATGATGTAGAAACGTTCAATATATGTTAGTATAGCATTATTTTGGATTGCATGTTGATAGGAATGAATTTATGGAAATTTTAGTGCAAAACCCGTAGCTGCGATATGAAAACCTGCTAGTGAACTCGGCGAGTACTCAAGAACAGTATGAATAAATCTTCAAAAATTCATAAGTGTAGGATCCGAATTCGGTTGGGACCCGAATTCGGATGAAACCCGAAATTCAGATAGGATCGAAATCAATTTAAGAACCGAACTCGGAGGGTCCGAATTCGGATGGGTCAACCCGAACTCGGATGGGTCAACCCAATCCGGATGTGTCCGAAATTCAACTAAGGGTCCGAAATTCGGACAGGAACTCGGCGAGTTCCATGAGCCTACTCGGCGAGTTCGTTTATTTTTAGGGTAATTCGGATGGGTTTAAAAGGACCCGAATTAATGGACAATTAACATACTTTTGGGTTATTTTTGGTACCATATTATGGTATATAATGAAGGGTTATTTGAGAATGATAACACACTAAATGATGAGATTTAAATATAAGTTTCAGATGACGGTTCCGAATGTTGTAACATATTTATTTATACAAGTCGATGGTAATTCGTTAAAGAACATATAATGATGATATGTTTTATATATGGAAATGAAACAGGTCCCCTGTGGTGTTGTTTAACCCACAGTGGGGTACTTTGTGGATCCGGTTGAAAGCCCGAGGAGAAATAATATTGCTTAAAGATTAATAACGCACCCACGGTGAGTACCTTTGATTTTAACATTGCTGCATCTGCATTATGTTTGCATTGCCTGCTGAGGCATGTTGTTTCATATTCGTTTGGAACTCTACTAACTTGCGTATATGTATTGATGCACATTCATACTTGTTGCATGTCCGTTCATTTGTTGTGCATCCTTTCGATGGACCTGCGTGGTCGCATCTGTACTCTGATGTTACTGTGCTATATGACCAAGAGTTTGACACCTCTGTGGTCAGGATAGACAGTAAGTCATCCCCGATGTAATGTCTGCCTCAGATGGTTGGTTTTCTTATGCCGAGTGTCAACTCGAAGGAGCTGCGGCTCAGATTTGCGTACTTGGAGTACGTGTGGGGTATACGGTATGTGTTACCGCGGTTACCCTGGGTGGCATCATAATGATTTGTAGAATGTGTAAAATCATATGGTATTCACTAAGCTTTAGCTTACCCCTTCAGTTGTTACATTTTTACAGGAAAAGGGGGAAATCCGCTGCGGGACCATCTAACTAGGACGTTTGTTGAAGTATTTGAAGACTTCTACGGTTTAATTTGGTATTTGGTTATGAAATTACTGTTGTAATAAATTTGGGGATAATGTAATACTTCTGAAGTTGTAGACTCAGATGTGTAACCTATGTAGCACCGTAGGGTGTTGGACACAAATTTGTTTTATTTTATTTTGTATTTTATGCTTCCGCACTGTAGTTCAAGCTATCAGATCATTATGTAATTGGTTGTTGGTTATTAATCCTGGGTGAATTGTAAATGGTGGTTAATGTGGCAAGGGTGTCATAGCTTATGGTATCAGAGCAGTAGTTTGAGATTCAAGTGTCCGTGAGGTCTTGGTCTCAAACATTTAGTGTTGACATGTAGTGATTCTAAGTAATGATCTGAACTAAGATAGGTTACGATCTAGTAATCATAAGAATATTGACTATCATACTGGACAATTGGGTGGTATCTATAAATAAATGACATGTTACTAAATAAGTTATATGTTTCATATTTCAGAACATGTCTGGAGGAGGAATGACGCCACGAGAAACGAGGGAAATGATGCTATCAATGATGGCAGAACAAAACAGAATGATTCAAGATCAGTTTCGGGCTCGAGATGAGGTCAAAGCTAAAAGAAAAGAAGACAAGAGAAAAGAAAAGAGGGAACATGAAAGGAATCATGTTGTGGATGACATAAACCTTAGGAATAAAGCGAAACATAAAGACAAGGGCAAGGAAAAGATTGATTATGAAACCGGAATTGATGAGAATTACATGAAATATGTAATTAGATCATTCAAGGACTGGCAACCACCAACATTCTCTGGATCTCTGAGAATTGAGGAAACAGAAATATGGATTACAATTATGGAACAAATCTTTACGGAGATGAATTGTAAGGATGAGTACAAGGCATTTTTGGCTAAGGATCAATTGATTGGACAAGCCAAGGAATGGTGGAACTGTTGGGAAAAAGAATTGGGATCAGAATTGATTACTTCCTTTAGTTGGGAACAATTCAAGCTGTTGTTTAGTAGGCAATATGGTGAGCCTGATATTGTACCTCATGTTGAACATGAAGAAAAAGTGTTGGGTACAAATTTATATAGAGTTGTAATCAATTTTATTGTAAAAGTTCAGGGGTGTTTGTGTAAATCCTCAATACTTTGTATTGTGTATAAATACGATGAATCGAAGATTACACATACGGTTAGAACAGTAGAGAGAGAAGAAGATTGCTGTCCAAGATAGCCAAGAACTCAATGTAATATTTCTCTCTTTAATCATTCAATATAATGTGTTGGATTGATAATTGTTAAAAAAAAAAAAAAAAAAAAAAAAAAAAAAAAAAAAAAAAAAAAAAAAAAAAAACGCTGAATTTCAGAAACAACTGTTGAGTAGTTTGAAATCAACTGAGGGCAATTACTACATCATCTCAAGACAATTGATCAAGGAAGAGATTTAAAAGCTATTCATGATCCAAGGGGGAGTGTGCTTACAAGAAAAGAGAAGATCAGAATAGAAGAGATGTGAAGATCAGAGTGAGACAATAAAGAAGAAGATTCAGAGATCGAAGAGAAGGTGCAAGAAAAGTTTCAAGAAAGAATGTTCAAGTTCCCTGCAATGTACTTTAATTTGAAAATTGATTTCATCTCTAAGGGGGAGATTGTTGGGTACAAATTTATATAGAGTTGTAATCAATTTTATTGTAAAAGTTCAGGGGTGTTTGTGTAAATCCTCAATACTTTGTATTGTGTATAAATACGATGAATCGAAGATTACACATACGGTTAGAACAGTAGAGAGAGAAGAAGATTGCTGTCCAAGATAGCCAAGAACTCAATGTAATATTTCTCTCTTTAATCATTCAATATAATGTGTTGGATTGATAATTGTTAATATGAATTGTTTTATGTTGTATGAATTGCTAGAAATATGAATTCACAATTGGTATCAGAGACAAATATGGCTGAATTTGAATGAATTTTGAATCTGAATTTTGAAAATGTTCGAACACTGTTATATAATTTTTTTTCTTCGAAAATCAGTAAATCTCTTGAGGTTTTTGAATTGGTGGATGATATGGAGTGAATTTGTGATCGAAGATGATTTTTTTGATTTCGAATCTGATGATATAGGTCTCAAATCATAACTTCAAACACACAAGATTTAGTTTGAATTTTTCTGATTTTTGGAAAAATTGTGTTCTTCAAGTTTTTGTCAAAATTAGGGTGTTTAATCTGATTTTAAACAACATTGTTTTTGCTAAAGTGTTTGTGTGTGAAAACCGAACCTTCGATTTCAATTTGTGATCAATTTGTGAATTTTTTGTTGAAATTTTTAATCTGGAACTTGATTTTGATAACTTTCTGTTCAAACTCGGGCAATGTTGAATTTTTAGTGTTGATCGAGTTTGATAGAGTATTATTCGAGTTTGATCCATGCTTTAATCGAGTTTTAAGCCTTCGTTGATCGAGTTTTATGTTTTGTTGACCGAGTTTGATCATAGTGTTAACCGAGTTTCAGTAAGTTTTGACCGAGTTTTGTCACTTGTGATTCGAGTTTGGACATCTAATATTCGAACTTGTGTATTCATCATCCGAGTTCACATTAGTGTTATTCGAGTTTGTTTCTTAGTAATCTGAGATTGTTCAAACATCACTCGAGTTTGATTTAATTTCAATCGAGTTTCACAATTTATCATTCGAGTTTCATCAAGCTTCAGTCGAGTTTCATTAAAAGTTCATTCGAGTTTCATCAAATGTCAATCGAGATTCATTCTTTTTGACCGAGTTTGATAACTCAACACTTGTGCTTCATTCGAGTTTATCCAAGAACCAATCGAGTTTCATTCATAACCATTCGAATTTCATTCTTTTATCATTCGAGTTTGACTATATGATCTTTGCTGCTTAAATTGGCCATAACTTTTGACTGGAACATCGTTAGAAGGCCTACCATACGTCAAATCGAAGCTTGAAAAGAGATCTACATTTCTAGAACTGGCATAGCCGGGTCGGTAAATTTTCGAGGCCCAATTCCACTCCAGAAAAAAGTTACGGGCAATTTTATGCAGAAAAGCTGAAATTTCAACGTCAAAAAGTCATTTCGGAGCTGATTTTTCACTAGTTATCATTAACTGAAATAGCTTTTCAAAGTGTTATCAGAATTCACTCAGTTTCTCCATAAAAGATCTTGGAAGATTCAATTTTTCTGCAATTCATAATGGAATATGAAAAATTTTCAAAGTCTGAGCTAATTGCAAAACTTACTGAATCTGAAAAGATTCGTAAGAACAATTACGACATTCTCATTCAGTTAAATACTGATAAACATTTGGCGTTACGTGATGTACAAATACTGAATGAAGAAATTCAGAGCTTAAAAGAAAAACAAAACTCTGAGAGTTGTGCTCATCAATTGAAAATATCTGAATTATTTAAAGAACTTGATGAGCTGAAACAAGAAAATTTTCAGAATGCAACTCAACTGAAATATCTTTTGCCTGAAAGATCTGATCTTTACAAGAAAGTTCAGGATCTTGAAGATACACTTTGTAAGACAAAACCAACTGATCAGAATTGTATTTTAAACAAAAATGAAGAAATTTTTGCTCTTCAACAAGAGTTGTCTTTAACTAAAGATTTGATTGAGAAGGAAAGACATGAGTTCTTACTTAAAGAACAAGATTTTAAATTAAAATCTGAATTGTTTGAAGATGAAAGACAAATGTTCTTAATCAAAGAACAATCTTTTAAATCTGATTACCAATCATTTGATCATGACAGAAATTCAAATTTAGTCATTATCAAAAGTTTGGAAGATCAGATACTTCATCTTACAAAACAATTACATGTGTTTACTTCATCAACTGAGTCAAAGGTTAAGACCCCTTCTTCAGTGTGTTTAAAATCCAATGTTAATCACTCTGGTTTGTCTTCTGAAAGTGAAGTGAATCTAACTAACTCTGCTAAGTTTGATTCTTCTTCAGATCTTAAACTTAAGTATCTGTTAAAGATACACAGCGGCAAAGATAAAATTATTGAACAACTTCCGGTCAAGATTTACACCGGTGAATCTTCGAAGTCAAATTTTCTTAAAGTTTCTGAAAATACTGGTCATTCTAATCAGAAAACATTTTCACAGAAAAATACCAAGTATTATCAGAAACAGGCAAGAACCGGACAGTTTTTCAAAAAGAAGAGTTCGCAAAAGTCTGATCATTCAAATTCAAGTTTCTTTAGAAATTCAGGTATTCAATTTTCTCATACTCAAAGAAATTTGTTTTCTGCGTTTGAAAGAGAAGCTGATAGTTATAACATGCAATGGGTACCTAAACTCAAGTACAAGTGGGTACCAAAACCTGTTTTGAAATGGGTACCCAAGAGCGCTAACAAGTCTGGATCCAAATCTGTTTGGATACCAAAGACATCTTAAATTTTGCAGGTTATAGGTTTCTTATCATTTCAGATAAGGACCCGTTCTTCATTTCAATAGGCTCTTGATTACTTCAGGTCAAGACCCGTGCTTCAACTCAAAATTGGTTTCTAGTTCAATTCAGACTAGAACCCGGACTTCAATGAACCAGAGACAATGGTTTTCAGTTACTTCAGACTGAAACCCAAGCTTATGCGATAAATGGCTTCTAATCACTTCAGATTAGAACCCGAGTCTGAAAGACAAATATTTCTGGAATTCCTGCCCTGCATTCAACTCTGATGCTGAATTGACAAATAGGGAGTTTTATTTTTATAATTTTTTGCTCTTTGTTTCATTTCTATGAGTTGACTAACTGTGTCTGCTTATTTCCAGGGGGAGTTTCAGATGCACTTTGACGATGACATTTTTCAAAACTATGTGTGATTTTTCACGAAAATATTTGACACACACATAAAAAGAGTTTTTGAGCTGAAGAGAAATTTTTTTTTTTATGAATCTCTGAATCTATCATTGAGATTAATTGATCTAATCTCTTTGATTTTCATAATCTCATTTCTTCTGAGATTCTTTTTGTTAGAACTCTTCCAATTTATACTGGATTCTCCTGTTATCTCCCATGTGCTAATTCTTTCAAGAAAATCTTATTCTTTTCATATCATATATCAGATTTTCCATTTCATTCTGATATCTCCCAAAATTATCTGCATATCATCTCCAATACCATATAAGTTGGATTTCATCATATCTCATGACCTTTCAAAGCTGAAAATTTTTCTGCTGACTCCGATTATGCACCAATCTGAGTGATAGGCATAAATATCGCTTCTATGGTCTAACCAGAACCGGAAGACCTACCCAAGGAGCAAACCATCTATAGTTTGTGTGGGTGAGGGTTCTTTAGGTTTATTAGTTGAGAAGTGTCAGTTATCACGGGATACTGACAGGGTCGAGCAGAGGTAAAATGTAAATGAGAGGGATATTAAAAGGAGATGGTGGTGCATCAGATCATGCTTTTGCTATAAAGCTGACTGAATTCATTTCTCAAAAGTGAGCCGGAGGGAGCTTAGTTGAAAAATGCTGAGTGCTGAGAGCTGAGAAAGGATTAAAAGAAAAGTAAATCCTATCTAAACTGTGTCGGCTGGGTAATCCACATAATCTATCAAGTCCTATGCGACTTGATATTGAAAAAAAAAGACGTCATGGACCCAGTGACGCATGCACTTAACCCCACCAACTACTCAGTTATCTCCCAAAAGATTTCTGTTTCAATAATCACGGAGATATAGCACATTTCTATCGATATATCATTTGGATATTATTGATATTGAAACAAGGAAGACAGTTGCTCCGGTCTCCAATTTCATTTGATGCACATTGTGTCTAGAGCTAATTATATACACTTTTAGGACACATCGAGTCTAACAGTCTGCGTGACTATAAACTGCTAGTCCAAAGGGACTAAGCCGGAACAAATAAGAGTGATTCTTTCATGATAAAGGATTTCACGATGACTATTTGGAAATCCTACCAGTGTTAAC
Organism: Centrapalus pauciflorus; assembly: GCA_020465985.1. Classification (NCBI taxonomy): domain Eukaryota; kingdom Viridiplantae; phylum Streptophyta; class Magnoliopsida; order Asterales; family Asteraceae; genus Centrapalus; species Centrapalus pauciflorus. Next base: position 440,173 of record JAANYP010003562.1, on the reverse strand, counting down.
ATCACGCCAGCGCTGAAAGTAGGTCACATAGATTTGTCTATTGTGTAAACAGGAATCCTATGTGGACCTGGACTTGTTTTCTCACAAAATGAATGTGATTCATTTTCCCCAAAGTTGTAAAGCTTTGTTTTGTTCTAAAAAGATATAATATCAATTCGAGGGGGAGTGAACTTTTTGAGGGGGTGAGATAAATCTGTTTTGTATAGGGGGAGAGATGTCAGTTTAAGGGGGAGAAAATCCATTTGTAATAATTTCTGAGTTGTAATTGTTGTTGTATTTCTTCTACTGTAATTTCATTGAATTAATGTTTCTGAAGTTTTTGCATGATGTTCATAATTTTTTTATGATCATCATGAGGGGGAGAAAAGCTGAATTTCAGAAACAACTGTTGAGTAGTTTGAAATCAACTGAAGGCAATTACTACATCATCTCAAGACAATTGATCAAGGAAGAGATTTAAAAGCTATTCATGATCCAAGGGGGAGTGTGCTTACAAGAAAAGAGAAGATCAGAATAGAAGAGATGTGAAGATCAGAGTGAGACAATAAAGAAGAAGATTCAGAGATCGAAGAGAAGGTGCAAGAAAAGTTTCAAGAAAGAATGTTCAAGTTCCCTGCAATGTACTTTAATTTGAAAATTGATTTCATCTCTAAGGGGGAGATTGTTGGGTACAAATTTATATAGAGTTGTAATCAATTTTATTGTAAAAGTTCAGGGGTGTTTGTGTAAATCCTCAATACTTTGTATTGTGTATAAATACGATGAATCGAAGATTACACATACGGTTAGAACAGTAGAGAGAGAAGAAGATTGCTGTCCAAGATAGCCAAGAACTCAATGTAATATTTCTCTCTTTAATCATTCAATATAATGTGTTGGATTGATAATTGTTAATATGAATTGTTTTATGTTGTATGAATTGCTAGAAATATGAATTCACAAAAAGCTATAGGGAAGATTGCAAATTCTGGAGGAGATGAACTAAATGGATCGTATTTGAGGTCAAGAACAAATAAATGTGATAGATATAAAAGATGTCGACATTGTAACCAATTTGGACATAAGGCTGACAAGTGTCCAAGGAAGGCCGATGCTTGTTATAAATGTGGAAAGGTGGGTCATTTTAGCAGAACTTGCAGATTTCGAACAAAGAATTAGCATGTACTAACATTACATGATGAAACTATGGATGAAGAGTTCAACAAAAGAAATGAGATCTATGAGACTATTGTTATAACTTATGTACCTTAAATTACGGAGTTAGAAGAGTACTTTAAGAATTCTATATGTAATATTTCATCGAAGTTTTATGATTCTGAAGTTAATATGAACTTGAGTAATATGAAATGTTATTTATATAGGTATAATCATGTTTGTGTATGAGAATACTCGAGTATATAAATAGGCATTAGATGAATAGCCAAGATGTATTTTGAAGTTTTGAATTGGAAAAGATGCTATAAATATCATGGAATTTATGAACGAGTTTTAAAGTTGTAATAAAGTTTAAGTTTGACCATAATGGGTTAAAGAATTGGAAATTAATTGTATTAGTCTTATATATGATATGTTGAAGGATTGATAACAACTTGTAATTGTTATCATAAACTATGTAGCATTAGCTTTTATTAAGAGAAACTGTATGTTACACTGTGTTGATATTTTGACTTAAAAAGGGTTGTGGTTAAGAACAACAGGATTCGAATTGTTCGTGAGAATTTTGATGTAGTTGGAATCAAAGAGACTGTTTCAATATTGGTATATATGAATATTATATGAGGAAAGCAAATCTAGAAATTATGGAGAAAGCATACGAGGGTATGATAATACATGGAAAATACATGATAATTTTAAAAGAGAAATTGAAATATGCAATGCGAAGTGTAAAGTAAGAAATGAGTGTGAAGTATAATCGATCGGAAGGGGGATATAATACTTAATGAAATGGAGATTTGATCAACCATAAAAAGTTTAAAGAGACTTTGGACACTAAGGAAATTGCTTATACAACAAAGAAAAGTCTGGTACTACGATTCGGAATCTAAGGAGGATTCGGAGGCGGTCATGAGTAGTGTATGATTTTAGTGACGACTGATTATTTGTATCTACTACTTTTGCTCAACAAGTGTAGATGCCTTGGTCTAAAGATTGTCTATTGTGATTAATGTTGAAACTGTTAAGTAACAAAATAGTTAACGTAGATCATGTGTATCATGATTGTACTTTAGTGATTGAAGAGGTAGTCTTCAATCTTGACTTAATTCCAATAAGAGATCAGCGATTTGATATGATAATTGGAATGAATTGGTTGTATATATGTGATGAGACGCATGTAGTTTGCAATAAAGGAATAATAAAGATAACTACGCCGGAGGGGCAGGAGCTTTGTATATATGGGAATTGGAGAAGTGGGGATCAATGTCTACTGATGATTGTTAGGTCCCGAAAGCTGAATGCTTAGGGCTGTGAGTCTTGTATGGTATATGCTATTGATGCCAAGACTGAAGAGAAAATTGTGGCCGATGCGCCTGTTGTCCCAAATGTTTCCATATGTGTTTCTGGAAGACTTGTCTGGTGTGGCACCTGAAAGACAAGTGAAATTCTGTGTTGACTTGATCCCTGGAGCTTCTCCCAAAAGTTTGTTATTCATATTGTCTTGTATCTACTGAATGTGTATAGATTAAAGTGATTTGAACAAATTGACTATAATAAATAAATATCCGCTGCCGGGAAATGATGATCATTCAATTAGCTACATGAGAGCTAATTATTTTTCTAAGATTGATCTACGAATGGGATATGATTAGTTGAGGACCGAAGAGGGAATGTACTGAAATTGGCTTTCAGGAATATTTATGAGCACTACGAGTCTCTGGTCACGACATTTTGATTGATTAACACCCCAGCTGTTTTATGGACATTATGAATAGGGATTTGTATAACAATGTTGGAGGAATCGGTAATTGTAATTATCGATGATATTTTGGTGTAAGTGTAAAGTTAAATATGTCAAATCGTGAGTTTTTATTACAATGGGTTATATTTTGTAGTATGTGATTTCTGGAGTTGAGATCTCGGAGGATTCCGCTAAAAGTTTAGCGATTGAGAATTTAGAAGTTGTCTTGCAGTATTACAGATTTAAGAAATTTTCTACAATTGGTAAATTGTAGACAGGCTGATTTAAATGGGTATGTATATACCAACTCGAGAAAATTATTATTTGGAAGACTTGCACAGATTTGCGTGAGTAAGGTTATTATTTTTATGGTGCTCTAAAATCGATTATGTTTGATTGGAAGAGTCGGTTCATTTTCAACTCTTGGTTTACTTTACAAGTGGGATCAGGTACACATATAGCTATGAGTACAGTTTATCGACCCCGACAGATGGTCAAAATGAATGGACTATTTTCACATTGGAATACATGATGAGATCATATATTTTGGATTTAAGTACCACCTGAAAAGATCAATTACTTTGATGGAATTATTGTATAACATTGGTTATCATGTTAAAAATCAAGAGAACACCGTGTAAAGTTTTGTAAGGAAGGAAATGTAGAACCTCTACATGTTGGAAAGAAATTGAAAGGACTCTGATTGCTGAGTCTGTGATATGAAAAGAAGAGTTATAATGATGAGACACCTAAATTAATCAACTTTGAGGTAAACGATGGAGCATATTTGTTAATATCACCGATGAGGTGTGTTGGCTCATTTAGAATAACAGAAAAGTTAGGAATCTGTTATCTCATTGGGAATTAGATAAGGAAATATCGAAATAACACTTGGTGTTTCATGTGGAAAGCTTTATGAAATCTTCACAACTGGTAATGAAGATTAGGTTGATTATACTGAATTAGAAATTCAAGAAAGGGTAGTATATGTTGAAAAGCCGGAATATATTATGGATATGGAAGTAAAGAAGTTAAGAAACAAAGAAATTAAAATGGTATTGATACGTTGGAAGCATCACAAAGAAATAGATCACATTTGAGAGACAAAAGCCGATACGACGAATAAGTATAAGTACGTTTGAATTCAAATAACTTCGAGGACGAAGTTTGAGCGTGGTGGAGCCCATGCTGTAACATCCCAAAATTTTATTATCGTAATTTGAGGATATTTAGTTTAAATTTCGTAATGAATATAATTAAGTTGGACTATGAAAATGATTATGTGTTTAGTTATTTAAAGTTGGTTGTTATTTTAAGGAATTAAGGAATATTAAGAATGTCAAATTATTTTGGTTAAGTATGATGATTTTATTTGTTGGTGATAATAAAATTAAGATAGAAATCAGTAATTTATGGAACCGGATAAGTTGAGGGGCTAAATGTGCCAATAGCCGATAATTGGAAATAAAAAGACTCTTGGTCTTTATTTTAGTTCATTTTCAACACTTGAACTCTTAGAACTCTCTCCATCTCTCTCTAGAAAATCTGCTAGAATTCGAAATTGTGGAACAAAATTCGTGGATTGCATCTGAATACTAACAAGGAATCGATTGGATTTAAGGTAAGAACATAATCTTGAAGTTTTGGAGTTTTATTTTGAGAATAAAGAAGCAAAATTCGGATTTTTAAATATGAAAATTCGTAATGCATGTTTGTTATAGTGGTTGGAACTCATTCTTGGAAGATTCCTGAAGCTTAGGAAACAAGAATCGTATCTCAATTCGTCCAAAAAGGTAACAAATCTGGAATTTTGTGAACTTTAGTGTTCTTGAGGTTTTCTTTAATTTTTGGTCAAATCTGGACAAGATTGGTTGCAATTGATATAGAAAATGATGTAGAAACGTTCAATATATGTTAGTATAGCATTATTTTGGATTGCATGTTGATAGGAATGAATTTATGGAAATTTTAGTGCAAAACCCGTAGCTGCGATATGAAAACCTGCTAGTGAACTCGGCGAGTACTCAAGAACAGTATGAATAAATCTTCAAAAATTCATAAGTGTAGGATCCGAATTCGGTTGGGACCCGAATTCGGATGAAACCCGAAATTCAGATAGGATCGAAATCAATTTAAGAACCGAACTCGGAGGGTCCGAATTCGGATGGGTCAACCCGAACTCGGATGGGTCAACCCAATCCGGATGTGTCCGAAATTCAACTAAGGGTCCGAAATTCGGACAGGAACTCGGCGAGTTCCATGAGCCTACTCGGCGAGTTCGTTTATTTTTAGGGTAATTCGGATGGGTTTAAAAGGACCCGAATTAATGGACAATTAACATACTTTTGGGTTATTTTTGGTACCATATTATGGTATATAATGAAGGGTTATTTGAGAATGATAACACACTAAATGATGAGATTTAAATATAAGTTTCAGATGACGGTTCCGAATGTTGTAACATATTTATTTATACAAGTCGATGGTAATTCGTTAAAGAACATATAATGATGATATGTTTTATATATGGAAATGAAACAGGTCCCCTGTGGTGTTGTTTAACCCACAGTGGGGTACTTTGTGGATCCGGTTGAAAGCCCGAGGAGAAATAATATTGCTTAAAGATTAATAACGCACCCACGGTGAGTACCTTTGATTTTAACATTGCTGCATCTGCATTATGTTTGCATTGCCTGCTGAGGCATGTTGTTTCATATTCGTTTGGAACTTTACTAACTTGCGTATATGTATTGATGCACATTCATACTTGTTGCATGTCCGTTCATTTGTTGTGCATCCTTTCGATGGACCTGCGTGGTCGCATCTGTACTCTGATGTTACTGTGCTATATGACCAAGAGTTTGACACCTCTGTGGTCAGGATAGACAGTAAGTCATCCCCGATGTAATGTCTGCCTCAGATGGTTGGTTTTCTTATGCCGAGTGTCAACTCGAAGGAGCTGCGGCTCAGATTTGCATACTTGGAGTACGTGTGGGGTATACGGTATGTGTTACCGCGGTTACCCTGGGTGGCATCATAATGATTTGTAGAATGTGTAAAATCATATGGTATTCACTAAGCTTTAGCTTACCCCTTCAGTTGTTACATTTTTACAGGAAAAGAGGGAAATCCGCTGCGGGACCATCTAACTAGGACGTTTGTTGAAGTATTTGAAGACTTCTACGGTTTAATTTGGTATTTGGTTATGAAATTACTGTTGTAATAAATTTGGGGATAATGTAATACTTCTGAAGTTGTAGACTCAGATGTGTAACCTATGTAGCACCGTAGGGTGTTGGACACAAATTTGTTTTATTTTATTTTGTATTTTATGCTTCCGCACTGTAGTTCAAGCTATCAGATCATTATGTAATTGGTTGTTGGTTATTAATCCTGGGTGAATTGTAAATGGTGGTTAATGTGGCAAGGGTGTCACAAAAAGGGATGTAGGATGTTATGTCGAGCAATGTATGACATGTTTGCGAGTTAAAATTGAGCACCAGAAACCGCACGGCCGTCTACAGCCACTGGAGATTCTTGAGTGGAAGTGGTACCACATCACGATGGATTTCATCGTCCGACTTCCTCGTAATGTCCATGGGAACGACATGATTTGGGTCATAGTGGACCGGTTGACTAAAAGTGTGCACTTTCTTGTTGTTCGGGGTACGATCACGATGGATCAGCTAGCGCGGCTGTATATTGATGAGGTGGTGCCGCGGCATGGGATTCCAAATTTGATTACTTCCGATCGCGATACTCGTTTCACTTCGCGGTTCTGGCATAGCTTCCAGAGAGAGTTGGGTACCCGGGTTCAGCTGAGTGCAGCTTACACACCTCAGACAGATGGGCAGACCGAGCACACAAATCAGACACTCAAGGATATGCTGAGAGCATGCACCATAGACTTCAGAGGTAGCTGGGATGTGCATCTCTCATTGGTTGAGTTCGCGTACAACAATAGCTACCACGCCTCGATTAAGATGACACTGTTTGAAGCATTGTAAAACCGAAAGTGTCTAACGCCAGTGTGTTGGGGTGAGGTCGGTGAGCGACCGATCAGTGGGCCCAAGCTACTTCAAGAGACGAGTGACAAGGTAGCTACTATCCGGGAACGTATGCGTGTTGCACTGAGCCGTCAGAAGTGTTATGCTGACCGCCGTACTTCCGAGCTTGAGTTCCATGTTGGGGATCAGGTGTTGCTGAAAGTGTCTCCGTGGAAAGGGGTAATCCGATTCAGGCACCGGGGCAAGCTGAGTCCGAGATACATTGGGCCGTTTGAGATCGTGGCCAGGGTTGGGGATCAGGCCTACCGATTGAGATTACCGCCAGAGTTAGCCGGTGTGCATGACACGTTCCACGTAAGTCATTTGAGAAAATGTTTGGCGAAAGGGGATCAGTATGTGCCATTGTCTGAGATATCAGTGGATGACCAGTTGAGGTATGCTGGGCAGCAAGAGTTGATTACTGATCGTAAAGTGAAGAAATGCGCAATAAAGAGATATCATTGGTACTCGTCCAATGGAGACATCATAAGGGTACCAGCGCGACTTGGTAGCCTGAGTCTGATATGCGGAGCCGCTATCCTTTCCTATTCCAAAGTCAGAGCTAGAATCCGAGACGGAATCTTTGTAAGGGGGAGGATTTGTAACACCCCGACTCCCGAGCAGGTACGTGTAATTTTTCTATTGACCAATTATTTTATTGATTATTGCATTCGTCCAATTGCGTCCCGTATAGTGGATTATACGTCTCCGGACGAGGATTACGTGGATTCGGGATATAATTTTAGTGGATTAGTTATATTCATGGATTCACGGGATTAAATGGGATATAATGATATAAATAGTGGATTTTTGATAACGGGACCGGGTATCGGTGTCGAACCAGCGATATAATTAGAAACATATATATGTATGTGATGTTCGTGACTTCATTTCACTTCCAAAAACTTACCAAAGTGTATGTGTGTGTTGGGTGTAATCTGGAGATCAGAAATCGAAGCCATAACTGTGTGTAATCTGCTGTAAATCAGATTGGAAGTCTTCACTTAGTGTTCTTGAAGTTCAAGGTGAGGATCCTTGATCTAAATATGATTTCTATGTGTTAATTGTTATGGAATTGTGGGAATTGGTTTCCGTCTATTCTATAAGTGTTTTGAGGGTGATTTTGTGAATTGCTACTGCTAAAATCGGTTTTGGGGTCGAAATCCCCATGGATAGAAGCTTAAAAAGGAAGAAGATGAACCTGGACCGCGAGTGTGGCCGTGATCAGGAGCGCTGCCCTGATCAGGTGAGCACGGCCAGGGATCAGGATCGCGGCTGCGATCAGGTGAGCGCGGCCAGGGATCAGGAGCGCGGCCGTGATCAGATGAGTGCGGCCAGGGATCAGGGCTGTTTTGGCCAGATTAGGTTTTTAGACCCCGGGAACCTATTTGGGTTGCTTTTTGTGGGTTTTATCAATTGTATTAATGACTATTGGGCATTTTGGGTTTATCTGTTGAACTGGGATTAACCTGGGAAGATTCGTTGTGAGTACAAGAAGTTACCGAGGTCGTTACGAGTCAGGTTCGAGTCAGCGACTTAGGGATTTTATGCGAATTGATCCAGGTGAGTACGCGAGACCTTTTTAAAAGACTAGTCGCTGTATGGGCACTGCGAGCTTCCCCTCAGGTATGAGCTTACCCTTCTTTATATGTGAATATATATATTGTTACGCATAGTATATTGCTATCACGAGAGCTGTGTAGCTCTATTTAACCCTGTGTAGGGTTCCCATATATATATATATATATATATATATATATATATATATATATATATATATATATATATATATATATATATATATATATATATATATATATATATATATGCGGTACCGTTCCAGTTAGCCCCCACGGGCGTGGCTTGGCTCCAGGGGGGAGGGATTCCCCAATTGAGATGAGAATCTCATTCGATATTGGATCTCGGGTGCCTCTGGGTAGAGGTTAGTGTGGCAAGTGTTCTGCCACGTAGTGTAGAGATATGATGTTACCATGCGCTATGTGATTATGTGTTTACTGTAGTGTCTAACCCTTATGTACTCACGAGCTACGAAGCTTACGTATTTGAGTCTGATGTGTGTATCAGGGGTACGAAGATAGGGCCACCAGCTCCAGAGCGAAAGTAGGAGCGTGATCTTGCTGTTGCCGAGGGATTCCGCCTTTGTTGACTATATGTGTTTACCGTTCTGTTTGGAACCTTGGGGTGAACTACGTCAGGTTTGTATGTGAATATTTGGGGTTCGGGTTTGGTTCTGTATGTTGGGTTAACCGTTAACAGAGTTGTTTATGTTATGTAAAATGTTTTAATTAATCAGTATTTGTGTAAACCCTTGACATGTGTAACGGATAGTGTATGCGTTTATGCCACCTCTGTATTGTAAATGACGTGGCTTTTAGCCGAGTTTGGAGGGTGTTACATAATTTAATATTAAAAACTATTTTAAAATTAAACTAATTATCCAAAATTCTGAAAATTTATAAAAAGTTTCGGATAAATGTATTAAATTATTTTTCAGATAGTATTTAAACTTTTAAATATTAATTTTTAAATTTAAACAATTTAATTTAAAAAATAAAACTCAATTTAAAATTAAATTAAAAAATCCGAAAATAATTAAATACAAGTTTTCGAAATTATTAAACTAATTTTCGAAATTCATCTCTCAAATTTATTGCAAAGCTCGTTAGGTGAATCGGCTCTGATACCACTGTTGGGTTTTCTATACCCTTGCTAGGTTAATCTAAACGACAAAGGTAATCTCGATAAGTTCGATGCCAAAGGAGATGAAGCAGTATTCATGGGATACTCAAAGAACTCAGCCTCCTACCGGGTGTACAACAAACGTACTAGAACAGTTAATGAGAGTGTGAACTGTTGGGTTTTCTATACCCTTGCTAGGTTAATTTATAACTTTGTAGAAAATTAAATAACTTAACCATGCAAGAATGTAAAACCTTAAAGGATCTTACCAAACAAGCTAAGCAACAAATTATAAAATAAAGAGATGAACAATAAAAAAAACTAACCTTAAAAAAATTCGCAATTTTCTCCACGAAGAACGCTTCCACAAACAGCCTCTAAACCGGATGCCAAGCGTCTAAAGCAAAACGCCTCTAGTTGTTCACACCCAATGAACAAAAGAGAAAATAACTATAATTTTTCTAAGCTCAGAATTCAGAGTCCAAAAACCGGTATCCCTTGTGATCATCAGATAACTTAGAATTGAATGAGCAAGGAATGAAGCAGGCATGAACATCACATTCGATGATTTAGCTGAGTCCGAGAACGTTTCTGAACACATCAGTTCAGAACCGGCTCCTCGACAATCGTTTGAACCGACTCAGGCGTCATTTGCATCCACCTCTGCTATGCCAATCGGAGAAGATGATCTAGACCTAGACTCCCTATTTGACTTATTATATCTACACTCTAAGTTTAGTCCTAATTCTTTTCTTAAATCTGATACAGAAACAAATGAAGTCAGTCCAAGCTCACCTACCCTTGACATATCTGAGCCCACACCTATTGACACCACACCAACATCTCCCAAATCCCCAATCGATTCTGCTATTCCTAACCTGAACCTAGATATAGCTCCAGAACCTTCAACACCGGTTGATGCTCCTCAAACCGACTCAACCCCATCTGATTCACCCCAATACGCAGACGACCTCGTACCGCTTCTACGCAAATGGACTTTATCCCACCCCGAATCTCAAATCAAAGGGGATAAGTCCGCTCCGGTTCGAACCAGAAGAGCTACCAACGCCGAATGCTTATTCGTTGCCTTCCAGAGCAAGATCGAACCGAAAACCATAACGTGAGCTCTACGAGATCCAGACTGGGTGAACGCAATTCATGACGAGCTACATCAGTTCGAACGCCTACGCGTATGGAGGTTAGTCCCACGACCAAAGGATCGGACCATCATCGGCACAAAATGGATTTTCATGAACAAACGAGACGAGAATGGGATTGTCATCCGAGACAAAGCTAAACTCGTGGCTAAAGGGTATCGCCAACAAGAAGGAATCGACTACGATGAGACATTCGCCCCAGTTTCCAGACTTGAAGCTATTCGCATATTCCTGGTGTACGCGGCACACAAAGACTTCACAGTCTACAAGATGGACGTGAAGACGGCGTTTCTCAACGGAATTCTGAAAGAGAAGGTGTACGTTTCTCATTCTGAAGGTTTTGTTAATGAGTCTAGACCATCATATGTCTACGCTCTCGATAAAGCTCTATATGGTCTGAAACAAGCACCTCGCGTGTGGTATGATAGTCTAACTGAGTTCCTGCTCGATTCCGGTTTCTGCAAAGGTACGGTCGACACAACCCTGTTTATACGGCATAAAGGTAATGACATTCCACTCGTTCAAATTTACGTAGATGACATTATCTTCGGATCTATAAAACCTTCACTTTGTGAAGAATTTTCATAATTAATGGAATCGAGGTTCGAGATAAGTATGATGGGGGAAATGAACTTTTTCCTCGCTACAAGTCAAACAACTTCCTGATGGGATTCTCATAAACCAGTCAAAGTACATCCATGATCTCCTAAAGAGATTTAAGATGCAAAATTGTACGTCTATGAAAAAACTCTTATGTCCATTTCCTCAAAGCCTGATGCCGATCCAATGGGTAAATCCACAGACATCACGGCTTATCAAGGAATGATCGGTTCCTTAATGTATTTAACTTCTAGTAGATCGGACATAATGTTTGCTACATGTCTTTGTGCTCGATTTCTAGCCGACCCTAAAGAGTCATATTTGGCTGTCGTAAAACGAATCTTCCGTTATTTAAAAGGCACGCCTGACCTTGGTCTCTGGTATCCGAAAGGAACCAGTTTCGAATTAACTAGCCTACTCAGTTGTAGATCATGCAGGTTGCAAACATGACAGAAAGAGTACCTCGGGTCACTTCAGTTCCTCGGAGACAAACTAGTAAGTTGGGCATCAAAGAAACAATACAGTGTTTCTCTGTCCACCGCCGAAGCAGAATACGTTGCTGCCGCAAGTTGCTGCTCACAACTGTTGTGTATGCGCACTCAACTCCGAGACTATGGTTTCATACTTGGTCAAATTCCCATCTATCGTGACTCCATGAGCACAATAGCCATTAGTGATAACCCTGTACAACACTCTCACGCTAAACACATAGATATTCGGTACCATTTTATAAAAGACCATGTTGAAGAAGGTACCGTAGAATTACATTTCGTAAACACTGAAAATCAGATAGCTGACTTGTTCACAAAACCTTTGGATGAAAAACATTTTAATTAAGTTAGGTATGCTGAATTTGTTAACATAATATAATTTAAAATGCAACATTTTTGCAAAGTTTATCTGCCTTCTAGAAAGACTGATTTTCTTTTCGCAAATCTTACATCTTCTAATAAATTATGTTCCGTGTTTATATTATTTAATTCTATTCTTTGTCTTTTCTATTTATTTCTATCACACATTATCGGGAGGCATACAGGTAAGTCTCCGAGTGTCTAAAATTCCATTCATACACACTCGGAGGGGGAGAAAGTGAATTAAATTTACTTGGTGTGTTTATTTTTATTTTTTTTTTGTGCTTAATATCTTAAGTTTATTATTTATTCACAAAACCCAAAAATATTTTTTTTTGTGTTTTTTTTTAGTGTGTTTATTTTTTTGTGTATTTAATTTCTTAAGTTTTTTTTACATAAAGAAAACCCAAAAAAAAAAAAAAAGATTTTCCTTCTCTTTATTTAAGTTTAAGTTTGTTAGTTTATTTAATTAGAAAAACCAAATAGATTTTTATTCCTTAATTTTATTTATTTTACTTTACTTTTATTATTTCATCTTATTTCAGTTTATTTCAGTTTATTTTTAAATTAATTTCTTGGTTAGATATTTTCTGTTTTTGGGCATTGGGTCGGATCCACGCATTTGGGTTTGGGGGGAACCGCCATTTTCAAAAGTATATATAACCGCCCAACTCCTTCATTTTCACATTCTTCATCTTCTTCAATACTTCATCTTCAAGAACATCGTCAAAGAAACCCAACTAAACTCACAACTGTTTCATCTCAAATCTGTGATTCTTGAAGTCGTTAAAGTGTTTTCGTGTATAAAAGTGAGTATAAATTTTGTTTTCGTTCATTAATATTCACTTAATACTGAATTTCGACACCCTAATCGAGTTTAAAAGAGGGTTTTTGGGTCTAAAATGGCGGGTATCTTCATGAATAAGAAACCCAAAGGTTTCTTGAAAATCAGCTTTTTGATCGAAAAGTTAAAATCTGAAAGTTGTTTGGGAGAAATTGAAATTGCCCAAGTCCAAAAACCTGCGATTAACGCTTTGTCTGCGAGTTGCAACTCGCGGACTAACTGTCATTCGCAAAACTTAATAAATTTTTCTAAGGAAATCATGCAACTCAAGTAAAAGGCTATTGATGCTTTGTCCGCCAGTTCAAACTCGCGGATAAACCTACATTCCCACAAACATAAACTAAGGTACCAAATGTATAAGATAAACTCGCGGGGATAGTATCATCCGCGGGTCACAACTTGCGGATATCACTCCATCCGCAAGACACCCTCAATACAAAAGTTTATGAAAACATCTAAGTTAAACGTGCGATCTAAGGCCTATCCGCAAGTTCCAACTTGCGGATAACACTTCAACCGCAGGTTGGGGCCATTCACGCCTTAGAAAACTTTTTCAAAACCTAACCTTCTCTCCTAGTTTCATCCGAGAGTTGCAACTCTTGGATGACACTACATCCGCAAGTTTTCTTAAACTTTTTCTAAGTCTGATTTTTTAAAAGTGTTGAGCTCACTTGAAAGTTCACTCGTTCAGAGGTTTTAAATCTTGTCTAGGGCTGTTTCTTGTGAATTAATCTGAGTTGGGGCTGGTCTTGCAGACCTTGGTTCTTCATATGGACTTTTCGTACCGAGAAGTGTACTGTAGAAGCCCTTTAACAAATCAGTTTAATTCTATCAAACGCCTAACACAAGAAACATCTCTGAACAAGTAAAATTTTCAAAACATATACATATCTGACTTTCAATTACTTTGACAGGTACAATGGCATCCCATTCTCACTCCGGAGAAAATGTACCGCCCTTGAGCCCCCAACACTCAAACCATAACCAAAACTCTAATGACGAAATCACCTCCAGATCCGTAACCTAACCACCCAGACCCTCAAAACAAATATTCCCCAAACAAATGTGGCTACCCATTAAACCCAACAACTTCGTTCTGGACCCAGCCTTTCTCAATAAAACCAAGGAAACCCCAACCATCATATTATCTAACTGGGTCGTCGAAAAGATCCTAATGGGTCATCGAATTTCCTATGCCCTAACAAGCTGACCCAGACCCCGTCCACCCCCAGTATATGTGCAACAGTTCTGGCATACCCTCGCCTATCACCCCGATCCACATCACATCACTGGCGATATCGAGGATAACACCATCGAGATACCATTCCCAAAGTTTCGCCACATCCTTCGCCTTCCCTGCCGCCGCGATTTCCCAGGCCGTCAGGAGTACGACGACGAATTGCCTGAGGAATAAATCTTCCAGGAAATCGTATAGCTTGGCTATGATGGCAACTTCCGCAAAGCCTCCGAATTATTCCGCTGAAACCTCCTAGGCTACTGGTACTACCAATACTCAATCCTTGACCGTTGCCTTACTGTCAAGGCCTCCGGAGCTGACCGAGCAAGTCTCGGAATTTTACGGATCTTTCACAGCATTTCTTATAACCGCCATCACAAATACGCTTGGACCTTATGGAACGAGTTGATAGAAGTTATCCAAGCAAAAGGGACTATTAGAGAAACAAAATTTGTCCCAGCCCAGTGATTTCTGCATCTCATTATATCTCACTGTATGTCACAGATTCCGGAAATCAGACGCAGAGACCATGAAGTTGGGTAAGGATTTCCAAATAAAGTACTTTCACGATCTGATCTCTCCCCCGAGATCCAAGTCATGCCACTCCCTGAAGAGCTACTCGCATACGCCGATCCAGAATCTCAGGCTGTTAGGCAGTACTTAGAAAGAGAGAGGCTCCTATGGCACAGCCAGAACCGGTTGTGCCTGCCTAAGGAGCCAACCCCAAGAGGTTATGTCTAGGGGGAGAGCAGAGGAAAAATGTAATTGAGGGGGGGAATTGAGTGTAGAGAGCCTGAGGTTGAAGCAGTAGGAGATAGGGAAAGTGAGGAAATGCACACCGCGCATCTATCTCCTCTAAACATCCCATTTCCTGATAACAATGATGATAATGATAATGATGATACTAATGTTACTCCCGCGCCCAAGTTCCAATGCGTTCTCTCGCAACTCTATGAGAGACAATCAACAGTCGAGGGGGAGTTAGGACAATAGCAGAGAGTTCCCAGCCAGAAACAAGTCGGGCCGCCACATCTGCTACTCGCGCTCATATGTTGGGCACCGGTACTGAAATAGACACCACTAGCCCAGTGGTGCATGCACAAACCCCACCCAGCCACTCACCGGTTTCTCAACAAGTCGGTGTTTCACATTCTCACAGGGATCAAGCACATAATATATCTGCGGCTAATTTGGAGTCCGCGGATATTGAACAAGGACGACAACAGCCCCAATCGCTGCCATCAATTCATGCACAATCGAGTCTAGAGCCCGTTGATATTGAACAATCCTTGGCTAAGACACTCCAGTCCATTCAAACACAACGTCTGAATGGCATTGTCGGAACACTCGGAGATGTGCACACTGAAAGTATGCCGGCGATGATGAGTGGAAGTCGTATCATGGCCACATCAATGCCAACCATGAGCACAGGCCATCAAGGGATCTCTTTGGAGACTCCCGAGATGTAACATCCTCGGATTTAAATTAAGTTTAAATTTGTAATTTAAGTTGAATTATGTAAGTTAAGTTGGTACTGATTTTGGATAAATTATAAAATTGGTTGCATTATATGGAAATTTAGTAATTTAGAAATTTAAATTATTAAGTGAAATAATTATTTAATTGTTAAGGAAAATAAAATAAAGATAGAATTCTTTATTTTATAAAAATCAGTATTTTACGGAACCGGATAAGTGAAGGGGTGAAATGTGCCAAAAGTTGAAAGTGTGAAATAAAAGGGGGAAAAATCATTATTTCACTTCATTTGAATCAACTCACTCTCTCACTAAAACTCTCTCTCCCTCTCGGCTCTCTCTCTCTCTAAAATATTGAAGATTATCAAAAGTTGATATTTGAAGCTGAAAATCTGGATTTAGCTTGTATTCAAGGAACTAAAACATCTGCAATTGACGAATTGAGGTAAATATTTCTTGAACTCTTCGAATTTAAGAGTTTTTGGGTCGGTTTTTATAAGAACCGAAATTTAGATTTGGTGATGCAAATGTTGATGCATGTATGATATTGTTATGGAATCATTAAACTCGAGTGTTAAGGTTGATATATATTAAATTTCAGCTTCTGATTCGCACTATAAGTATGATTTCTGGAAATTAGTGTGTGTTTTAGTGTGTGTGGTCGAAAATGATGAAAAATGGTTAAAAAGGGTTGTAATTTGGTATAAAAACATGTTATTAATAGTGTTATAATGCTTGAAAATAGGTGCATTTTAGTGGGTATAAGTTATTGCATGTATGGGATAAACACGGAAAATGACTTAGATTTAAATCTGGAAAATGGTCGAATCAAGAACAGATTCGAATGATCCGAATTCGGATGTTCGAATCTGTTAGATTTCGAATCTGTTAGGTCTTCGAATCTGGCACCATTCGAATCTAGGATAGATTCGAATCCAGCATATAATCCGAAATGGCTTATGATCCGAAATGTGAACAATCAAAAATGGGGCAAAAATATTCTAAGTGTATGAATTCGGATGGGGTCCGAATTCGGTTGGGGACCGAATTCGGATATGGTCCGAAGTGTTGATTTATAAAAACAGAAATAATTTCTAAGTGTTGGGGAAACCGAATTCGGATGGTGGTCCGAATTCGATGAGGGACCGAACTGGCTATGGTCCGAATTTGGGACAAGTATGGTACGAATTCGGATATGGTCCGAATCTAATATGGTCCGAATTTACAAAGGATCCGAATTTGGACTTATATATATATGTGTGGACCGAATTGAGAATTAAATGGGATCCGAACTGGGGTCCGAATTCGGGTGTGGTCCGAATTCGGACATAGATCCGAAATGGGGACCAAACTTTGCAATAAATATAAAATTAAGTTTTGTGAATTTAAACAGTTATTGACACGATATGTTGTACAACTGACTTACAGGTCCCTTGTGGTGTTGTTTAACCCACAGTGGGGTACTTTGTGGATCCGGTTGAAAGCCCGAGGAGAAATAAAACTGATTAAAGATTAATAACGCACCCACTGTGAGTACAGTAGATTTCGCATGTTTATATTTGTTTTATGTAAGCTTTGCCTGCTGAGACCTGTTGCTTCAATTATTTGTTTGGAAATCTACTAACTTGCGTAGATTTAGATGCACATTCTTACTTGTTGCATGTCCTTTCGGTTGTTGTGCATCTAGTGATGGACCGGTGGGTCGCATCGATTACTCTGATGTTACTGTGCTATATGACCTGGAGCTGATCCCTCCTAGGCCCGGTAGGCAGTATGTCATCCCCGATCGTACGTTTGTCTCAGATGGTATGTTTAAAATGTCGAGCTGTGAGCTCGAAGGGGCTGCGGCTCTGGTCCGTACTTTGTGTACGAAGAGGATATCCGATATTGGTCATTTGTGTTATTCTTGGGCTTCATAAAAATTTATAAAATGCGCAATCTATGTATTCACTAAGCATTCGCTTACGTTTTAGTTGTTGAAATTTTTACAGGAAAAGGAAAATCAGCTGCGGGACCATCTAGCTAGGTTGTTGTTTGAAGTGAATTGAAGACTCAGTTGCTTATTTGGTAATTTATTGTTGAGATTAATGTTGTAATAAATTTGGGACAATGTAATGTAATGGAAGTTTTTAGATATAGACATGTAACCTTTGTAGCACTGTAGAGTGATTTGAAACTGTTGTAATACTTTATTTTGTACTTTAATTGCTTCCGCACTTTAATTAAGTAATCAGATCATTATGTAATTGATGTATTGGTGATTAATCCTGGGTGTCTTGTTAATGGTGGTTGTTGTGGCAAGGGTGTCACACGAGATGGTATCAGAGCAGTTGTTTGAGATTCAAGAGTCCGTGAGGTCTTGATCTCAAACATTAGGTAATGATATGTAGTGGTCTAAGTAATGATCTGAACTAAGATAGGTTATGATCTAGTAATTATAAGTGATTGACTATCATACGGGACAAATAAGTGGTGTCTTTAAACTAATGACATGTTACTAAACAAGTTATATGTTTATATTTTCAGAACAGGAATGACACCTGAGGAAGCCAGAGAGATGATGCTAGCCATGATGGCTGAGCAGAATAAAATGATACAAGATCAGTTTCGGGCTCGAGATGAGGCCGATGCTAAGAGAAGAGAAGATAAGAGAAAGAACAAGGAGAAGGAAGGGAGTAACAACGAGGAACGAGATGACAACATTGGGTCATCTAACAAGCCCAAGGGTTGTCGTTTCAAGGACTTCAAAGGAAATGGGGCCGTGGAGTTTAATGGATTAGGAGATGCTGTTGCCGCACTGGAATGGATAACAGCAACTGAGCGAACATTCCGAATCAGCGACTGTGCTGAGAAGGACATGGTTCGTTATGCAACTGCTATGTTCACGAATGATGCAATCATGTGGTGGAATGCCATGGTGAACGCTTTGACATTGGAGAAGATTTCTGTTATGACTTGGGCTGAGTTCAAGGACCTATTCACTCAGCAGTACTGTCCGGTTGATGAGCGCCGGAGGTTGGAAGCAAAGTTTATGGCGCTGGTACAGGGGACTAAGACGGTGTCCCAATATGCGGTGGAATTCACGAGGCTGAGTCTGTTCGCGCCTCATCAAGTTGATACTGAAGAGAGGAAAGTGACCAGGTTCGAGGCTGGTCTTGACATTGAGATTAGGAGGGTTATGAGCAACGTCCGCTACCCTACATTTGCTGGCTTACTTGAGGCTGCCAGAAATGTAGAACAGATCTTGATTATGTCGGGCTACTCGATCGGGTCTGCTGCTGCTTCCACCAATCCAACACAGCCGTCACCGCCGAAGCGCCAACGCGAGGGAGGATATTCTGGTTCTTCCCGCTCTTCACAGTACTCACCTCAACAGTCGTATCGCCGACAATCTGGTTCATCTGATCGCGGTCGTGCACGTGCATACAACATCAACACTGAGCCGCAGTATTGCAATAAATGTCATCTGGAGCACTTTGGCAAATGCACTAACGGACGTGCTTGTTTTTGCTGTGGGGAGCTGGGCCATTTTCAGAATGACTGCCCAAGGAAGGGTGATGCTTGCTATAAGTGTGGGGTGTGGGGTCACTATAGCAGGAATTGTAGAAAGAATGCTCCAACGGCTGCTGTCCCATCATCAACACGATCGTCTGGAGGTTCGAGTGGTGGTTCAGTTAACCGCCGGGGTCAGTCACAGAGGGCACCTGCTCGTGCTTTTCAGATAACTGCAGAGGAGGCAAGGGAAAATCCGGAAGTCGTCACGGGTACGTTCATAGTTAATTCTATGCCAGCACGAGTTTTATTTGATTCGGGTGCCAATAGGTCGTTTGTTTCTACTGTGTTTGCACAAAGACTTGCCATGCCACTGTCTAAGTTGTCTGCTATACTTGATATTGAAACTGCTAGCAATACTTTAGTTAAGGTAGATCATGTATACCGAAATTGCACGTTAGTAATTGAAGATGTAGTCTTCAATTTAGATCTGATTCCGATAGAGTTCAGCGAGTTTGATGTGATAGTCGGAATGGACTGGTTGATCGAGAATGAAGCCCATATAGTGTGTAAGAGCCGAATGATAAAGATAACTACCCCGGAGGGGCGTGAGATATGTATATACGGGGATAGGAGAAGTGGGGATCTGTGCCTATTGACTATTGCAAAAGCCCGAAAGCTTGTTGCAAAGGGATGTGATGCCTACTTAGCATATGCGATTGATGCTAAGGCAGAGAAGAGAACGTTGGCCGATGTGCCGATTGTTTCACAATTCCCGAATGTGTTTCCGGAAGACTTGTCTGGCGTGCCGCCTGAAAGACAAGTAGAATTTAGGATTGACTTGATCCCTGGAGCTGCACCGGTAGCTCGTTCTCCTTATCGTCTTGCCCCAACCGAGATGAAAGAAATGATGACACAACTTCAGGAATTGTTGGATAAGGGCTTCATTCGGCCGAGTTCATCGCCATGGGGAGCTCCGGTGTTGTTTGTAAAGAAGAAGGATGGCACGATGAGGATGTGCATAGATTATCGGGAACTGAATAAGTTGACGATTAAGAACAAGTATCCACTGCCAAGGATAGACAACTTGTTTGATCAGTTACACGGGGCTAGTGTATTTTCTAAGATTGATCTGAGATCGGGATATCATCAATTGAAAGTTCGAGAGGAAGATGTGCCAAAGACAGCATTCAGGACTCGGTATGGGCATTACGAGTTTCTGGTGATGCCTTTTGGATTAACCAACGCCCCGGCAGTGTTTATGGATCTAATGAACCGAGTTTGTAGACCGATGTTAGATAAGTCGGTGATTGTGTTCATTGATGATATACTGGTGTACTCTAAGTCTGAGGCCGAGCATGCTGAACATCTCAGGGGGTTATTAGAGTTATTGAGGAAAGAGAAGTTGTATGCCAAGTTCTCGAAATGCGAGTTTTGGCTACAACAGATTCAGTTTTTAGGGCATGTGATTTCTGGAGCCGGAATTTCTGTAGATCCGGCTAAGGTTGAAGCAATAAAGAACTGGGAATCGCCTCGTTCAGCTACTGAAGTTAGAAGTTTCCTGGGGTTGGCAGGATATTATAGAAGATTTATTAAGGATTTCTCGAAGATTGCAGTTCCTTTGACTGCATTAACCAAGAAGAATGCACCGTTTATATGGGAAACTGTGCAGCAGGAGGCCTTTGAGGTTCTAAAGAAAACGTTAAGTGAAGCACCGATACTTGCCCTACCAGAGGGCAATGAGGACTTTGTTGTATACACTGATGCTTCGAGGTTGGGACTGGGTGCAGTATTGATGCAACGTGGAAAAGGTATAGCTTATGCTTCGAGACAGTTAAAGCAACACGAGAAGAATTATTCAACTCATGACTTGGAGTTGACTGCAGTTACGTTTGCGTTAAAATTGTGGAGGCACTATCTATATGGGACTAAGTGTCAGTTATACACGGATCATAAGAGCCTGAAATACATTTTCAGCCAGAAAGAACTTAACATGAGACAGAGACGTTCGATGGAGCTAATAAAGGATTATGACTGTGAAATCCTTTACCATCCTGGAAAGGCTAACGTGGTAGCCGATGCTTTGAGTCGCAAAGCATATGCCAAGGATTGCTGTTACATGTTGACATCTACTATGTTAACATCCACTATTATTGATGATGTCAAGGCCGCATAGGAGGAAGCCTTGAAAGACGAGAATGTTGGTGCTGAGGATATAAGGGCGCAGATTAAGAATATGGAAACAAGTGAGTCGGGTTTGAAATGTATATATGGGAGAATCTGGGTGCCGAAGTTTGGTGGGATGCGAAATGTGATCATCGAAGAAGCGCATCAATCAAAGTATTCTGTACATCCCGGGAGCACCAAGATGTACAATGACCTAAAAGCAGACTTTTGGTGGCCCGGACTAAAGAAAGACATAGGTCAGTATGTGGAGAGATGCCGAACTTGTCGGTTAGTGAAAGCCGAACACCAGCAACCATATGGTAGTTTGCAACCGCTTCCCATTCCGGAATGGAAGTGGGAGCACATTACTATGGATTTCGTTACAAAACTGCCGAAGACTAGGCGCCAACATGATGCAGTTTGGGTGATAGTCGATAGATTAACTAAGTCCGCACATTTTATACCGATAAGAGAAAGTTACTCCTTAGAAAAGTTGGCTAAAATTTATATGGACGAGATTGTTTCTAGGCATGGAGTGCCTAAGTCCATAGTATCGGACCGGGACAGCCGGTTTACTTCAAATTTCTGGTCGGCACTACAAGAAGGGTTAGGGACAAGGATAGCAATGAGTACAGCTTACCGCCCGCAAACTGATGGACAGAGTGAGCGGACCATCTTAACGCTTGAAGACATGATGAGATCGTGTGTGTTAGATCTCGGTGGCAATTGGGACGATCATCTGCCACTCATAGAGTTTTCGTATAACAACAGTTACCACGCTACAATCAAGAAAGCTCCGTTCGAGGCTCTATATGGAAGGAGATGTAGGACTCCTACATGTTGGAGAGAAACGGGTGAAACGCCGATTACCGGGCCGGCTTTGCTTCAAGAAACAAACGAGAAAATACAGTTGATCAGGAAGAACATAAAAGCGGCCCAGGATCGTCAGAAAAGTTGCTACGACAGGAGACATAAACCAATCAGTTTTGAGGTGAACGATTGGGTTTATCTGAAAGTATCACCGATGAGGGGTGTTACTCGTTTTGTGAAGAGGGGAAAGTTGGCTCCAAGATTCGTCGGACCATTTAGGATCGTTGAAAAAGTTGGAAATCAGTCTTATCGGTTAGAATTGCCTGAAGGGATGTCGGGCATACACCCGGTGTTTCATGTTGGGAATCTTAGGAAGTCTTTCACTGCAGAAAATGAAGATTGGGCTGACCACACTGAGCTGCAGATTGATGAAAGGCTCCGATATGTTGAAGAGCCTGAATGTGTGTTAGATACGAAAGTAAAGAAGCTAAGGAGCAAGGAGATCGAAATGGTGCTGGTACGTTGGAAGCATCACAAAGGATCCAATCATACTTGGGAGACAAAGGCGGAGATGTTGAAGAAGTATCCGAAACTGTTCGGATCCGAGTAACTTCGAGGACGAAGTTGAGCGTGGTGGAGCCCATGCTGTAACATCCTCGGATTTAAATTAAGTTTAAATTTGTAATTTAAGTTGAATTATGTAAGTTAAGTTGGTACTGATTTTGGATAAATTATAAAGTTGGTTGCATTATATGGAAATTTAGTAATTTAGAAATTTAAATTATTAAGTGAAATAATTATTTAATTGTTAAGGAAAATAAAATAAAGATAGAATTCTTTATTTTATAAAAATCAGTATTTTACGGAACCGGATAAGTGAAGGGGTGAAATGTGCCAAAAGTTGAAAGTGTGAAATAAAAGGGGGAAAAATCATTATTTCACTTCATTTGAATCAACTCACTCTCTCACTAAAACTCTCTCTCCCTCTCGGCTCTCTCTCTCTCTAAAATATTGAAGATTATCAAAAGTTGATATTTGAAGCTGAAAATCTGGATTTAGCTTGTATTCAAGGAACTAAAACATCTGCAATTGACGAATTGAGGTAAATATTTCTTGAACTCTTCGAATTTAAGAGTTTTTGGGTCGGTTTTTATAAGAACCGAAATTTAGATTTGGTGATGCAAATGTTGATGCATGTATGATATTGTTATGGAATCATTAAACTCGAGTGTTAAGGTTGATATATATTAAATTTCAGCTTCTGATTCGCACTATAAGTATGATTTCTGGAAAATTAGTGTGTGTTTTAGTGTGTGTGGTCGAAAATGATGAAAAATGGTTAAAAAGGGTTGTAATTTGGTATAAAAACATGTTATTAATGGTGTTATAATGCTTGAAAATAGGTGCATTTTAGTGGGTATAAGTTATTGCATGTATGGGATAAACACGGAAAATGACTTAGATTTAAATCTGGAAAATGGTCGAATCAAGAACAGATTCGAATGATCCGAATTCGGATGTTCGAATCTGTTAGATTTCGAATCTGTTAGGTCTTCGAATCTGGCACCATTCGAATCTAGGATAGATTCGAATCCAGCATATAATCCGAAATGGCTTATGATCCGAAATGTGAACAATCAAAAATGGGGCAAAAATATTCTAAGTGTATGAATTCGGATGGGGTCCGAATTCGGTTGGGGACCGAATTCGGATATGGTCCGAAGTGTTGATTTATAAAAACAGAAATAATTTCTAAGTGTTGGGGAAACCGAATTCGGATGGTGGTCCGAATTCGATGAGGGACCGAACTGGCTATGGTCCGAATTTGGGACAAGTATGGTACGAATTCGGATATGGTCCGAATCTAATATGGTCCGAATTTACAAAGGATCCGAATTTGGACTTATATATATATGTGCGGACCGAATTGAGAATTAAATGGGATCCGAACTGGGGTCCGAATTCGGGTGTGGTCCGAATTCGGACATAGATCCGAAATGGGGACCAAACTTTGCAATAAATATAAAATTAAGTTTTGTGAATTTAAACAGTTATTGACACGATATGTTGTACAACTGACTTACAGGTCCCTTGTGGTGTTGTTTAACCCACAGTGGGGTACTTTGTGGATCCGGTTGAAAGCCCGAGGAGAAATAAAATTGATTAAAGATTAATAACGCACCCACTGTGAGTACAGTAGATTTCGCATGTTTATATTTGTTTTATGTAAGCTTTGCCTGCTGAGACCTGTTGCTTCAATTATTTGTTTGGAATTCTACTAACTTGCGTAGATTTAGATGCACATTCTTACTTGTTGCATGTCCTTTCGGTTGTTGTGCATCTAGTGATGGACCGGTGGGTCGCATCGATTACTCTGATGTTACTGTGCTATATGACCTGGAGCTGATCCCTCCTAGGCCCGGTAGGCAGTATGTCATCCCCGATCGTACGTTTGTCTCAGATGGTATGTTTAAATGCCGAGCTGTGGGCTCGAAAGGGCTGCGGCTCTGGTCCGTACTTTGTGTACGAAGAGGATATCCGATGTTGGTCATCTGTGTTATCCTTGGGCTTCATAAAAATTTATAAAATGCGCAATCTATGTATTCACTAAGCATTCGCTTACGTTTTAGTTGTTGAAATTTTTACAGGAAAAGGAAAATCAGCTGCGGGACCATCTAGCTAGGTTGTTGTTTGAAGTGAATTGAAGACTCAGTTGCTTATTTGGTAACTTATTGTTGAGATAAATGTTGTAATAAATTTGGGACAATGTAATGTAATGGAAGTCTTTAGATATAGACATGTAACCTTTGTAGCATTGTAGAGTGATTTGAAACTGTTGTAATACTTTATTTTGTACTTTAATTGCTTCCGCACTTTAATTAAGTAATCAGATCATTATGTAATTGATGTATTGGTGATTAATCCTGGGTGTCTTGTTAATGGTGGTTGTTGTGGCAAGGGTGTCACACGAGATGCAAACAAAGAGCCTACGTGGCCCCGGGTTACACTTGGATTCTATATCCAAAACTGAGTTTGCTGAGTTTAAGGAGCTCATGTCACAATAATTAAGTGACATGTTCACCTTTATGACTCAGAAGCCGGTCGTTCCTCAAGCCCCCACCCTCGATGAAGCTAAGCGCACCCTTCACTCCATACTTAAAGCTTCATCAAATCTATCAACCACCAATGCTTTGCTACTGCAAATCTTGAACAACGAAGCCTCCGGCTCCTCATCCTCTACATCAGCAAACCCCGTGGTTACTCAAATGGGAGAGAGGTTAAAAGTTGTTGCTGAATCTTTTCATGTTGTCGCCCAGGGTACCAAGCGAAAGCATGATGATCAGGAGGATCCTGATCACCATGAGGGGGAGAAAAGGGCAAGAGCCGCTGGCAAAGCTCCAATGATCGTAGAAGAATCAGCTCCTCCAAGTCCAAAACAACATCATACCGGGCCCCAGCAAACCGAAGCAGAACTCCAAGATGAGTCTCTTGAGGAATCTATCTCAGGTTCTCATCTATCTCTTACTGTCTGGGAGGAATCCGAGAATTTCAATGACTTCGTCGAATAAGAAGAATTATTAACCGTCGTTCCTTTGAGGATATTCGACCGTACAGAAGTTATCATAATTGAATCCGATGAAGAGGAACAAGAAGCAAGAGAAGTTCAGCTGAAAGAGTCACTCCGCATTGAATATGTTGGTGAAGAAGGAGTAGACCCACAAGATTTTGAATTTGAACTCCCTTCTAATGATCCAGTATCACCATCTCCTTCTCCGTCTCTAGTAAAAGTGCCAACACCTGTTCCATCTCCTGTTCCATCTCCGTCAGTCCAACAAGCCTCCGAAAGCCCATTGATCATTCTGGTTATTCCAGACCAATCTTTCGAGCCGGCAGAATCATCAAGAGTATTTCCTATCTTCCAAGATAGATCAGATGTACCACCTCTTTCCTCTGCTGCCCCAAATGTACTTAAAGAAATCACAAGGTTGCAAGCGGGAACGTCTGGAGGTGCTAGTTCTTCTAAGAAACGAGAAGAGCGACACGCTGAAAGACTAACTGCCCAAACCATTGACTGGGTAAAGCAAAGGGTAAGAAGCCCTTATATGGAAGAGAAGTTCAGGAGGATGTTTGTTCATGAGTTAAAGACTGTGAGAGCCGACCTAATCTGGTCTCTAGAAAGAATGGAACAAAGAGATAAATCGGTGTATTTTGCAATGATCGGAAATCTAAGAAAGAGTAAGAATCCGTTAGAAGCCGGTCTCCTATTGTTAAAGTTTTAAAGATGAAGTTCGATAAATTCTTGAGTATATTCTATCCCATTTTTAAAGTTGAGAGGGAAGACTGAACGATGTCTACATTCACCGAGGCCGACTTTCCTAACTTGTTTTTGCAGGATCTTGAGTTTTTATATCTACATCTGCTTCACAACAAGAGCCGAGATCCCATTCATATGAATGCTCAAAGGTGTATCATCAAGTTTCTTCGTCGTAATCTCACACTGTCCATCATATTTGATTTCCAAATGGCATTAGAGGCGAGACAAAGAAAAGTGAATCTGCTTGCACCGAATCAAAATACTCCGGGCCTTGAACGTTTCTCAGTTCGAAAGTGCTTACATCGCCAACGGTCGGAGTAGTTTATCTAAACACTACAAAAAAAGAGCCATTTAGTGGCACAAATTTTTAATGGCAAACAAATTATGTGTCAATATATATGGTGTTTTTATGGCACTCTTTGTATGCCACTAAAAATCTAATGCATTTAATGATACTTTGTAATATTATATCTCTTAAAACTTAATGAAAATATTTTTGTTTCCTCCCAAATTGGAATTTGGCGGCCAAATATTTGCCCTAAAATTTGCTTTATTCCCAGTACTTCACTTCTTCTCCTTTACTTCTTCTCCTCTGCATATTTGTGTTCTCCACCTCTGGCCATCGCCCAGCGGCAGCACCTTGCCACCGGCCACTGTTAGTGCACCCTGTGTGACGATAGTAGTCTAAGTATAGATAGTCTTTTTGTAATAGATCAGGCTTTGCAATTACAAGTTATATATGTTTGATCTTGATTATATATATATGATCTTGTTTGTGTATGATGTTTACATTTGCAAAGATAAGTTCAAACATAAGTTCTTGAACAAGTTCAAAGGCTAGGGTTTGAACTTAGTAAAGTTAAGGTTGAATAGTGTTGGACAAGTTCGTGGGCTTGGGCCTAAACGAACTTGTGTAACTTAAGTTCGAACTCAATCTCTATAATTAAGAGTTAATCCGTTTGAATTAGAGACTTTTGCAGAAATTAACATTGACAGCTTGTATCAGTGCACGTACGAACTTGTGAGATTTCAGAGAGTCGTTTCGGAGAAATATACATGTCGGGTCGTTCGTCGAATCGGCTATCATTGTGTTTGTCTCCGGGTTTCCGTGTGTGATCGATCCGTTAAACCCCTAACGAGGTTTCCGCACTCGTTGGAAGGTGTCGCGTCAAGATCATATCCATGCTACAGGTGACCTTACAAGTGGTATCAGAGACAAAATGAGTGTTCTTTGTGTTCTTCGTGTTCATACGAACATTCTTGGTACCAGAAAAATCACATTTTTCTAAGTTTTTTCTAAGTTCTACAAGCAAGGTAATGGGGAAAAATTCACATTAGTTCACTTTTTCAGTCGAAATCAGTGTTTTTAATCTTAAAAACATTGGTTTAATCTGAAATCTTGAAAAAATTGAATTTTTGGTCGTTTCTCGAACTTGCGGCGCTTGAACTTAAGGGGGTATTAGGGTTCTTCGAACTTGTCAAAATACACTCGTCTAGAAGTTGTTTTAGGGCTTCATTCGAATTTAACTAGAATTTGAAGTTATCAGAATTCAAAGTTGTCAGATTCGAAGTTGTCAGAAAATTGGGGTTTCTTCGAACTTATCTGGGATTCGAACTTGTCAGAGTTTCTAGGGTTTCTCGAACTTACATTCATTCGAACTTGTTGAGTTCGAACTTAAGCCAATTCGAATTTAGTTTACAAACGAATTTAAATTTAAATTATTCAAACTTGCATAAGTTCGAAGGATTTATTTTAAATTAATTTTTAAATTAACATGTTTAAGACGAAAACAAAAAGTTTATGAAGAATGTCGAGTTTGCAAAAATTCCTGGAAATGGACCATGAGGTCGGCAAAGCAAATTCTCCGTCAAAGCTGATGAAACTGGAAGATTACTATTGATGGAAGGATAGGTTTGCTGACTTTGCACGATTCAATGACATGCGTATGTGGATATGCATCGATGAGGGATATGTTCCTCCTACGCAATAACCTGAAGGCAGACAAAGAATCTTGATGTATCAGAACATGAAAGATGATGACAAGAAAATCTATGAGGCCGAGAACCGAGCATTCTCAATCATCAGAATGCGTTACCTCAGGAAATCCTACACACATTAAGGAATCATAGGACTTCTAAAGAGCTTTTGGATGCTCTGGAGAAGAGATGTGAAGAGAATCCCAGGGTACGCAAGGGTCGTTTATTTTCTTTAATTTTTGTTACTTTTACCTCCATTTGAGAAGGAAGATGAATGTATGAAATAAACTATACACACATACACACAGGACACACACATGAGTTAAATTTTATATGCTTGTTAAAGATTGAGGTGCTACTGTCAGTGATGTTGCTGCTACTACTGTGCATCAACATGATGAGTTTTTCAAGTTAAGCTTGAAGCAAGTTAAAATTCAAAACTTCTAGCTAGATGGTTATTTTTTTAATTTTGGTATTAGTATTTGGTTCAACATGTAGACATGTTATGCACTTTTTTGTTATGTATTTTAAGTATTGTTGAAAGAGAAGTTAAGTTTATTATAACTAAGGGTTTTGAACATTTAATGCTTTGTATGAATTGTTTTCATTGTTTAATTTCTATTCTAATGAAATTACAATTTAATGTAAAATATTATTACACGTGGATTGTTAATGTTGTGTGAAAAAAATATGTGCCACTATAGGATTTTGTTGTTACAAAAAAAAAAAAAAAAAAAAAAAGAAAGCATACATTTTGTGGCTTAAAAAAAGTGCCACTAAGGGGATGTTTGTTTGCATTTTCAATTAAGTTCTTTCTGAAATAAGTTAACTGTTTGGATTAAGTTGAATGTCTGTATAATAACAATTGTCGTTTGTTGTATATGCTGAATGAAATGTCTGAATAAAATAAAATTACCAATTTACCCTTTTGTTTACTAATTTTTCTAAATCTTTAATGTACTTGTAGGTATCATTTTATTAAAGAATAATTTTTTTTACTCTTAAATATGTATGTCATTTTTCGCATTTATTAAAAGTTAAAAACCAGCAACTAATATAATAATGTATTTTCTAAAACAACCAATATATATATATATATATATATATATATATATATATATATATATATATATATATATACACCCTTCGAGAGGAGACATAAGAAAGCCACAAAATGACAAAAAAAAAAAAAAGTCACTGTTGCTTCTTGACATAAGAAAGCCTGACAAAAAATTGTCACTTTGCTTCTTCACATAAGAAAGCCACAAAATGACAAAAAAAATGTGATGTGAAGACAGTCAACCATAGAACGATGTGAGGAGGGAAAAGAAAAAATATGGGTAGTATTGTAAAATTACATAGACTGAATGGGAAGCACAAAGGTGTCAGTGACTTATCAAAACAGCTGACCGAAAATTTTTCTGATTTAGAAAAGTCATTATCAAACAATACTTGTTGTAATGGGCTGACCAGATTTTTCTAGATTAAGCTCAATAAGTCATTATCAAACAGGCCCTAAAATACGTAAGACCTGCAGCAGCACATCCATAAAGTGCCACTAAGTATCTTTAGTGGCAGCGCTTTTAGTGGCACTTGTTCTTTATGCTTGTGATTCTTTTAACAGTCTTTAGTGGCACATTTCTTGTATTTAGTGACACATTTTCTATGCCACTAAATGGCCTTTTTTTGTAGTGAAATTCACAAAGAAAGAAAGCACTGATGAGAAGAGATGAATTAGAGAAGTATTGTGACGGGACGTTATATATGATCAGAAAGATACTTATGATCAGAATCGACAATCTTAAAGAAGCATTAAAGCTTAGTTTAAGAATTTGGGAACTTAAAGCCGTACTACAACTCGTTAGAGACTTCCAACAGGACGTTCGAGACAAGCTGGAGTAAGGATGACTATCAGACGTCTTGACCGATATTTTGACTAAAGGAAGCTGATCACCAACTTGAAACCAAGATCTGAAAGCTAATCACAAAGGGAAAAAATGTTAGATCTAGAAATTGTGATAGTTTCAGGGTTTGAATTGTAATAAAAGAAACTTAGTTTAGTGTTCATTTTGTAAGGTTTCAAAGTTCTATGTAAATGGTTTAAAAGACCAAAAGGTCAACCCATGGGTTTGGATAGTTTAGATCCATTTACTTTCTTATAAATAGTTTGTTTTAGGTTTTCATTTGTATCTATTCAACTGGTTGTACGTACGTGATTCTGAAAGCAATTAAGGTTTATCTAATCTTTGAATGTTCTTATTGTTCATAATTTTATTCATATTGTTCTTCATGTTCTTCATGTGATTGATTATATAATGAATGTCTATTGAATGTTGATTCAATGCTTCTAATATGAAAACTACAATACGTTAAAATTTATAATTAAATCGATAGGTATTAACGTGACTATTTACGTAAAAACAAATTATATGCTAAGTTTATATTTTTTTTTAAAAATTATATTTAAATTGTAACGTATTGAAATAAAAAAAATTTATTTTAATCAAAACGAATCAAATGTCAAGTCAACATAGTTTTGTTAAAAGATACAATTAACTCAGAACATGTTAATGTAACAAAGTATTTACAATAGAATAAATAAAATACTAAGTTTAATTAAAACAGATTAATGTAGCAAAATATGTAAATCAAAACGAAAGAAAGACAGATTTTAATTCGAAAGGTATTAGTGTTACAAAATATCTTAATCAAAAGAAATAAAATCCTAGATTTATATATTTTTGGTATAATTGTAATTAAATCAACATATGTTAACACAATGAAAATGTATCAGGAGTGATAACGGAACAAGTTTAAGAATGTCGTAATTGGTGTATATTGCCTAACTAAAGGCATAGTGCATCAATTTACTGCACCTTATGAGCCACAACAAAATGGGGTGGCAGAACGTAAGAACAGGACTTTGATTGAGGCAGCAAGGACCATGCTCTCGAATTCAAAGCTTCCTACCATGTTTTGGGGGGGAGGCAGTGAATACCGCGTGTCATTTTTAAATCGGGTCCTTACTGTCAAATCATTGAACAAAACCTGTTATGAAGTTCTGAATAAAAGACCACCAAATTTAACTGGCTTTGAACCATTTATGGTACCGTGTACTTTACTGAAAACAAAACATCAACCTAAGTTTGGTGAAAAGGCTGACGAAGGATACTTCCTAGGTTATGTTCCTAATTCACCAAACAAAAGGGTTTTTAACAAAACAAATTGTATGGTTGAGATTGTGCTTAACATTGACATAACAAGTTATTCACATGAACCCCAAACTGGTCCTGAATGGTTATCTGATTATGACTCTGTGTTTGAATCATTTAACATACCGTTTAGTGGAAATGCAGGTACAATGGAAAATGATATCTCAACATTAAACCTTAATGACGAGTACCGAGGTTTTCCAAAATCAAGCATTCCATCAACATCTGAGCCTACAACGATAGAAGATGGGTCTCCAACAGAAAATGAACCTGACTTACCTACAGATGAGAATCAGACAAATAATTCTAACTCCGAAGATAGTGATCATGACGAAGAGAATATACCGTCTGAAATCATACCCCCGTTAGGTTAAATAGGATCAAACTTGGGAGATAATCTTCAGGTCGATGAGATTGAGACATCGAGGATAAAAAAGGATCATCCAATTGAGAGTATCATAGGAAATCCAAATATCGGTGTGAGAACTAGAAGTAGTGTGAATAATAACGCGGTACTGTTATTGATGATCAACGACTCTGAGGTGTTTCACACGTGTTTATACTCGTGTTTAATCTCACAAGTAGAGCCGAAAATGTGCAAATGGCACTGAAAGACAATTCTTGGGTTGAAGCTATGCAAGAAGAACTGTCACAGTTCTATAAACTTGAAGTACGGGAGTTAGTGTCGTAACCTCGAGGAGAAGTCGCTATAGGGACCAAATGGGTCTTTAAGTGCAAAATGGATGATCGGGGTATAGTTACTCGCAACAAGGCAAGACTCGTGGTAAAAGGGTTCAACCAGGAAGAAGGAATAGATTATAACGAAGTGTTTGCACCAGTGGCAAGGCTTGAGGCGATTCGTTTGTTTCTGGCTTTCGCGTCCTTCAAAGGGTTTAAGGTATATCAACTCGACATCAAGAGTGCATTCTTGTACGGTAAGGTGAAAGAACTGGTGTATGTCGAACAACCGCTAGGGTTTACTGATCCAAAGTATCCCGACAAAGTATATCGCCTTGATAAGGCTCTGTATGGATTACATCAGGCACCTAGGGTTTGGTATGAGACACTGTCAACTCATCTTTTAGACAATGGGTTTGAGAGAGGGAGAATTGATAGTACACTATTCGTGAAAGGAAAGGTGAATATTTTATCTTAGTACAAGTGTACGTGGACGACATCATCTTCGGGTCGTCAAATGAGCGGATGTGCAAGGATTTTGAAAAGGTTATGAAGTCGAAGTTTGAGATGAGTGCTATGGGAGAGCTGAACTTCTTTCTTGGTTTACAAGTTGAACAAAGGAAAGAAGGAATGTTTATTCATCAGACGAAGTATGTCTACGACATTTCAGAGCGCTTCGGGATGGAATGAACAAAGCTGACTGCACACTTTGGTACTCCGATTCAAGTGAATCATAATCTCGGACCTGGTACAGATAGTGATACTGATGTGGATCTGACTTTATATCGGGCCATGATCGTGTCACTTATGTATTTAACTGCTTCTAGACCTGACATAATGTTTGTTGTGTGTATTTGTGCAAGGTTTCAAGCAAATCCAAAGGAGATGCATATGAAAGCCGTGAAGCGAATTCTGAGATACCTGAAGTCGAAACCGAAGCTGGGACTTTGGTATCATGCTGATGGTGATCTGGAATTGGATGCGTACACGGACTCTGACTATGGTGGATATAGCTTGAACCGGAAATCAATAACTGGAGGTTGTCAATTCCTTGGAGGGTGGCTCGTATCCTGGCAATGCATGAAACAAACTTCGGTAGCCGTATCAACGTGCGAGGCCGAGTATGTCGCTGCTGGTAGTTGCTGATCACAGGTTCTGTGGATCCAACAACAATTGCAGGATTACGGTTTGACTTATACTCATACTCCCATTAGGATAGACAATCAATCAACAATTGCTATAACAAATAATCCAGTTAAACACAGTAAGACAAAGCACATAGACATAAGACATCATTTTATACATGATTGTGCTGAAATGAATTTGATAAAACTGGTAAAAGTTGCAACGGAAGACAATATAATGCAGATTTATTCACAAAAGCATTTGATAAATCACGCTTTGGATTGTTAGTTCAACTAAATGGCATGCGTAATCCGGTGTAACTTGACCTTAGTAGTTTTTCTTTCTTTTTAGTGGTAACTTATTAGTTTTGTTTCTTAGTGTATTTTACTGAAAAATGATAAACAAAAGAAAAAAGAGAGAAAACCGTAAAAATTTCAAAAAAAAAAAGGAGAATATTGAAAAATGAGAGAAGTCTTAGAGTCATAGGTTCAATGTGACGAAAATTAGCACAGTATAACAAACTCTAAGTGTTAAGTTTTCACACATAATGTACCTTAATATCTAAGTGATATACACATTCCTGACTAATATGTTGGTAGGCATAATACATGAAGGAAATCCTAACAGCTAATAAAATAATCAAGAAAATGTCATATGTGTTACTAACTTAGATGTATGACCAAAAGGTCTTAATTTCTATGTTAGAGACATACAGACAAAGATTATGAATAAGGTATGCAAATTTATCTGGGGGGATGTATAGCAACATCAAAATACATCTTAAACAAAGAAAGAAAAAGGTTTTGAAAAGTAAAGGAAGTCAAAACAAGTCGCTTTGTTGTACGTGAGTACAGACCTGTCACCGCTGTTTTGACTTAAACTAGCAAGATAAGTCGCTTTGTTGTACGTGAGTACAGACCTGTCACCGTTGTCTTGGTAACATAAGAGGAACTCTAAGACAAACTAAGACACTCTGTTGTATGTAAATACAGAACTGTGTCTGACGTTTGCCTTTTAAAAATAATTTGCAAATGCCAAAAAGTCATATTCATTGTGTGTATGCCTTGATCATAGAAGTATGTCTAAGTATGGGACACGTAAGGTAGTTTCTTGATCAATAAAAAGGCCGAAGGAATTTCCAAAGTGTTGAATGTTTAAAAGGAAAAACATACCAACAATCACCTTGAAGTGTATGTCACAACAAACAATCAAAGGAATAAAAAATTCCTGAAGTGTGAAAGTGAAATACGGAAAGTGCGTTCTGACACCGCTATCTGATTGAACCTTCTTTGACTATCTCGCAAAAATATTCTGCTAGTGTATTTTTATCCTTAAATTATTTTTATCTTATTTTATTTTTATTTTGTCTTTTATAATCTATTTTATTGTAAATTTATTCTAGCTTAGATAATCTTGATTTTAATAATTAGGAATAAGGTCAAAAGTTACTAGGATGCATATTTAGTTGGATAAACAAAATTGCGTGATAATCTATTACTTAGTGTGAATGTCTCGCAAAGTTAAAAAAAATTCCGTCAAGTGAAAAAGTTGAAAAAGTTGGATTTTATTCAAAAATTTTCAAAATTTTCAATTAAGTTCGAATATCAGCCAAGTTCGAAGTTACATTCGAACTTGCTGCAAGTTCGAACTTAACATAAGTTCAAAGGTGGTTGGAAATAAATAGGTCAACAGTGATTCATTCAATGCACTTACCTTCGAACTTAGCCTCTCAAACTTACCTGTGCGATCTCGAACTTACCGAACGAACTTGTCGAAATTCGAATTTCTTTCCTGTTTCTCGAAGTTTTCTACTGGTCCTCGAACCTACCCTAACACTTAAGTGTATTGAACCATCTAATACTAAGTAAGTGTAAGATTAGGAACTTTTTAGTGGCTAAAATCGACTAATTTTGAGTTTTTGTGTCATTTAGAACTAGGTGCTTTAAATCACAAGTTTTAAAAGGAAAAACTTAAAATTAATGATTCATAAACCTAATTAGAACCCATTAGGACTAGATACCACAGTTCATTAAGTCTAAAAGGCTTAAAATCATGGTTTTAAAAGTTGAAATGACCGACTTCGAACTTGTTCAACATCATTCGAACTTGTTCTTCTGGTTCGAACTTGTCAGAACTTCGAACTTGTCAAAAATATCTGTAAGTTCGAAGTCAGACATGTTTGAATAAGGTTCTCAAACTTAAGTAAGTTCGAAGGTCAAAAGACTCTTCGAACTTAAGTAAGTTCGAATGACTTACAATCTCGAATTTTAGTAAGTTTGAAGATGTTCAAATTCGAACTTAATCAAGTTCGAATTTAAACAAGTTCGAATAACTTTTTTTCAATATTAATTTCTAACAGTTTATGTATATAAATTGTGTGCAGATATGGGAGACCTCTCTTTCTTCAATAAGCATAATATGGTGATAGCAGTTGACCTTCAGAAGCCGGAGGCTCAGCCGTATCGGCAAATGATTGAATTCTTGTCACAATCAAGAGTAGCATACGCTTTGACGCACAATCAACCGATCATTCTTCCATATGTTCGACAGTTTTGGCAACATTTTCAAGTCGATTGCACCGTTACCCCTACAGTTCTATGTACAAGAGTAGGTGGTCGTCCTATCTCATTCTGCTAATCATCTACGCTCAGTTTTGCAACTGGGGACAGTTGAACAAGAAGCTGGCCCAATTGACTTTCCGACTCCCATAAGGCAGACTGCCTTTCTCAGAATGGGTTATACTCAAGATAAAATCAAGGCTTCGTACGTTAAAAGCGGCCTCATTGGCCAGTGGCAATATCTCGTTCATGTGATCATGGTTTGTTTTGCTCCCAAGAAGGCGGGATTTGACACAATGGTGTCCAAACTCCAATCAGCGCTGATATCTCTAGTCTACAACAAAAAATTCAGCTTTTCAGAGATGTTCTTTGGGGAGTTTGTAAATCAAATCTCTGCTCCCACCCGAGAAAGATTTCTCATGTATTCGCTCTTCATCATGATGATCATCCGACATTTCCTGCCAGACCTACCGACCTTGCCAGAACAAACTGGAGTGGCAATCATAGATAAAAGAATATTTGATAAATGCCAGTCTCACAATGCGCGAAGGGCAGAGCAAGTAAGGCCACAAGTGGCTCCACATTTTGGTGCTGTTATAGATCCGGATTTAGTTGCTCCTGAAGGCGATGATTGGATAGGTGATGCACCTCAGCAACAACCTCCACCACAACAAGCACCGGCTCGCGAAGCTCTGGTTGTTACATCAATTTCATGTTCAAGGACAACTGCAGTAGCAGCTGGGCCATCAACATCGGCACCACAGCCTGATCAGAGGGAACAAACCTTGCAGGAAATATTTGAGCAAGGAGCAGCAGCACAAGAAAACATAGCAGAATAGCTAGTTCAAGAGATTTTGGAGCCGCCAACCGACATGGATGACATCTTCAAGGACATTAATAAATATCAGCCACCGGTTCCTGCATCTAAAGGAACAGAG
Organism: Centrapalus pauciflorus; assembly: GCA_020465985.1. Lineage (NCBI taxonomy): Eukaryota > Viridiplantae > Streptophyta > Magnoliopsida > Asterales > Asteraceae > Centrapalus > Centrapalus pauciflorus. The sequence continues at coordinate 403,096 of JAANYP010003562.1, read as the reverse complement.
AGCCGTGAAAAAGCGCCAGAAGGTCTAGTCGAAACAGCGTTTGAATTTGACTCCGAATCTAGTTCAGAAGAGGAGGAAACGGAAACTGTTAATCCAGAAATTTCTTTTGAAAGATACGACTCTAGAGTAGTTGTGAGTCGAAGAAAGATGACTCGTCCTGCACTCTGTGATGAAGATGAAGGAGATGTGGACTTTATCTTAGAAGAAGAGGCAGGGATTGCCACACAACAGAGGGCGAAGCGTCAACGCATTCGTCAGGGAGCTCCATCTACTTCAGCTACCATTCCATCTGCCGCAACCACCGCTCCATCCACATCAACTTCAACTCCATCCACTTCCACTACATTTTCTGAAAATCAGCGATTCACGGAGTTGAAAAGCAAAGTAGACTTCCAGACAGTCCAAATAGTTCAGCTCTCTCAAGCTGTGAACGAGCTTCAGCAACATAACTTGCTCAACTACAATCTCAAGTGGCTGCTCAACAAGAAACAATGTCAACCCAGAAATCACAAATACTAACTCTGCAGACCCTGTTGAGCAAATAATGAAAGATCTACCAGCTCAGGGGGAGAGCAGTTGCCGAGGAGATGAGTTAAGGGGAGTTAAGAGAGGAGATGACGATGAAGGAGGTGACCTAAGTGCACAACAAGACAGTGAGCTAGCAGATCTTCCACATAAGACTACTTAGCAAGCTGAAATTCAGGGGAAGCCTGGATCATCTGGAACAGGAGGAGGAGGAAATCAAGACAAAGGCAAAGCTCTAGAAGCCTCAGAATCCAGTGAGCAAGAAATGATTGAAGCCTTAACAGGAATAGACGATGATGAAGACATGATGTTTGACTTCGAAGATGAGATAGAGGATCTTGAAGAAGGGGAATTCATTCCAGAAGACATTACGGACTGGAAATCAGATGACGAAATCTTAGTCGATGAGGAAGATGAGGCTGATGAGATTGTAATTCAGAAGCAGCCTATCACAGAGGCTTATACGACTGAAGAACAAAACATGATTGACATTGAAGCGCTCAAAGTTGCCTTAAATGATGAATCAGAGTTTGAAGTGCCTGATAGGAGCTCACTAATGAAGAAAAGAGGAAATTGTGGCTCAGAAGAGAAGAAAAGAAGAAGGATTTAACTTTGAAAGAAAAGATAAAGGTGCCTAGTGATGGAAAGTTGTCCGGAAACAAACTTAGCTGGTTCTTCGATCAAGAATTGCAGCTCTTCATAATTAAAAGGAAAGATGGACTCCGGTATCTGAGGAGGAGCTCATCAACATTGGAGACGACCCCTACACTGAAGTTCTTGCTAAGATTGTCAGAAGGGAAGGGAGGTCTAGAAAGTTTGAAAGGCTAAATCCAAGAATGGGCAAGAGAGTAGTGGACCATACAAAAATCGATCCTCTAACTGGTAAGCCATGGATGAAGATGTATTACAAGCCAGTTAGATGCTTAAGGAAAGTGCCTCTAAAGCCGATGCCTCAAGATGTCTTAGGAAAAGTCAACTGGTGGTATGTTGATAGTGAGACATGTGAAGCAGTGATGGAAGATGAGGATGATAAAGTGATTTTGAAGGTGTACGATCCCTTGCACCTAGTCAACTTGTCAAAGAATGATCTGCTCAAGCTTCATAATCAAGAAATCTCATTTGATGAACATATGAAGTATGAAGGCAGAAAATATCAGAAAGTTGTAAAGGTTTGTGTAGAACAGGGATTGTTTGCAGGTAGTAATCTAAATCAGCCTAGATCTATAGTTTAATTGTATATCTAATTAGAAGTTATCGTCAAGGGGGAGTCTGTTAGTGCACCCTGTGTGACGGTAGCAGTCTAAGTATAGATAGTCTTTTGTAATAGATCAGGCTTTGCAATTACAAGTTATATATGTTTGATCTTGATTATATATGTTTGATCTTGTTTGTGTATGATGTTTACATTTGCAAAGATAAGTTCAAACATAAGTTCTAGAATAAGTTCAAATGCTAGGGTTTGAACTTAGTAAAGTTAAGTTCGAATAGTTTTAGACAAGTTCGTGGGCTTGGGCCTAAACGAACTTGTGTAACTTAAGTTCGAACTAAATCTCTATAATTAAGAGTTTTTTTTGAATTTGGGACTTTTGCAGAAATTAACATTGAGAGATCGTATCAGTGCATGTACGAACTTGTGAGATTTCAGAGAATCGTTTCGGAGAAATACACGTGTCGGGTCGTTCGTTTAATCGGCTATCATTCTGTTTGTCTCCGAGTTTCCGTGTGTGATCAATCCGTTAAACCCCTAACGAGGATTCCGCACTCGTTGGAAGGTGTCGCGTCAAGATCAGATCTGTGCTACAAGTGACCTTACAGCCACTGCCTACGAGGCTATAACCAACGGTAGCACCTAGCCACCAACCACCGCCCACTACCTACGAGGCTATAACCAGCAGCAGCACCTAGCCACCGCCCACCACCAGCGGCAGCACCTAGTCACCGCCCACCACCAGCGGCAGCAACTCGACAGCACCTCCCAGCGGCAGCACCTGCTCAATTGTTCTATCACCTCCCTATGACAGCTCCTTCTTGGATGCCCTATCGCCCCCACTAGTTGACGTCGTATTCTCATGCTTGTCACAGGTTCGATCTCTCTGTATCTCTTAGACTCTTAACAACCTCACCGCTTTTCTATTGTTATATTATAGTTCTGGTGATGATCTTTGCATAATTACATACTTGGACCTGTTTGTTAAAACGAGATTTGTGAAAAAATTTCTAGACATAAGAACAGTTGAAAATATTAGGGATTTAAGGTATTAGAACAATTGTAAATTTTGTATTTGTATTCAAAAATCTATTAAATGTTGTATTTGTATTCAACATTTTGTATTTTGGTGGGCAGATATAAATTTTAAAGTTTACCCAATTTTTAGTTCACATAGGGAGTCATTGAATGTAAAATCTCATATTTAAGTTGTGTAATGGATGACTTTATATACATCTTATATGTAGTTATTTTTTAGTTACAAATGTGTTACGTGTGGTATTTGGAGTAATAGTGATAATGATTTTGTATGAAATTTGAATCATACATGTAGTAAGTTCACATATATCCCAACTTGGTGCGGAATGCAAGGGTTAAAGTAACCAATTTGTAGAAATCAAAACATAAATGCATCTAAATTTAAGTAGTGAATCATATGAGTGAACAGGTAAAATAACTATTTGCACAGTGAAGAAATCAAAGCATAGATGCATCTAAATTTAAGTAGTGAATCATATTAGTTAGTCTTTGGTTGATTGTATTTTTACATGGTGATGGTTAGTCTTGTGCCAAAGCATAAAACCTGAAAACTGAACAGGGAACGAGTATGGTCAGTTTGGTTCTTAGTCAATATTTTCTACAAAACCGGTTTTTGGTTTGGTTTTCTCTCTGGAGACTAAACTGAATGAAATTCTATAATTTTTGTTACTTTTTCCCCCATTTGAGAAGGAAGATGAATGTATGAAATAAACTATACACACAGGACACACACAGGAGTTAAATTTTATATGCTTGTTAAAGATTTAGGTGCTACTATCATTAATGTTGCTGCTACTACTGTGCATCAACATGATAAGTTTTTCAAGTGAAGCTTGAAGCAAGTTAAAATTCAAAACTTCTAGCTAGATGGTTATTTTGTTGGTTTTGGTATTAGTATTTGGTTCAACATGTAGACATGTTATGCACTTTTTTGTTATGTATTTTAAGTATTGTTGAAAGACAAGTTAAGTTTAATATAACTAAGGGTTTTGAACATTTAATGATTTGTATGAATTGTGTTTTTATTGTTTAATTTCTATTCTAATGAAATTACAATTAAATGTAAAATATTATTACACATGGATTGTTAATGTTTGTGTGAAAAAAAATATGTGCCACTATAGGATTTTGATGTTACCAAAAAAAAAGCATACATTTTGTGGCTTAAAAAAAGTGTCACTAAAATACGTAAGACCTGGAGCAGCACATCCATAAAGTGCCACTAAGTATCTTTAGTGGCAGCGCTTTTAGTGGCACTTTTTCCTTGTGCTAGTGATTCTTTTAACAGTCTTTAGTGACACATTTCTTGTATTTAGTGACACATTTTCTATGCCACTAAATGGCCTTTTTTGTAGTGAAATTAACAAAGTAACAAAGCACTGATGAGAAGAGATGAATTAGAGAAGTATTGTGATGGGCGACGTTATATATGATCAGAAAGATACTTATGATCAGAATTGACAATCTTAAGGAAGCATTAAAGCTTGGTACAAGAATCTGGGAACTTAAAGTCGTACTACAACTCGTTAGAGACTTCCAACAGGACGTCCGAGACAAGCTGGAGTACAGGATGACTATCAGACGTCTTGACCGATTTTTTGACCAAAGGAAGCTGATCACCAACTTGAAACCAAGATATGAAAGCTAATCACAAAGGGAGAGAATGTTAGATCTAGAAATTGTGATAGTTTCAGGTTTGAATTGTAATAAATGAAACTTAGTTTAGTGTTCATTTTGTAAGGTTTCAAAGTTCTATGTAAATGGGTTAAAAGACCAAAAGGTCAACCCATGGGTTTGGATAGTTTAGATCCATTTACTTTCTTATAAATAGTTTGTTTTAGGTTTTCATTTGTATCTATTCAACTGGTTGTACGTACGTGATTCTGAAAGCAATTAAGGTTTATCTAATCTTTGAATAATCTTATTATTCATAATTTTATTCATATTGTTCTTCATGTTCTTCATGTGATTGATTATATTATGAATGTCTATTGAATGTTGATTCAATGCTTCTAATATGAAAACTACACTACGTTAAAAATTATAATTAAATCGATAGGTATTTTAAATGCTAAGTTTATATATTTTTTAAAAATTATATTTAAATTGTAACGTATTGAAATAAAAAAAATTATTTAAATCAAAACGAATCAAATGTCAAGTCAACATAGTTTTGTTAAAAGATACAATTAACTCAGAACATGTTAATGTAACAAAGTATTTACAATAGAATAAATAAAATACTAAGTTTAATTAAAACAGATTAATGTAGAAAAACATGTAAATCAAAATGAAAGAAAGACAAATTTTAATTCGAAAGGTATTAGTGTTACAAAATATCTTAATCAAAAGAAATAAAATCCTAGATTTATATATTTTTGGTATAATTATAATTAAATCAAATTATGTTAACACAATGAAATTGTTAGTTGCTAACGTATAAATATATAAAAATGTATAAACATGTTAAAAAATGTAATGTAAAATAAATAAATTGAATATATACAAAAGAATTAAAAAAAAACTAATTAAATAAAATAATTAAATCATATTTTATTAAATTAACATTTAAAATTCAAAAACAAAACAAAAAATAATGAAAATGATTAAAACCATAACTAAATTAAATACTATAGGGACCAAAATTGAATTTGAGAATAAGGGCAAAATCGTCATTTAGAAATTCAATAGATGAAGGGACTAATTCTGCAAGTAAAATAGTGTTTTGAGGGATCATTTATGTAATTTTTAAAAACCAGCGATCATTTCCATAATTTTGAGCAAACCACTGGGACCATTTCTGTAATTTACTCATATTATAATAATAGAAATATTAATAAGGGTATATGTAGAGGTCCCAAAAGGTTTCCCAAGTATGTTGCTGTAAGCTGTAGAAGGGGTGAATACAACAATTTTAAAACTTCAACACTCTTTTCTCAATGTTTGTATGTATATATCAACAAGTGTTAATTACAAACAAGTTTGAACTACAGAATAGTTCAAACTAAGATGATAGAAACAACAGATAAACAACTAATCTAAGACATACTCAGACTAGTTACAATGAATTCACTCACTAAGATGCACTCACTGTTTTTACAAGACAGACTGACAGCTTGAACAAGAACAGCTTGGACACACTCAACTATTCTATTCTAAGCAGACTCTGCATGCATGAAAATACAATTTTTTTTGCACGTTCTGGATATCTCTCTCTTGGTTGTCTCACATTCCTTAGAAGCTTACTTTTATATTCTCTCAGAGAATACTGGTGAAACTTTCTCATTGGATGCAAAGATAGTGGAGTGCCTTTGCAAAAAGACAATATACCTTTTCTGCACATTCTAACAAAACAGCATTTGTCCCTATCTAGTAGAATCCTTGTCTTTATTGTTTTGTCTCTGTTGCTGATTGCTTTAACTTAAAGAGGAATGTCAACTTTAATCCTTTCCTCTTCTTGTGTAACTATTTTGATATAAGGAATGGTCTGTCACCCATTTCAAATATTCATTTTGTCTTCATGTATCAGAACAGCTTGGGCAGTGTAAGCAGCTTCAGATTTTCCATTTTGTCTTCGACTTGTAAAACTGATCTTTTTATCAAAGACTTTACATGATGACATGGAAACAAATTCCATAATGTGTATAACCTGTTCACAAAGAACAGAACACTTAGTTTCAGTCCAAGCTGCTCAACAAACATGAGCAGCGTAGACAGTTTATGTCAAACCTGTCCAACAGATGAGGACAGCTTGGGCAATCTGCCTAAGTTACAACTAATGTAACAGGGTGAGCAGCTTTGGCTTATATTGCAAATCACTTATCAGGTTTCAAGAAGGCATTAGGAGACCTTAAATTATACCCTTAAGTGTATCAAACAGGTTTGATTAAAATTCTCTCCCTATGATATAGAACATGTTTGATTGATGTCTTTTTGTGCCTAACGGTATATTACAAATTTCGTCATTGTGGTTTAATGAAAATAATGGATCACATCTTTTTGTGCAATTAATTACAAAATTCATCTTTCTTATTGGCTATTTGATTTGTGATCCTTTGACCGGTCTTTTTTTTATAAATGACCATTTTGCCCTTGAGAATATTATAAAAATAGGCAATACACTTTTCTTTTTACAATTTAAATAACAAAACTAAAATAAAATAAAAATGTAAAGATTTATCTCTCTCTCAATAACATCCACACAAACACACATAAACCCTTTCTGTCATCTCTCTTTCTCTCTTAAGAGTCTCTGACATCCACCACCATCGTCGGTGACTCCCTCTGTCAAAATAGACTAATACAATTTCAATTTGTGGCTTCACCTGCACCTAAAATTGGATACAGTACAAAACCGAATTGTTTCTCTCTCTTCTCTCTCTTGTTACTCACCTGCACCTGAAATCGACGATGGAGACAAACAGACCTTCAAAAAAAGTCCCCCCCCCCCCCCCCCCCCACCTCCCTTCAATTTATATCTACTTGTCAATTAACAAATCCTAACTGATCTACTAATTGAAGAACACCCTTATAGCTCAATTGATTTAAACCCACAACCAAAAAAACCTACAGTTTGAGGGCTTCAATGGTGGTTTTTTGTTTTAGATATTGATTTGTCATTCTATATATAGGTGATTCTCTAGAGAGAGAAAAAGAAAGGAAATATGAGTTTTAAAAAGGAAGGGTTCAGACGATGGTGGTGCCGGTGGTGAGAGAATGTGGTAAGTTCTTCATCGAGACGGATCCCGTTTTCCTTAGATAATGCGTTGAAGAGGGGGTAGCCAATTGGGGTTTTGGGTCTGAAAACACAATAGCCCTAACTTTTGGAGAGGATTCGAGGTTGGTGGTGGCGGCAGGGTGGATAACTGGAGGGTGGCTGCCGCCTGCCCGTGATCAAATGGAAGAGAGAGAGAGAGAGAGAGAGAGAGAGAGAGAGAGAGAGAGAGAGAGAGAGAGAGAGCGAGAGAGAGAGGGAGAGAGGAGGAGAGAGATGAGAGAGAGAGAGAGAGAGAGAGAGAGAGAGAGAGAGATTTTTAGAGAAAAAGAAAAAAAAAACCCTTTATTAACAATTAAAATAAAAAGAGTTTTGAGTTTTTCATTCTTATTATTTATTTTTACTAAAAAGAAAGTTCATTACCTATTTTTAATTTTCGTCCATGTAGTTATGTATAAATTATGGTTATGATCCTTTTCACGTCGAAATTACAATTTCAGTATATATGGTTTTCGTTTTGTTATGCTTTTAGTCCTTTGACCAATAATTTTTCTAAAAATGACCATTTTGCCCTTTTAATTTTGTTTCACTTTTGTGTTTTCTTTTACTACTATTATTATTTATTTATTTGATATATTTTTTTTTATTAATTATTACAAGAATTTAAATTAAAATAATTTTTACATATATGGATTTGTATAGCAATAAGTTGTATTAGTATTAATATTACGATTAAGTTCAAATATTTATTTAACTATATATACATTTATTTTTAAAATTTTTTATTACTTTTCTTGTTTAAAACTTATAATTATTTATATATATAATTTATTTATCTTTTTTAATATTATATATTACTCATAAAAATACTTACTTGTCTTCAATTTATTTATTTTGTTAAGTGAATATATTTTGATTTATTTTAGAATACATACATACATGTATGTGTGTATATATACACACACACACACATATATATATAACGTTTTAATGAAATATTTTTTTTTTTGAAACTAAAAATTTTATATGTATATAAAGTGCATATGTTTAAAGGTAGTTAAACTTAACAAAATATAGGAATTTGACATATTATATGTATAAATTAAATTAATTTATTAAATTTTGTTATAAATTCATTTGTTGTTTTTGCTATGCTTAATGGATTAATACATTAAACATTTGCAATTTATATGAATTTCAAATTCATGAAATAAATAAATTAGAAAGGATTACACATTAAATAATGTATTTTGTTAAGTTAAAGTTACATTGAACATACACTGTTTATAAAAAAAGTAAAAAAATTAAAATGTATAAATTAATACATATATGCATAAATTTGGAGAAAAACTTGACCAAATTTATAAGTATTTATTATAAAGTAATATAAAGTAGAGACAAAAGATAAATAAGTTAAATGATAAATAGTTAAAAACTTTACCTTTTAAAAACTAAATATATAAATAGTTCAAAATATGTTTAAATTTTATATGTAGGAACAATATTAACAATATTAATAAAAATAATTAACAATAATACAATATATTAAATTTAGTTATATACAAGTTATTTTCAATTACTATTACTTATTCTTGTAAATACTTAAACTATAATAAAATAATAATACTAGTACTGCTAATGTTAAATACATAATGAAAATAAAATATGTTAAATACTTTATTACTTCATTTAATTTTTAATAGTAATAATAAGAAAAATATATTAAGTATATACTAAAAAGAATAATAAATTATTAAGAAAATGAAATATAAAAGAAATATTTTGATGAAGGACTAAAAATGAAATAAGTGAAAGGGTAAAATTGTCATATTTTAAAAAAATTTGGATAAAGGGACCAAAAGCATAACAAAATCCTAAGTATAAGTACTGTAATTGTAATTTTATCATGAAAAGGACGGTAACCATAATTTTTATATAAGCACAGGAACGAAAATTGTAATTCACCCTTATAATTATGTCAAGGGCAAAATGGTTATATCTAAAAAATAATTGGTCAATGAACTAAAAACATAACAAATAGACAATCATAGATACTGAATTTGTAATTTTAATGTGAAAATGACCTGTTCCATAATTTGCATATAACCACAGGGACGAAAATTGTAATTTACCTTATTATTAGGGTAAATTACAATTTTCGTCCCTGTGGTTATATGCAAATTATGGAACAAGTCATTGTCACGTCGAAATTACAAATTCAGTATCTATGGTTGGTTATTTGTTTTGGTTTTGGTCCTTTGACCGGTCATCTTTTTAAAAATGATCACTTTGCCCTTGAGAATATTATAAAAATAGGTAATATACTTTTCTTTTTTACAATTTAAATAATAACATACAATAAAATAAAATTTTAAAAATTTATCTCTGTTTGAATAACATCCACACAAACACACACAAACCTTGTTGTCATCTCTATTTCTCTTATAAGACTCACCGACATCCACCACCTCGCCAGTGACTCCATCTACGTCGGTGACTCCATCTGAACCGTCTCTTTGTCTCTTCGATTTATATCTACTTGTCAATTAACAAATCCTAATCGATCTACTAATCGAAGAACACCGATATAGCTCAGTTGATTTAAACCCACAACTAAACAAACCTGCAGATTGAGGGCTTCGATGGCAGTTTATGTTCAGACGATGGTGGCAGCGCTGCCGCGGTGGTGAGAGAATGGTGGCGGGTTCTTCTCGAGGCAGATCCCGTTTTCCTGAGATAATGCGTCGAAGAAGGGTAGCGAGCTGGGGTTTTGGAGCTCAAAACGCAAGAGCTTAACTTCTGGAGAGGATTCGAGGTTGGTGGTGGCTGGAGGGTGCCTGCAGCCTGCCGGTGATTGAATGGGAGAGAGAGAGAGAGAGAGATTTCTTTAGAGAAAAAGAAAAATGTGATTGAGAGAGAGAGAGAGAGAGAGAGAGAGAGAGAGAGAGAGGGGGAGGTGGGAGGGGGAGAGAGAAAGAGATAGATTTCTTTAGAGAAAAAGAAAAAAAAGGGTAAAAAGACATTTGTTAATAATTAAAATAAAAAGAGTTTTGAGTTTTTTATTCTTATTATTTATTTTCACTAAAAAAGTTCATTACCTATTTTTATAATATTCTCAAAGGCAAAGTGGCCATATTAAAAAAGATGACCGGTCAAAGGATCAAAACCACAACAAATAACCAACCATAGATACTGAATTTGTAATTTCGACGTAAAAGGGACCTGTTCCATAATTTTCATATAACCACAGGGACAAAAATTGTAATTTACCCTAAAGGGACAAAAGACAAAATCCGTAATAAAACTTCAACTACGAGAACTGTCAGTGTAATTTTTAAAAGTAAAAGACTCAAACCACAATTTCTTGTAGACCACGTGAATGAAAATTGTAATTTACTCAAAAATTATATCGTAAAAACAAAATTTTATACTCTTTAAAACAAAAACGGTCATGAATTTAAGTTATTAAACAAACCATAATTTCTTGTAGACCACATGAATGAAAATTGTAATTTTCAAATTGAATAAATCCAGTCCAATTAGCAGTTGCAATCAAAACCAAACAGTACCAAATACCGAACACCATTAGATCTTGGAGTGTCAAGAGAACACACTACTTAATGTCAAATAGTTTAGAACACGATACAGTAATATCCAAGATCATAACACGATAATTATCGAATAAACCATTCTCGTTCTCTATTTTATGCAAGAATACACAATCAATTCATGTTAGGACGAAATAATACATAACCAATTATAGATTTTAAATACCCGCTTCATGTAAGGGACAAAGCTGACATTGATGTTTCCATTGCCAAACCAAAAGACAAAGAATCATGAAAATAGAAGAAACATGGGATGTACAAGTGGAGAACTTTGACCGAGACGTGATCAGGATCTTTTAAGTATGTTCCAGCCAGGTGACTGTTGTTTATACGTAAGATCTTGTGAGGACGTCCCGTAGCTTAAGTCAAGGTTGTGAAGTTGTTCCATGAGCTGAGATCGTCGTTCCTTGAAGAAATCAAGACGAGTAGTTAATTCTACCAACGTCGATGACGCTGCCAACGGATTTCGTGTATAATTAATCACCTACACGATTCACACATTCAGTATCATAACATAATGATTACATTTTTTTCTTCGGGTTATCGCAATTGTTTGACAACCAACTATCAACAATGTCTATATAAATTCAGTTTTTGCTTCTTCTTTTTTGTCCCTCTGCTGCTTTAAAGCTAAAACTGTTGTTTTAACAATAATGGAACCGAACATGATTGTTGGTAACTAAACTCGGTTTCATGTAGGGGGGTCAAATGAGCTGAGCTGAGCTGACGATGACGATGACGATGACGATGACGATCACGATCACGATCACGATCACGATCACGATCACGATCACGATCACGATCACGATCACGATCACAATCACAATCATAATAATAGGGTTAAGTACCATTTTGTACATATTTAGCCACTAAACATTTTTTAACCAATTTAACCACTTAAATTTGTCCCGATTTGGCCATTAAACTATCATATTTTATATCGATTTAGTCATTAATTTAATGGCTAAATAGAACAAATCTAAAAGTTAGATGGTCAAAATGATACTTAATGATATTATAGAGTTTTGAAAGGGTATATATGAAATTCTCCCATATTATTGAATTTGGGTATAATATATACATACATTTACCATATCTATTAGACCAATGAGATTCTCCCACATTATTATTTTTTTTTAAAAAATTTAGATTCAAAATTTTCATAACACACCATTGTCTTAGTGTTATCTTTTATTTAGCCCTTTTATTTTAATAAGTTTTTGTTTAGTCCTTTTTTTAACATTTATCATTACAACATTTTTTTACACACTTAAAATTATGATTTTATTTATACTTATGTTTGGAATTGTCTTTTTATATTTAATTTTATGAAAAAGACTTTTATTATTCAAATGCACAATAAAAATTCTAATGAAATTGTTTTATAATTAAAATGTAACTATTTGATATTTAGATTTTTTATATTAAATATGATCATGTATAACATTGAAGATTACTATTATTACAACATTTTCTTACGCACTTAAAATTATGATTTTAATTATAGTTAAGTTTGGAGTTCTCTTTTGAAACTATTGTTATTGTTTAATTCTATGAAAAAAACTTTATTATTCAAATGTGCAATACAAACTTCTAATAAAATTGTTTTATAAATAAAATGTTACTATTTAATATATATATTTTTTTACATTAAATATGATCATGTATAACATTGAACGTTAGTATTATAACGTTCACAAACCCTAATCGATGTATTGGAGAAATTACCGTTATAATTTTTTTTATTTGATCGTAAAACCAACAAATTAAATTGACAATTAAACTTATTCAATGACAAATTTTCAAAATATGCTTATGAATAATTAATTAATTCTAATTCCGAACCGATTTAATAAGACATTGTTTGTAATTTTAGCATTGCAAAATCTAAAAAACCAATAATAAGAATCAACTAACAGTATCATTTGTCTTGCTTCTTGAATCAATATCATCTTTTCAATTTCACTCTTCGATCCTGGTTCAGTTGTTTTTCATTATTTGAATTGTACTTTTATTCATTCGTTTTTATATTTATTTTTTTAATTAATATTTTTAGACCCCGCAGCAGCGCGCGGGTGTTCGATAACTCGTTATATATAATATTAATAAATTAACTTAGGTATATACGCTATTATGAAATTTAGGAGGGATATATATGATCCTAAAATTTTAAGTTAGGTATATATGATATTATAGAGTTTTGAAAGGGTAATATATGAAATTCTCACTATAATATATATACACTAATTAATAAACATACAATAATTAAACTAGCTTATGACCCACGTGTTAAGTGGATATTTTTAATAAAAATTATTTATGTATAACATAATGTTTATTTATTTTATTATATGAAATAGAATGTTATGAAATATGTATTTACTAATTATCCTTAATATAAATAATAGTTGTTTATATGATTTTTTTAACTTTTTATTTTTAATTTAGTATAGTTTAGTTGATATATATTGAAATTTAGTTTATTTTAATGTAATACTTACATATTTCATTACAATTTAATATTTATGATTAAAAAATAATAGTGTATTTATCTTTTTAAAAATAATAAATAGTATTATTATTTTAAATTTATAGATTAAAAAAATAATAGAATGTATTTATCTTTTTAAAAACAGTAAATTGTATTTATCCATTCTTATCTATACTACTATATAAAAGACAGTTTATTACCCATATTACACGTATATTTTGATATATAGTTGTTTATATTAAATACATACAAACTAAGAACTAAAACATAGAATTTTATTACAAAACAATACAAGAATTATATTATTTTTATTTGTCATAAACTATAATAATATATATGAATAATAAGTTTTTTGATCATCTTTAAACTTTCTATTATATTGTAGTTATCAATTATTGAAATATGAATATTTTGTTTGAATTGATTTTAAATCTTATTATACGATACGTAAATTGATTTAGATATTATTTGTTTTTCCTAGAATATGATTGGTCAGGTGTGAATTACTGAATTGTTGGTGATGACACATGATATCACGAGAAATAAGTAAAGTTATTCATTTAATTCTATTTATAAATAGGTTTAAAACATGTAACATTTAATTTAGAAGTTTAAAATTTAAAAAAAAATGTTTTATAAATCAATTGTATAATTCTAGATAAAATATTTCAGGTAAAGTAGAGGTTAAATTAGGAAGTATCTAAAATCATTAAATTATATTAGTAATCTTTTAGTTTCTTTATAAATCATTTATATGAGTTAATTGAAAGAGTTTTATTAGGCAAAATGGGTGGGAAAACAAAAATTAGAAGAGCCAAGGGAATGACACATGGCACGAATTATTTTGTTTTATTAACATACCAGTTTATTACCCGTGTACTACACAGAACACTTAAATAACTAGATTTAAACTTTGGTAGTTAGGGACGAAAAGCTTCAATAAGAAGCTACAAGCAGGAGAACACTATTAAGAGACCATGGAGATTGAAAGATAAAAAGAGATATTCATGGGTTTTCAAAACAGAATCTTTAGTGATAGGGTTTTTTATAAATAAATTACTTTAATTTTATTTTATTAATAGAAATTGTAGCATACACATGTCATATCCTCGTTAATCCAAGTGGCAGTCTATTTAATTGCCAAGTGACATGTAGTTACTCTTTTAATAGAATGGATAGATTTAATAATGAAAGACAATATAAATTTATATAATATAATAAATTTGTATAGTAAAGAAGCCGATCGCAAGCCTGAAAACCAGTCAAGAGCTGAGCTTGACCTCGAGCTTTTCATGTAGACTGTAACATCCTCAGATTTTAATTATTATGATTGAGGTTTAATTAGATAAATTGTTAAAAATTTGTAAGTTAAGTTGAATTATGAAAGTTGGTACGAAAATTGGATTGATTATAAAATTGGTTGCACATTACGGAAATTTAGAATTTTAAAATTATTAAGTGAAAATAATTATTAAGGAAAATAAAATAAAGATAAAATTCTTTATTTTATAAAATCAGTATTTTATGGAACCGGATAAGTAGAGGGGTGAAATGTGCCAATGTTGGAAATTTGGAATAAATGGGATGAAACATCAATTTTTGTCTTTCATTTCCACCAAGCATTTTCTCTCTCTAGAACTCTCTCTCGGCTCCCTCTCTCTCTAGAAATTCGAAGATCATCAAATCTGGATTTTTGAAGCTGAAAATCTGAAACAAGATTGCTAGGAAGGGACTATAACATCTGCAATCATCGAATTAAGGTAAATGGCTCTTTAAATTCGAATTTGGATCATTTTGGGGTTCGAGTTTTATGAAATTAAAATTCTCAGATTTAAGTTGCAAACCTGAATGCATGTATGATATTATTATGGATTGGTATCAATCTAGTGTTTATGAAGCTACATATTAAATTTCAGCTTCTGATTTAAAGTAAAAGTATGATTTTTGGGAATTTTAGTGTGTTCTATGTATGTATATTCGAAGGATGAACATGAATGGTCAAATAGGACTTAAATTGGTACATAAATGTGATAATGTTAGTGTTAAAATGATTGGAATTAAGTATTTTAAAGTTGGCAAAATTTTATATCATACTAGGAAATAAGTTAGAATTAAAATCTAGAAAATGAATTAAAAGCAAGAACAAATTCGAATGGTCCAAGGTTTTGAATATGTTCGAATTTAAGATGATTCGAATTTGGCATAATTCGAATTTAACTTTAGGTTCGAAATAAACTAATATTTCGAATTTAGTAAGTTTCGAATTTAGTATGATTCGAATTTGTACATGGTCCGAAGTACGGGCATCCAAAACAGAAAAATAATTTAAGTGTTGAAATCCGGATGAGTTCCGAATTCGGATTTGGTCCGAAATTGGTTTAGGTTCGAATTTAAGGGTTCGAACTTAGTTGTGGTTCGAATTTAATGGTTCGAGTTTGATGAGATTCGAACTTAGCTATGGTCCGAAATGGGATTCGAACTTATCTTTAATCCGAGATGGGGGTCCGAATTCGGACATGGATCCGAATTGGGGTCAAAAAAATTTTGCAAAACTTATAAAATTTGGTTCTATGGAATTAAACAATTATCGACACAATGTTTGATACAACTGACTTAACAGGTCCCTTGTGGTGTTGTTTAACCCACAGTGGGGTACTTTGTGGATCCGGTTGAAAGCCCGTGGAGAAATAATATTGGTTAAAGTTTAAATAACGCACCCTCTGTGAGTACATTAGATTTCACATGTTTATATCTGCTTTATGTTAGCTTTGCCTGCTGAGACATGTTGCTTCATTTATCATTTGGAATTCTACTAACTTGCGTAGATTTAGATGCACATTCATACTTGTTGCATGTCCGTTCGTTTGTTGTGCATCTAGTGATGGACCGGTGGGTCGCATCAATTACTCCAATGTTACTGCGCTATATGACCCGGAGCTGATCCCTCCGAGGTTTTGGTAGGCAGTAAGTCATCCCCGATGCTATGATTGTCTCAGACGGTGTGTTTTTATGCCGAGCTTTGGGCTCGAAGGAGCTGCGGCTCTTGCTCCGTGCCGCCTGAGAGACAAGTGGAATTCCGAATTGATCTGATCCCTGGAGCTGCACCGGTAGCTCGTTCTCCGTATCGCCTTGCTCCTACAGAGATGCAAGAGATGAAAAAACCACTCCAGGAGTTGTTGGATAAGGGCTTCATTCGACCGAGTTCATCACCGTGGGGAGCTCCGGTATTGTTTGTAAAGAAGAAAGATGGCACAATGAGGATTTGCATTGATTACCGGGAGCTAAATAAGTTAACAATTAAGAACAAGTATCCGTTGCCGAGGATAGATGACTTGTTTGATCAGCTACATGGGGCAAGTGTGTTTTCGAAGATTGACTTGAGGTCGGGGTACCATCAGTTGAAAGTAAGAGAAGAAGATGTACCGAAGACAGCTTTCAGAACTCGGTATGGGCATTACGAGTTTTTGGTTATGCCTTTCGGGTTAACCAATGTCCCAGCTGTCTTTATGGACTTGATGAATAGGGTTTGTAGACCGATGTTGGATAAGTCGGTGATTGTGTTCATTGACGACATTTTGGTATACTCTAAGTCTGAGGCCGAACATGCTGATCATTTAAAGGAATTGCTGGAATTACTAAGAAAAGAGAAGTTGTATGCCAAGTTCTCAAAATGTGAGTTTTGGCTGCAACAGGTTCAATTTTTGGGGCATGTGATATCAGGGGCTGGGATTTATGTAGATCCTGCCAAAATTGAAGCGATAAAGAATTGGGAGACGCCTCGATCGGCTACAGAAGTCAGAAGTTTTCTTGGACTGGCAGGATACTATAGGAGATTTATAAAGGATTTTTCAAAGATTGCAGTTCCTTTGACTGCACTAACAAAGGAGAATGCACCGTTCGTATAGGAAACTGTACAGCAAGAAGCATTTGAGATCTTGAAGAAAACACTAAGTGAAGCACCAATACTTGCTCTACCGGAGGGCAATGAGGATTTTGTGGTGTACACAGATGCTTCAAGGCTAGGGTTAGGTGTTGTACTGATGCAGCGGGGAAAAGTTATAGCATACGCCTCGAGACAGCTTAAGCAACATGAAAAGAATTACTCAACTCATGATCTTGAGTTGACAGCTGTTACTTTTGCACTGAAATTGTGGAGACACTATCTGTATGGAACTAAGTGTCAGTTATACACGGACCATAAGAGTTTAAAATACATCTTTAGTCAGAAGGAGCTCAATATGAGGCAGAGACGTTCGATGGAACTTATAAAGGATTATGATTGTGAAATCCTTTATCATCCCAGAAAGGCTAACGTAGTAGCCGATGCTTTGAGCCGAAAAGCTTATGCTAAGGATTGCTGCTACATGATGACGTCTACCATTATAAATGATGTTAAGGCCGCTCAGGAAGAAGCCTTGAAAGATGAAAATGTTGGTGCTGAGAATATAAGAGTACAAATTAAGAATATGGAAACAAGTGACTCTGGATTGAAAGGGATATATGGAAGAATCTGGGTACCGAAGTATTGTGGTATGAGAAATGTAATCATCGAAGAAGCACATCAGTCTAAGGTCTAAGTTTTCTGTACATCCTGGAAGTACAAAGATGTACAATGAACTAAAAGCAGACTTTTGGTGGCCGAGATTGAAAAAGGACATAGGTCAGTATGTGGAAAGATGTCGGACTTGTCGGCTGGTGAAAGCCGAACATCAGCAACCATACGGCAGTCTGCAACCGCTTCCCATTCCGGAATGGAAGTGGGAGCACATAACTATGGACTTTGTTACTAAGTTGTCGAAAACTAGGCGTCAACACGATGCAGTGTGGGTAATAGTTGATAGATTGACTAAGTCGGCTCACTTTATACCGATTAGAGAAAATTACTCGCTGGAAAGATTGGCTCACATTTATATGGACGAGATAGTTGCTAGACATGGAGTCCCTAAGTCCATTGTATCAGACCGGGATAGCCGGTTTACTTCAAATTTTTTGTCGGCATTATAAGAAGGGTTAGGAACGAGGATCGCGATGAGTACAACTTATCGTCCACAAACTGATGGCCAAAGTGAAAGGACCATCCTAACACTTGAAGATATGATGCGGTCATGTGTATTGGATCTCGGTGGCAATTGGGATGATCATTTGCCACTGATAGAGTTCTCGTACAATAACAACTATCATGCAACGATTAAGAAAGCGTCGTTTGAGGCTCTATATGGGAGAAGGTGTAGGACTCATACGTGTTGGAGAGAAACTGGAGAAACGCCGATTGCTGGGCCGGCATTGTTACAAGAGACAAACGAGAAGATACAGTTGATTAGGCAGAATATGAAAGCGGCCCAGGATCGTCAGAAAAGTTATTACGATAGAAGACA
Source organism: Centrapalus pauciflorus (assembly GCA_020465985.1). Classification (NCBI taxonomy): domain Eukaryota; kingdom Viridiplantae; phylum Streptophyta; class Magnoliopsida; order Asterales; family Asteraceae; genus Centrapalus; species Centrapalus pauciflorus. Next base: position 384,138 of record JAANYP010003562.1, on the reverse strand, counting down.
CAAGTCAATCAACTTTGAGGTGAATGACTGGGTTTATTTGAAAGTATCACCTATGAGAGGTGTTACACGCTTTGTGAAAAGAGGAAAGTTGGCTCCGAGGTTTGTCGGACCATTCAGAATAATAGAGAAAGTAGGAAACCAGTCTTACCGTTTGGAATTGCCTGAGGAGATGTCGGGCATACATCCGGTGTTTCATGTTGGGAATTTTAGGAAATCTTTTACTACTGAAAATGAGGATTGGGCAGATCATACTGAGCTGCAAGTTGATGAAAGGCTCAGATATGTTGAAGAGCCGAAATGTGTTTTAGATACTAAAGTGAAGAAATTAAGAAGCAAAGAGATAGAGATGGTGCTTGTACGTTGGAAGCATCACAAAGGAACGAATCACACTTGGGAGACAAAGGCAGAAATGTTAAAGAAGTATCCGCAACTTTTTGGATCCGAGTAACTTCGAGGACGAAGTTTGAGCGTGGTGGAGCCCATGCTGTAACATCCTCAGATTTTAATTATTATGATTGAGGTTTAATTAGATAAATTGTTAAAAATTTGTAAGTTAAGTTGAATTATGAAAGTTGGTACGAAATTTGGATTGATTATAAAATTGGTTGCACATTATGGAAATTTAGAATTTTAAAATTATTAAGTGAAAATAATTATTAAGGAAAATAAAATAAATATAAAGGTCTTTATTTTATAAAATCAGTATTTTATGGAACCGGACAAGTAGAGGGGTGAAATGTGCCAATGTTGGAAATTTGGAATAAATGGGATGAAACATCAATTTTTGTCTTTCATTTCCACCAAGCATTTTCTCTCTCTAGAACTCTCTCTCGGCTCCCTCTCTCTCTAGAAATTCGAAGATTATCAAATGATTTTTGAAGCTGAAAATCTGAAACAAGATTGCTAGGAAGGGACTATAACATCTGCAATCATCAAATTAAGGTAAATGGCTCTTTAAATTCGAATTTGGAACATTTTGGGGTTCGAGTTTTATGAAATTAAAATTCTCAGATTTAAGTTGCAAACCTGAATGCATGTATGATATTATTATGGATTGGTATCAATCTAGTGTTTATGAAGCTACATATTAAATTTCAGCTTCTGATTTAAAGTAGAAGTATGATTTTTGGGATTTTTAGTGTGTTCTATGTATGTATATTCGAAGGATGAACATGAATGGTCAAATAGGACTTAAATTGGTACATAAATGCGATAATGTTAGTGTTAAAATGATTGGAATTAAGTATTTTAAAGTTGGCAAAAATTTATATCATACTAGGAAATAAGTTAGAATTAAAATCTGGAAAATGAATTAAAAGCAAGAACAAATTCGAATGGTCCAAGGTTTTGAATATGTTCGAATTTAAGATGATTCGAATTTGGCATAATTCGAATTTAACTTTAGGTTCGAAATAAACTAATATTTCGAATTTAGTAAGTTTCGAATTTAGTATGATTCGAATTTGTACATGGTCCGAAGTACGGGCATCCAAAACAGAAAAATAATTTAAGTGTTGAAATCCGGATGAGGTCCGAATTCGGATTTGGTCCGAAATTGGTTTAGGTTCGAATTTAAGGGTTCGAACTTAGTTGTGGTTCGAATTTAATGGTTCGAGTTTGATGAGATTCGAACTTAGCTATGGTCCGAAATGGGATTCGAACTTATCTTTAATCCTATATGGGGGTCCGAATTCGGGTGGGGTCCGAATTCGGACATGGATCCGAATTTGGGTCAAAAAAATTTTGCAAAACTTATAAAATTTGGTTCTATGGAATTAAACAATTATCGACACAATGTTTGATACAACTGACTTAACAGGTCCCTTGTGGTGTTGTTTAACCCACAGTTGGGTACTTTGTGGATCCGGTTGAAAGCCCGTGGAGAAATAATATTGGTTAAAGTTTAAATAACGCACCCTCTGTGAGTACATTAGATTTCACATGTTTATATCTGCTTTATGTTAGCTTTGCCCGCTGAGACATGTTGCATCATTTATCATTTGGAATTCTTCTAACTTGCGTAGAATTAGATGCACATTCATACTTGTTGCATGTCCGTTCGTTTGTTGTGCATCTAGTGATGGACCGGTGGGTCGCATCAATTACTCCGATGTTACTGCGCTATATGACCCGGAGCTGATCCCTCCGAGGTTCTGGTAGACAGTAAGTCATCCCCGATGGTATGGTTGTCTCAGATGGTGTGTTTTTATGCCGAGCTTTGGGCTCGAAGGAGCTGCGGCTCTTGCTCCATACTTGGTGTACGAAGAGGGTATACGATGTTTGTCATCGGTGTTACTCTTGGGGCTTCATAAAGATTTATAAAATGCGTAATCTGTGTATTCACTAAGCATTCGCTTATCCCTCAGTTGTTTAATTTTTTACAGGAAAATGAAAATCTACTGCCGGGCCATCTAGTTAAGTCAACACTTGAAGTTTGAAGAATATCTACTACTCTGCTTGGTAATTGGATATTGGGATTATTATTATAATATGTATTTGGGTTGATGTAATGTTATTGAGTATGTAGACTTAGACTTGGTTCCTTGTAGCACCGTAGGGTGTTTGACACTATTGTATTACTTTATTTATGTATTTTAATGCTTCCGCACTTTAACTAAGTTATCAGATCATTATGTATTTGTATGATGGTGATTAAATCCTGGGTGTCTTGTAAATGGTGGTTAATGTGGCAAGGGTGTCACATAGACAGCCCAGTCGAGCCTTTTTGGGATCGAGCTCGTCATGGGTCGTTTACACCCAACTTGGTGATTAAAATTTTATAGTTGGTTGCCAAAATTTGACAATAAGTCAGTAACCCCTTTTTTCTGTTTTTATTACAAACAAATCATAGTTCTTGCCAAAATGCTATAAGAATGGACCATTTTAGCGAATTGTGGATATGCAAAGAGTTGCGTATAGTTTGCATTTCCCCAAGAACAATGATTTGTTTGCAATAAAAATCTGATCATGGTAGAAGTTCGAAACGCTGATAACTCATTCAAAGCATGCTCAAAAGGCAGAAAGATGGAGCTTCGTTTTACATAATAATTTTCAAGTCTAACCTCGGCTGGTCTTGATGTAGATGGCACACCAGCAGAATCAACAGCCTGAAAATCATCCATGGATAAACTCGTGGATGCCTCGGTACTTTTAGAATCACTTAAGCTTGTCGAGTCTAGAAATTGCTTTCGAGCAGGTTGCCCATTCAAGATTGTTTGCCCTTTAATGTTTCTCAACTCCACTCCCAACGAAGTTTCCTGCAAAAGTATCAAGGCACGTGAGTCGCTCAATTTACCCTGTTAAAACAAACCAAAATCATAGCAATTGGTCATCGTCATTTATGTTGAAGGTCAAATATAGAGTTACCTCTGATCTTTGTTTCCGTTCATGGTTGATGAAAGCAATAGTGGAATCAAAATCTTGCGGAAAAACTCTCCTGCAAAAACAATATATATTCATTAACTGTAAGGACGCGAATGATGCAGGATAGATTCAATATGTCAACAAAGGCACAAGTAGCCTTTGTTCAATGGTAGCATTAGTTTTTTCTAGATCAATCAAGTTCGAATGCATTAATGTAATACAATTAGAAGATGCAGGTTACTTTGCCTTAAAGACAGTGTTAAATGTGTAAAATAGCAACCTACTTTCATTTTTTTACTCTTTAATCTTTATAGCAATATCCTTTTTTACCATTCATGGCAATTTACTCTATAAAAATTCACGCCTAGAACAATGTTTGACTTAAAACTTGAAAAACATGTCATTTATAAACGTTAAAAAATTGAAGAGCTGTTGTTATTTTATGCATTTAAACCAAAAGTATGTAGGTAAAATAACAAAAAGTGATTGTGATAAATAGTAAATAATAAAGTACATACATATAAACAGTCAAAAATTGAAAGTAGATTAATATTGATGTATTTAATTATAGATTACATCAAACAACCAAACATTCGTTTATAAAATAGTTCAGCAACTCACGGTTGAGAATTATGGTTATGGACATGTTGGTATCGATCAGAAGCATCCGAGGGGGAGCCGTAGTGATGCTGGCGTTGTTGATGAAGTTGTTGATGCAATTCCGCAACCTTCTGCTTCAATCGGGCAACATCCGCTTCAGCAAGAGCAATCTCCTCGAGCTCCGCTCTTGTCTTCATTTCAGGGAATCCGATCAAAAAGACAACCAGCAAATATTTCCATAAAAATGTATACAACAAGAAGAGAATAAACCTTTGAATCCATATTACGGGATCCGGAAACTTGTCCAGAAGACATGCTTAAGCCAACTTCTAATGCCGCTCTTAAATCTCGCTCGGCTTGTAACTGTTCTTGCAATCTTGAAACCTGTTACGATACACAAGTCAAGTAAAATCAGAAGCAGAAGATTTATATTATTAAATAGCAACCTACTTTTCATTTATATCGTTTAGATCATTGTATTATTTTTTTCCTACTAATCATGTATTGTACTTTTTAAACACATCCCCATTAGGTAATTATCATAAATAAAGTGTCGTTACAAGTGTAATTTTGTCGTTAAACAATGTCATTAATATACAATGACCTAATCAGGACAAGAAAAATACAATGACCTAAACAAGATATGAAAAGGTAGGTTCTATTCAATGATATAAACCCAAACAAGAAACATAAGATTAGACTGAATTCAATGGAAAGAAAAGAGGTTATACATCTTGCTCAAGTGCCAAACGACGTTCATGCAATGCTTGCTTCCTTCTTTCCAAACTAGCTTGAAGTATCGCGTTTCCTCTAGCCTAAAATATCCAAACTATCATTAAATTAGTAAAAAAATCTCGTAACCGCAGAATAATCACGAAAAAACAACAATGACCATTACCTCCTTTGCAATTCTTTGCCGTAAGTCGTTTTTCGTGAGCTCAAGTCTCTGAATAGCAAGTCTAAAAACATACATAGATTTGCTTATAAAATTGTGCATCAAGTTATAATAGAACGTTCATAAAAGCAACAGATCTTTTTCAGATAAGCTTCATTTTGTTTGAGATGTACGCAAAATACACTAAATTTAAGCATCATAATCTTACTCTTCTTCTCCAGAAGAATCAACCGATTCCACCGACGGTGTCTTTCGGCCCTGGATTTAAAAGAACACAAGTCAACATATAAAACTCGTTATAAATCACATCAAAAGAAACCATGCTAGTGAACTAGAATGGAGAATAGAACGTAAGAAATATTAAGAAAAATCAACCAAGCCAAGCAAAAGTTACGTTATTCCGTCCCCATATCGTCGAACGTTTTGAAGTATAGTTGGAGCTCGTTAGTTTGCTAATTGGAGTCTCTGTGGATGATTCATGTCCAGAGAAAGACTGAGGTAGCCGTTGATCTATAGATGAAAGCATGGTTCCGTTTGACCGTTGAGACTCGGGTACCATGCCAGGTGTCTTAATCTGGTTTTCACTTGCTATGTTTTGATGTGTCTGTTGCTCATTAATTTCAATATTAGAATCTCCATGAGGTTGAGAGTCTGCAAATGAATTTGATTTTTTGGCTGAAAAGGCATCCGTTTTTGGGGATACCATATCTGATTCATCAGCTCCATATGCCTAAATTCACCAAATAAGTGCCAACCATCAAGAAATGACTAACTTGGGAACATGCAAAATCATAAGCAGGTTTTATTTACAGAAGCTCATGAAATCAACATTTAAAAAATATATAACAATACGGTGACAATGTGACATTTGTATAGTGATTAAAGGGTGCGCAAAACTTGGTCTCGGCTCCAGGCAGACAAAACCAGAGAACTGGTACCCAACCAGAACCGGTGATTTTCATTTGGCTCTCAGTTCTATCTTTTTTATAGAATGGCTGTCAATTCGGTCTTCAGTTCAAGATTTTCTTTAAAAAGGTTCTTGGCCCATCCCAATCTGGTTCCAAACTGGAACTGAACCAAGCCTTTTTTTTATTTTCAAACTTAAAACGACACTATTTAGGTATTTTTCAAATTAAAACAAACCCAAGTATGTTAAGCAAATGGTTGACGGTTAGGTTTGGGACATAACTTGTAAACCAATGCTGAATCAGTTTAGTTCAGTTTGGCTTTTGGTTCCATTTTTTTTCAATTTTCATTTCAGTTCGGTTCCAAGCTAATGCATATCCAAGCTACGGGGTATGCAACGATCCAAAACAAAAGATGGTACTGGTTTAGGTATGGTCCTAGTTTTTATTCCGACTTTAACAAAGAAAAATGTGAAACCACACACCAAACCCAACCCAGAACCAGAACCAAAAGTTTGAAAAAATTGGATGTACTGCCGGATTGTTTCATACCGGTTCCAGTTCAATTCGTCGATTTCACGGTCTAGTACTGAGTTATTCACATCCCTACCCCAATCCATGAGGACGTACCTTAAAGTCGTAGAGATCACTCCCAGCATAACCACTGCTTTCACTCAACTTTCCACTGAATGCACGTTCAGGATCCTCATCAGTTTCTTGATCAGCTTCATTTTCCGCATCATGGTAAACATTCTCTTTGATCTCCATATTTTCGTCATCAGTTGAATCTTCACTTGCACTGATGTCTCGAGATTCTGCTGATATAGAACATTTGAGCATTGCTTCATCCTGAACAACAAAAAATCACAATAGCATCCAAGTTATCCCCCAATAAAGTATCTATGTCTACAATTATACAAAAAAACAAAACTTACATCAAAAATATTCTCAAATTCCTCTAGGAGAGTCGCAACAATAGCTTGAGCATTATTAGCCGCATTTGCAGCAGCAAGCAACTGAGCGGAATTATCGCGATTGTTATCAAAATCATCCTCCAACTCGCATTCACCGGCTAATAATGGCCGTAAGAGCAATGGTGCCATACAAGCAGCAACTGCTGACGGTGTCATCAGGTTTTCAGAAGTATGCAAGGAAACCGTGTGCATCATCTTCAGGATTCTGCAAATGATAGCCTTTGATTAAATTTACTTGCATTTATAATCAACGCAAACAAAAAAACTTTAAAATAAATTAACCGTTTAAAGATTTAACAAGATCACCTTTGTAACAAGCGCCTGTTTGGTTCAGGAAATGTTTCCAAGATTGCTGAACGCATAGCGTTTACTCGAGCTTCCTTCCGATCAATTTCTTGATGAAGTAACAAGAGGGATACAATATCATTATCAGTTTTTCTATCTATCTAAAGAATGTTCCCGACTATAATTGTTGAGAATTTAGAAGAAAAATGAGAGAGAGTTTTGTTGGAACTTTTATTGAGAAGTATGAAAATAAATCTGATACAAACTGAATTAATCCAGCCCCTATTTATAGGCTACTGGTAATTCACAGAATTACAAGAAACAAGAAAGACAATGACAGCTAATTAACTACCAGTTCTGACAGCGGCTAACTAACTACTAATTAAAGTCACATTTAACAAATCTCCACCTTGACTTTAATTCTACTAAAGTCAGCAAACTCTACCTCCACCTATCAACGTTTAAAAGATCTAAACAATGTCTAAACTTGTTTAATGTTACTGGTTTTGTAAGTGCATCAGCTGGATTATCTTCGGTCTTCACTTTCTTCACTTTAATCCTTCTTTCGGAACGTAGAAAATGATAACGAACGTCTATATGCTTCGTTCTTTCATGATGCACTTGAGCTTTAGCATGACAAATAGCACTTAAGCTGTCACAGTAAATCACAGCCTGGTCTTGATGAAATCCGAGATCACTAAGCAGCCCTTTCAGCCATATTCCTTCTCCAACAGTGAAAACATATCCGGTTAAAGATCTTCGTGTATCTATATCAGCCGCATAGTCCGAATCTGAAAATCCAGCCACAACACAGTCTCTATTTCCTTCGTAAATAAGACCCACATCAGCTGAACCCTTAAGATATCTAAAAATACGCTTAACGGCAACCCAATGCTCCTTTCCGGGATAGGCCATGTAACGAGAAACAACACTTATAGCATGCGCTATGTCCGGTCTAGTACACACCATAACGTACATGAGACTTCCCACGACACTTGAATATGGGACTTTGCTCATGTATTCCACTTCAGCCTCTGTTTGAGGAGCCAATTCTGCTGAAATTCTGAAATTTGCGGACGAAGGAGTATTCAATGGCTTTGCCGAAGCAATGCCAAACCGAGATAGAATCTTCAAAATATAACTTTTCTGTGACAAGTAAAGCTTATGTGCAGATCTATCTCGGACAATTTCCATCCCAAGAATCTTTTGGGCAGCTCCTAAGTCTTTCATATCAAACTCGGAATTGAGTAGTTGCTTCAACTTAACAATCTCAGCCTTGTCCCGGGCTGCCACCAACATGTCATCGACATAAAGGAGCAAATATATGCATGAACCATCAGCTACTTCCTTATGATATATACAACAATCATAGGGACTCCGATTGAAGCCATTACTCACCATAAAGCTGTCAAACCTTTTATACCACTGCCTTGGGGATTGTTTCAAGCCATACAACGATTTCTTAAGCTTGCAAACATGATCTTCTTTTCCATGAACCACAAACCCCTCCAGTTGATTCATATATTTCTTCCTCAAGATCTCCGTGCAAGAACGCTGTTTTGACATCTAATTGTTCCAGCTCTAAATTTTGCTGAGCTACTAGTGCTAAAAGCACTCTAAATAGATGTATGACGCACCACCGGTGAGAATATCTCGTTGTAGTCAAACACCCTCAGATTTGTGTAATCTGCTGATTTTTCAGACCAAACGTCGATGGGAGTTTTGCAATCAATTGCCATCGCCGGAGACCTATTCACCAAGTAGCACACGGTATTCAACGTCTCGGCCCAAAAACCTCTAGAAAGTGTTGCATTTTACAGCACACATCTGACCCTTTCCAGCAGTGTTTTTTTATTCATCCGTTCGGCAACTCCATTTTGTTGTGGAGTGTGTCTAACGGTCCGGTGCAATGCAATCCCTTCATCCTTGCAAAATTGATCAAACTCGTTAGAGCAAAACTCTAAACCATTGTCGGTTCGCAGCCTTTTAATCTTTCTCCCAACTTGATTTTCAACAAGTGTCTTCCAATATTTGAACTTACCGAACGCCTCACTCTTGTGTTTCATATCAAACACCCACGTCATTCTTGAGTAGTCGTCGATAATTGAGAGAGTATCGGGCACCACCAATGGAAGGAACTTGCGAAGGACCCCAACAATCGGCATGCAAATAGTCCAAAGTGGACTTAGTCGTATGCACATTCTCCTTTGTTTTCCAAAAATGCAATGTTCACAAAGGCCAAGTTCAGCAACTTTATGGCCTCCAAGAAGCCCCTTTTTGCTGAGTATTAGCATGCCTTTCTCTCCTATGTGCCCCAATCGCATATGCCATAGACGAGTCAAATCAGTCTCGATTTTATCAGAACTTAAAACCGGTGCTGTTGTCCTTGCAACGGTTCTCCCTACAAGCACATACAACGTGCCTTTCTTGACTCCTTTCATTACCACTAGCGCACCTTTTGTCACCCGAAGAACCCCCTTTTCACAGCTGAATTTAAAGCCTTTGGAATCCAAGATTCCTAAAGAAACTAAATTCTTTTGCAAGTCAGGTACATGACGTGCATCACTCAAGGTTCGCACCACTACATCGTGCATCTTGACACTTATTGAACCTATTCCAGCAACCTTACATGGGACATCATTTCCCATCAAAACTTTCCCCGTTGTCACCTCTTCATAAGTGTCGAACCATGCCTTGTTGGGTGTCATATGGAATGAACATCCGGAGTCAAGAATCCAATCTTCTTGTTGACATTTTGAGTCAACTACGGTGAGCACAAGATCATTTTCAGAATCAGAATCTTCTCTTCCAACAGCAGCGGACGCTTTGTCGTTTCTCTTCGGACATTCATACTTCCAATGCCCAAGTTCGCCACACTTGTGGCATGCATCTTCCGGACTCGTTTTCGATCCCCTACCCTTTGATTCTTACCGTCCTCTTCCCTTTTGCCACTTACTCTTTCCTTTCTCTCGGCCTCTTTCTCTTCCTCTATCTCCATTCACTACCGACAAGCCCTTTGATTAGCTTTCAGTTCCACTTCCCGAAGCTTTGTGACGTAATTCACGTGAATGTAAACTTGATCTAACTTCCTCCATTGTAATTGTATCCCTTCCAACTACAAAAGAATTGACAAAGTTTTCGTATGACGGAGGCAACGAAACCAGTAAAATGAGAGCAGCGTCCTCATCTTCAATCTTGACTTCCACATTCTTTAGGTCCATAAGAATGGAGTTCAACTCGTCAAGATGTTCCTTCAAAGCCATCCCTTCCTTCATACGGAGTGCGAACAAACGTTGTTTTAACAACAACTTGTTCGTTAGAGACTTTGTCATGTAGAGACCTTCAAGTTTTTCCCACAAAGAGGTAGTCGTCTCCTCTTCAGCAACTTCGTAGATCACCTCATCAGCCAAGGACAACAAGATGGTGGAGTGTGCCTTCTCATCTTGCTGTGCATAATCTGATTCTGCCATATCTGCGGGCTTCGGACCAGCCAAAGGGGTCCAAATCCCCTGCTGCTTGAAGAGAGCCCTCATCTTTATACGGCACAAGCTGAAGTTATTCTTTCCCGTGAATTTATTGATCTTGAGCATTTGTGGAGACATTCTTGAATTCTTGAACACGAGATCAGAAAGACAGAAACTTTCCAAGGCTGGGAAATTATTTACCAGAAATTTGAACGCAAGAAAGAAAACAAGAACCTCAAGAAACTCGACTGGAACCTTGCTGTAACAGACCTTTAACAGCAGCGTCGTACCTCCGCCTTGAGCCAAACAACACCCGTCAAAAAACGATCTCCAATTGTTGATGTCGTTTTTCTGATTCAAGGACTCCACCTTGAATTTATGGCCCACGTACCATATTCGATTTCAGAGAGAGAATCGACAGCAGGAATGAATCGCAAAGAAAGATTGAAACGAATTTTAGAAAACGATCGCCTGAATCAAATGAGGAAACCGTCAAGAAGATCGATAGGATGAATGATCAGGAGCGTGAATTATCGCAACCTGGCTCAGATGCCAATTTGTTGAGAATTTAGAAGAAAAATGAGAGAGTTTTGTTGGAACTTTTATTGAGAAGTATGAAAATAAATCTGATACAAACTGAATTAATCCAGCCCCTATTTATAGGCTACTGGTAATTCACAGAATTACAAGAAACAAGAAAGACAATGACAGCTAATTAACTACCAGTTCTGACAGCAACTAACTAACTACTAATTAAAGTCACATTTAACAATAATAAACATAGTTCTTTAGAAATACAGTTTATCAAATTTAAAAATACATGATAACATCAAGCAAGACTGGTTACAGGTATTGTCATTTTCGGCAACCAACTATCAAAGAAGTCCAGTGTAGTCCTATATGTAAGTTCTTTAATGTTTTTGTACCTCAAGTCCTCAACAACTTTTTGTTCATTCTTGTGAAATGACCGCTGGTAGAACAGGTTACCTTACAGTCAATTTTTCATGATAATGGAACTAAAAGTAATAGTTGCGTCACAAAAATACAATGAAAATAGCACTGAGGGAATAAAGTGGACAGTTTTAAATAGTTGCTTGCCAAAAAATGCTAATAACCTAAGGTGGCGTTTGGTTTGCGGGATTTCAAAGAAACCGGTGGGATTTTCATTTGAAAATCCTTCTCTTATCATGTTTGGTGAAAAAAAAAAAGAGGGATTTCATTTTTCCTTTAGCATTTCACAATCCCCATTTTTGAAGTTTTAGAATTCTTTCCTACCCTGTTATTTCATAATCTCATATCTTTACATTTCAAATTACTAACAAAAATACCAAATAATAATATTACCCTTATCCTCAACCTAACCACCACCTACTATACCTATTGACCCTACCCTAACCTACCAACACCTACCCCATACCTACCCTACCAACACCTACCCAATCCCACCCAACCCAATCATATCTCATCCCACCCTACCCTAACTACATACACCCAACAATGATAACTATCTAACACTACATACCTACACCAATCCATTGTACCATACTCTACCATACCTAATCTGCCCCTACCTACCATACCTATCCATGCTACCCATCCCCACCCCAACCTAACTAGACATCGTATCTTACTCTCACCCAACCTACCTCACCTATATCTACATGTACATACCCACCTCATACTACTCCTTCGCACCCAACCCTACCCACCCCACCTTTACCTACCATACCTACCCACTTACCTTACCACCACCCATCCCATACCAAATACACTTCATATCCTACCCTCACCAATCCTACCAAATACAATTCGTATCCTACCCTCACCTATACACACCCTTCTCACACTGCCCCTTCACATCCCATCCCAGCACACCCTACCCACCCCTACCTACCATAGTTAACACTACCCCTACATATCTACACCGTGCCCACCTTTAAACATACCCTACCTACCTGCTTTACCCATATCATTTGACACATTTGCAAAACAAAATTTTACAAATAATTGAATTTGAAATCCTACAAACCAAACACATGACATGATTCAAATCCTATCACATTTAAATCATGTCATTTTCGAATTCTGTCATATTTAAATCCTGGTATATCAAAATCCTGTAATCCAAACATTACCTAAGAGAAATGCCACATCTCTGTAATTTCACAAGAATGGGACAAAATAGTTTAGTCTCGAAAAATGACAATTGATTTAAAATCGGAATTTCTAATAGTTGGTTGCCAAAAAATGTCATTAATCCAACTAATTATCCATGTAACAAACAACTATATGATAGCGATATAATTGGAGCACACAAGGAAACCAAAAAAAGGAGGTGAACTCACTATAGGCTTCTAATAAAGCAGTGCAGCAAGATGCAGGAACCGGTGATGAAGGCAGCTCTCGAAGAACGTGCTGCGAATGAAAGAGATCCATAATATAACATGATGCAAAATAAGCACCAATATGTCAGTAACTTCACTTTCTTTTTCTTCCATTAAAGTTCCTTAAAATTAAATCCAGCATGTACCTTGACACAATCACCAACAACATGTGCATCCTCGTCAGAACTGAATTCCATTTTGCCTACAATAATGGTATGGTCAGCTTGGGTATTTTGGTTACTTAGGGCTAATAAAATTTGAAGCAAAAAACCACAAAAATATAAAACCTGTTTCATATTCCTGAACTCTACGATCGACCTCCTCTACATCAGCAGATTGTCTCAAGATTCCTTCGACTTTGCAGCCTGTTACATAACATTTTTGATACATGGGGAGTACAAGTTAGCACATCAAAAGAGCATACAATAATTTTAAGTCATGTTCCCTAGCATTATAGTTTTTGTAGCTTCTTGTAGTACTTTTTATTATGCATAACTTTTGGATCAATTTCATATATATATATATCCCTCAAAACTTGCAATGTATCACACTATCACATATACCCAACACATGCTTTAAGAGCATTGTGCATTGAAAACTTGTATTTTGGGTATATATGATATTTTACAAGTTTTTGGGGGGTATAATTGAAATTTCTTCGGAACTTTTTAAATGATTCCATGAAAAAATTTTATTGCCCACAAAAAAACTTACCATGTTTCTCAAGAAATCTAAGAGCTTTCTCGAGGAAAGATGGGCCTCCGTCTATGTCCTCCAATGCTAGCAAAATTGGTCTTCCAACAACTAAAGATTTAATAGGGCGTTTATCCCTCCCTGAAAAAAGGAGAAAAAAATACTATGAACTTCTATACGGATTTAAGCTGAAAAAAAAATATGTTTGAAGGATGAAAGTTCACAAACATTGATAAAAGGATCCTTCGGTAGAATCGGTAGTATCATTTCGGAAGATTCCATTATGTCCCATAACAAGAGCCGCATTTGGAGCTTGTGCAAGAGCAAGTTCAAGAGCTGTCTTCCACTCGTACAAGTCCTCCGATGTCTCTGCCTGAAATTTTTATTTAGTACGTGAACATGGCAATAGAATAATATATGGTATACATCAAGATTCTGATGAACGTTCAATATTGACCTTATAATAACAATAGTAAAGAAAACTAAATTACAATTAACAAGACTCAAACAGTATAATAGATGCAAATAACTAAAAACGTAAAGATTATTACGTAAAACCTTGAGAGTAAATGCACGCCCATCGCGTCCATCAGGGAACAGAACAGTTAACAGTTTTTTGTCCTCTCTAACAACAACACTGCAAGGAAAGATCCCGATAAACCAGATGTCCAGATGTTAGATTAATATCTCTCATACATATATACATACACAACCCAGAATCAACCATTACCTTCCTGAATTGTTCAAATCAATTCCCCCCAACGTCAGATTTACTTCACTTCCTCTCTGAGGAAGTGCACTCTAAAAAAAATTACAAATTCAGTGATTGAATCAAAAGGACTGCCTTCTCAAGATAAACAATTCAGATGTAAATTAGAGATGAGAATCTTTAAAAATAATAATAATAGATGAAACCCAGATTATATCAATCTGATATTCAGCTGAATGTATGGAGATTTTAGTGTCATACTGTCATTTACATCTACCATGAAAAGTTCCCTCGGATATTTTCTTATGTAGTAGGTTAAAAGATAGACATGAAGAAGGACAAGCAATAAAATGAAAAGATCATCAACTTTTCCCAAAACAAAGTAATCACAAGAGATAACTAACTGGATCATTTTTGAAGAACACAAGAGAAGTGCGTGTGAGTATAAACCAACGCTTCTTCCATGACTTCCAACCTAACCCTGAGGCAGCAAAGAATTAGTCTAGAAGAAACAACAAAACCAAATGACAAATTTAAGAAAAGGTTATACAAATACACATATGAAAATAGACAAAATCAAGAGATTATAAAATATTTAGAAGTAAAACAAGACTAAAACATTCCCCTGTATGCATGATCATCTTGAAATAATTAAGTTATGAATTGCACCTAATAAAAATTATGATACCAAACCAAGCCAAAAGTTGGCAATTGCATAGATCTTTCCTGATGTAACAACTGGTATAGATGTAAAACTATTTAACAAGTGTTTTTAACCCTTCCAATATATTAATTATCAACCAGAAACAATGGGTAAAAGGAGACACGTCGATGATCAAACACATAACATCCTTTACTAAATTATTACATTACATTGTGCATAAATGACCAAATATTATCCCTATCACACTACAAGGTTATGCCTAGTGTAACATGTGAAGAGTGAAGCAGCAAGGCAACATGTTTATGAAGAGTAGGAAGTTATAAGAAATTCTTTGGAATGTAAAAGCTTTAGATTAAATATATTGATACAAAGTTGATGAAGGGCATTTCACGGGTGTTGATAGGAAGACACAGGATATGGCATAGATAACCTAGAAAGGATGTTGGAATATCATCTTTCTTTTTTATGAAAAGGATATAAAAAATGAGGATAAACCGGTAAAGGTGTTGGTACCACAGATACCAGAGAGTAAAAGATAAAGGGGTAGATAAAACAAAAGGAAGCTTTAGTAGTCGTGTTGTTGAAATGTTCCAACAAAGCTGAAAAAGGTATATTTCATACAACATGGTAACACCTACTAAGATTTACAAAACAAAAAATGAGGATATATGGGAGAAACTGGATGGAGAGACAAGAGAGAGAGAGAGAGAGAGGGAGAGATTCAGAAGCCACACCATCATCATTTTAAAAGGCATAAGCCAGCTCAGAGTAGCATTGAAAAAAATAGTTACAAATTAAGATGCACGGATGCTCCAAAGTATGTCAAAATGGCATGCTAGTTCCAAGGTTTGATCATATCACCAATTTGTTTGACCACAAATATATGAGATAGGTTGGGATTGAGAAGACATTGATCTCCATTATTTGTGATTTCTTTATTATAAAATATCTTCACCAAATAATTATAAATTTAACTACCAATTATGTCTTCCATTTGTTTGGTTTATACTCATCTATACATGCATACATCCATACGTATTTGCATCCTCAAATCCTTCAATCCTTAAAACCATGTTATATTTCTTTGACTTACCATGTACCAATATACTTGCAACATGTATGCATGTGGTTATAGATGTGAAAATCCTGGTCCAAACGCAAAGTTCAGTTTTACTTTGTAACAAACTCCATTACACTCCTTGATAAGTCAAAGAATGTATGGGCCATGGCATTCTTTCTAGTGTTAAGTACTTTAGAAAACATCATATTTTGATGTGTTAATGAGGCGTCACTAAATCACCATTATTATGAAGTCATCCGTAAGTCATGAACCGTGACAAAGTTTGCTTGATCTCAAGTCTTCATTGTTGTACTTCAAAGATGCCAAGTGTCATTACTTAAAGAAAACATTTCCAAAGTCTTAAATGTATCTAAGACGACTCACACATGTATTACTAAAATTACAACTAAAAATTGTTTTGTTTAGATGGCCAAGAAGTTCGCATATTAATGTTGTTTAGGAGGTGAGGCGCCAGTGTCAAGAAATATATACACTAATTCTACATGACAAAACAATCATCCCCATAAGGGTGGCTGAATAGCAAACACTTGGGATTCTCCAAACGAGGTCTTGGTTTCAGGGTAGTCAGTCAGCCACCTGGCTCAGCCTTTAGATATAGAATCGTGGAGGGCTGTTGGTTTACGTAATTCCACAGGTTTGCAGGGCATTCGTGGAGCCTCAGATTTGTGTGTCAGGTCGATAATATTGGCTCGTGTGAGATTTTGCTAGTTACCCAAAAAATTAATTTTACATGGCAGTATTCTTAACGACACACCAATGAGCCAAGAGTTTATATTAAATTTAGATATATTGTCCCTACAAGAAATCATTACTTATGTGATATATAATATGTTGCATATTAAGAGTTTAAGACCAAGCAACTTCGGAACAAACTGCTATGCATCATAAGTTCAAACAAGCAGAAGAAGTTTACTCACCTTTCGAAGATATGAACAACGGCCCGCTCTTAAAAACCTGTAAATTTTCCATAAATTGTCAAAAGATAATAGAGAACTTCACCATCCCGGCAAGTTAATAATTAAAGACCATTCTAATTCATGATAGACACGATTAGGGTTAAAAAAAATTGAAAACAAACATAAACACAAGTGGGGTTTTTCATCAAAATTTTATAATATTTCTAAATTATCCATAAAAATTAATCAATCAAAGCTTGAAACAAAAGCAAGTCACTGAAACGTCAAATTAAACCACACGCATATACTTTGCTTAATTATTACTTCCTCCATTCCAAAGGGGGAAGAAGAAAAAGGGGTACTGTTCGATTTTTTATGTCAAACAGGTTATCGTTCAACCTAAAATTCGACATGGATTTTGAATTTTCAGAAAGAAGAATTGAAGCAAAAAGGAACGTTTACATTAAACTTCATAGACTAATTAGTGAAATTAACAACCAAAATCACACCAATTTCAAATGCGAAATAACAAACAACAAAAGCACTTTAAACTTTAAAAAAAGTTACCGTATTTGAAGCTCCAATTCTGGGACGCGTGAATGTTGCCAATGAAGCAGACATTCTTAGAAAACATTGGCAGCAAAAGCATCAAACATTTGAGTTCAATAAACATAAGCTAGATCGAAAAACCAAATACAGTGGTAAAAGGTAATTAGCCAAGGAGATCCAATGGTGGATTTTCAGATTGAACAGATTATGAAAGTGAAGATGTGATGATAGATGAAGATTGAAAAAGCCACAAAAAAAGGTAACAAACAGAGCTAATAAACTGTGTAGAAATGGAGGATTAGGTAATACCGAAGCATTTGGTCTTTAATGGGAGGCTTAACTTCGACCCGTGATTCGAGGGCAGTCAAATATTTGCTGGTGGGAGTTACAGTTGATAATAACACGACCAATAATACCTCACAAGTAACTTTAATGAAAGAAAAAAATTACAGTTTTAGTCCCTCATGTTATGTTTTTCTTTAATTTTTTTTCTAAAACACACAACTTTTGTCCTTTGGTAGCACATATTTATACGTATCTATAATCTATAAATCAATATATATGATTTGTATCTATCTATAATTTATAATATCCTATAGTTAAATACATATCTATAATCTATAAATCTATATCTATAATTTGTATCTATCTATCTATAATTTATAATATCCTATAGTTAAAATTTATTTATAATTACTATTAAAAAAGTAACAAAACTATCACTTATCATTTTCTTATTTAACTTGTCATTTTAACAAATTGTAATGACATTTACTATAATTACTAAGTATATCAAATATAATCAAATCCAATCCAATCTATTAATATCTTATTTAACAATTAACTAACAAAAATTTCATTAAATTAAACTTTAAATTTATTTTCATATATTTATAAATATTTGTTTTTTTTAATATTTTTTGAATCAACACATGTAGTA
The DNA here is from genome assembly GCA_020465985.1 of Centrapalus pauciflorus. Lineage (NCBI taxonomy): Eukaryota > Viridiplantae > Streptophyta > Magnoliopsida > Asterales > Asteraceae > Centrapalus > Centrapalus pauciflorus. Next base: position 365,736 of record JAANYP010003562.1, on the reverse strand, counting down.
ATGGATACTAACCTAGTAAATACTATTAAAAGAGTAAAATATATGCATTCCATGTGACGGCACCATGAATTGACAAATAATACTTAGGGGGCGTTTGGTTCGCAGATTGTTTTCTCTGGGATTTACATTTTGTTAAATGATTTGCATTATGCAGCATTTGCATTTGTCATGATTTTGTCAAAAAATCTACATTATCTTATATAAAAAATTTGTTAATTTGAATAATGCAAGGTAACTGGGATTTAAAATCCTAGGAGGAGGCTGAGTTTTTGAATAACAAAGAAGGAAGGATTTACGAAATACTGAAATTTTAAATCCTTACTGAATTCTGCAAACCAAACACAGTATTTTAAATGCAAATCCCAGTGAATCCTAGGAAATCCGCGAACCAAACGACCCCTTATAGTTTTTAAAAATAACACATAATATTAAAATTATATCTATCCAAATCTAATACAATCTATTTTTTAAATTCAAATCAAATCAATTCCTATAAAATCTAATACTTTAATAACTTAATATAATAAAATTTTAAAAGAATTTAGAAAAATAATCATTCATATATATACCCATAAAAATATAAAAAAATTATAGGTCATGTTAAATAATAATATGATTCTTGATTTAATTTTTACCTTTTGATTATTGTATTATATATAAAAAAAATAATATATTAAAAATATTCACGTGATACGCGGGTAAATATAATAGTTACTACTATTTTAATCTCACAATCATTATGACTTCAGAAACTATAGATAAGTATAATAATCGAAAGCTCAAACCAAAACCGAACTAATAGAAAAATAACTCATTATACCCAAATAGTTACTAAAATTTACAATTCAATTTTTTTTAAACATAATAATGTGGTTTGGTTTTGGGTTCCCTTAAAACTGAACTGTCCCACAAATAACATTTATATAATTATTTTTTACATTTTTTTAACAGCAAACTAATCTACTCTTAATTCTAATCTACCCTTTTGCCTCAATAAATGATTTCACAACTTACTTTTACCACCTAAATCCAAACTTGCATTCGGCGGGAGTCGAACCCGTAACCCCACACTTGCATATCACTACTCTTACCAAATTGGCTAATTCCCATTGGGTTTAATTATTTTTTACATGTTCTTTAATATTTACAAGTTAAAATTTGGATTTATATATAAGTAGTTACCTGGTCTTTTAAAACTTTTGAGTTAGGTTTTATTCAAATTTTATTCATAGACTTTCATATTTTTACAATTTTGAAGTTAAAAGAATACTTTATAATAACTTTGATTGTGATGAACTAACTGTGTTTAGAGTTGACACTTGAAGATTGAACATTTCAATATCTATCAGAAAAATTGTAACTTTTTATTCATATGAAACTTTTTTAGACATTTTTCGTCACAATCCGTCAATCCCCATTTTTTTAATAACCAGACATTCAATCCCCATGATCTTAATAACCAACTACAGTATTCGATATTAACCATTGACATAATCGAACCACTAACTATTAATCAAGAACTGAAACCGATTTAACAAAAACCAATAGTTAAGTATTCAACTAACCAATAATTTTGTTTTGGGTCTAACCGTCTTAAACTGTCTCATACTCACCACTAGCAGAAAAACATTGGTACTACTAGATCAAAGAATATTTGGTTGTTTTGTTTTAAATTAGATCTATCTTTGTAACACCCTCTTTCCGCAGATAAAAGCCACGTCAATACATAATCATAAGTGGCAATATCGCAAGTATCTCATATTACACATGTCAGGGATTAGCGCAAATCACAATTAATTTAAAACTTTAATACATCATGTCGCATGTCTGATACAGGTAACTGCTGAACTAACTGTCATACATCAACTACTGATATCTAACATACGCGCTGATCAATGCAAAATACAAACAACGGTTCTCAAAGTTTACTATCAGAATACAACAAACACACACAAACTTTAATCTATCCCAGCTTCTACTTCGGCGGCTGCTGCGGCTGTGATCCCACTATCTGACTATCTGAGACACATTAGACTCGAAAACGTAAGCTGGGAAGCTCGTAAGTACGCGAGGGTTAGACTCTGCAGATATAGCACATAGCATACACAACACTTAGAGAGCTCAACACAATAACACATATACTCATAACTCAATGCACGTCTCAGCTCTAGGGGACGCCATTCCCCAGCTAACAGGTCGCACACAGCAACGGTTAGCTACACAATAGGCACAGGAGCGACTTGGCATTAAACACTGATGTATATATACAGTCTCATACTTCATGACTCGTTAGGGACAGTCAGCCTGCGCGATCACACATCGCGAACACTTGTAAACTCATACACATATAACACATATAGGGAGGCAGATAAAATCATACTTGTGTCGCCATATCTCTGTCTCATACACATATCACAATCACATAATGACTCATAGGATATACACGCGTTTTGAAAGAACTCGAGTACTTACCGATATACCAAATCACCTGCAACTCAGAACTCTATCGTGGCTTGGTATGCTTTCGGCTCGACCCTGTACACATAACGGATCTCGGACTGTTAATACAAACTCGACTAATGAACAACACAACCCAAACACAAACCCTACAGCCAACCAGATCGCGACCCGCTCTCGGGCATCGCGGCCGTACCGAGAATCGCGGTCACGCCTGGGCCATCACGACTGCGCTCACAACACGACCGCGCCCTTGATCGCTGGCCAAACCTGAACCTCCCGTGCCACCCTCATCGCGGCCACACACCGGGGGTCGCGATCGCGACCACGGACGAACAGCTGTGTTCTATTCTTCGGACATGGCTAAACCAGGGAGACTCATCTCCCCCAAATCCGAATTCCAGCCCCAATTCACACATCAAAACTCGTATATAACTAACATACAGGTTTTAAACATCCATAATTTCAACAACATCTATATCTCGAATTTGGGCTGCCTAAACCAAGAATTCTTACCTTACTACTTCACAAACACAAAGAAGATGAATGAGATGATCAGATTCCAGCAAACAAATCAGATCTTGAAGGTTATTCTTGCTGCTCCAGAATCACACGCACACACACTCACTTTGTTCTGTTTTTGGAAAGGAGAAGAAAAGGAAAGGAGTTCAAAAGGGGGCTCATATATACCCTTTCAAATTTTTAGTCGGTTCCGGACCCGATAACCCGAACCCGATATCACATTTCACTATTAATATCTATTTGACCCATTTAACGTCGTGATCTCCTAATTATTATTAATATGCTAAAATAATAATCTGGCGCCACGTATTGCTCGGTCCCAACACGTATAATTCACTAAACGGGACTCTATTGGACCAACGCAATATTAATAAATTAATTATCCACTAGAATAAATACATGTACCAGGTTGAAAGTCCGGATGTTACAATCTTATTCTTTATGGGGGTTCAAATCCATAATTCACATATTCTTGTTTAAGTCTTCAGATTCTTTAAGGATGTGCATAGATTTTCCGAGCTTGCTTCAAGGTTGCGAGTATAGGACAACAAGGAAGGGTAGTAGATTTTAAATAGCAACATTTTGCTTGAGATGGGTTGTGTTTCTCCTGGGTATACTAATTGGTTTGAAAATGGTTTGAAGCATGTTTGTTTTTTCCAAGAATATAATTTTCTTGTTTTATAGCTGCAACCAGATAGATATTCTATTTAAAAGATTGTTTGTTTGGAAAATGTCAAAACATTTTTTTAGTAGAACACATTCTTTTATATAGATGAGAACGATTGTTTTTTTTTTAAAAAAAAAGATCTTCTATTTGCTTCTTTATACTCAAAAAGATAATCTTTCTGATTTATAAAACAAACAGTCTTCTTTTTTAAGTCGGACAAACCTTCTAATAAAAGAATGTTTGTTTAGAAGAAGTAAAAAAAACATTTTTTTAGTAAAAAACTTTCTTACAAATGGGAACAATTGTTTTTAGAAAAAAAAAAAATCTTCTATTTGCTTCTTTATACCAAACAGACAACCTTTCGGATATATGACAAACATGTTCTTCTTACAACTTGTAGACCATCAGATAAATTTGTTTTTGCAGACATGTAAAAAATTATGGATATTTAACATCTTACAAAATAAACAATACCGTAGTCCTTTCGGCTTCATTATACATGTCGCGGATGGGTCTTTAGGTTATATATGATGTATTCTTTTTAGGGACAATTTCATATATAACCCTTCTTAAACTTCATAATATCATATATACCAAACTTAGAATTTTAGTATCATATATATCCCTCTTAAACATCATGATATCATATATATATATATATATATATATATATATATATATATATATATATATATATATATATATATATATATATCCAAATTTAATTATTAATATCACATATATCCTCTTAAACATCATTAATATCATATATACCCAAATTGATTAATTTAATTATTTTTATAATATTTAAAACACATAATTAATATTGCTTATTAATTAATGACCATTATACTCTTACTTGTTTTCTCTTTCAACTAAACTTCAAAATATCATATTTATCCAACTTAAATTCAAATATTATATCCCTCTTAATAATTTTATATAATTATATATTTGTAAACTTTACTATATAAATTTTTCATAGTAAAACAATTTAACATTAACAATATACTTATTAAGAAACTCTGGTTTTTCCCACAGTTTACCTACAACAACTAACAATACATAGGTTTTGTGAGGCAAATAAGAAATATATAAATAATCTTGGTTCAATGATAAAATAAAAAAAGTTCTGTTATGTTTTTATTCGTTTGATTTCGAGTCGTAATGTCTTATTATATTTTATTATTTGTTTTTTTTTTGCTGCAGTTTTTCATACACAATTAACGATATGATTATATATATATATATTTTTATTCTATATATTTAGAGCCCAGTTTTATAATAGTTTATTAAATAATTAGTTAGTAACGAGAAAATATTTTAATATTAAAATTATCAGATGAAATTTTTATATTATTAGTAAATTAATTTTTATAATAAATATAGTGTTATTTTCATTAGTAAAAGAAATCAGCTTTTTTAGACAAACCAAAGTTTCATATTAATTATATTATTAATATTAATTTGTTTTAAGAGCAAGTTTTTTTAGTAAAAAAACTACAATATAAATTATATATAATTACTATGTGGGATATAATATTAAGATTTAATTTAATTGAGTAAATATGATGTCATGAAACTTTATTAAAAGGATAAATAAATAAGGGTATAGTGGTTATTAATTAATAAGTAATTTTTAATTATGAGTTTTAACATAATCAAATTAATGAATTTGGGTATAAATGATATTAATAATGTTTAAAAGGAGTATATGTGATATAATAACATAATAGGTGGTACTCTTTCGAACCATATTCTATGTGATATTATGAAGTTTATAAGGCATGTGTATAATGTTGGGTACAATTTATAATAGAGTTGAAAACAATAATTTGTAATAGTTTAGGGGCTTTATTGTAATTACTCAATAGTTGTAGAGTGTATATAAAATAGGTGTTAGTTTTACTGTTAGTAGTAAGTAGGACAAAACAGAGAATATACGGAAGCAAGAAGAGAGGAATGATGTACAAGAAAGTCTCAAGAACACTCAAATGTAATATTCTTTATCTCTCAATAAAGCATTCGATATATTGTATTGTTTATGATTGAGTTCATATGATTATTTGATGTTGAATGAAATATTGAATTCACAATTGCGATCAGAGACAAATATGGAAAATCTGAGTGAATTCTGAATCTGAAAAATCATTTTTCGAACACTGTTACATCAATTTTTTTCGAAAACAGAAAATTAATTGGGGTTTTTGATTCTGTGGATGAAATGAAGTGATAATTGGATCGAAGGTGACGTTTTTAAATTCAAATTCATTGATATAATTTTCAGATTCTAATGTCAAACACACAGAAAGTAATTTGAATTTTACTGATTTTGAAAAACTTTTGTGTTCTTCACGTTTGTTGTCTATTTTTGAGTTTTTAATCTGAAATTGTCAAAGTGTCTTTTTAAATAGTGTTTCTGCGTGTAAAACGAATCTTCGATATAATTTTGAGGTCAATTCATGACTTTTTGTTACCAAAAAAATTTGAATCTGAACTTGTTTTTGTTGAAAAATGATGAAACTCGGGCAAAACTAAGTTCATAGTTTCAATCGAGTTTTACAAAGAAGTCAATCGAGTTTGATCAAAGATTTATTCGAGTTTGTTTATGCTTAATCGAGTTTTATAAAGCTTTGATCGAGTTTCATCACTTATTGACCGAGTTTGATCCTTTGAATATCGAGTTTGATCCTTTTGTCTATCGAGTTTGTTATAGAGTTACCCGAGAAAGTTTGTTATTCATCTGAGTTTCATCTAGAATCATCCGAGTTTCATCTAGTTTCATCCGAGTTTCATACTTGGTTCATCGAGTTTCAACCTTCTTCAATCGAGTTTTATTAAGCTTCAATCGAGTTTCATTAAGCTTCATTCGAGATTGATCATTAAGCATTCGAGTTTCAGTCTTAGTAATCCGAGTTTCATTCATAACCATTCGAGTTTCATTCTTTTATCATTCGAGTTTGACTGAATATTCTTAGTTGCTTAATTTGACCATAACTTTTGACAGGAACATCGTTAGAAGGTCTACCATACGTCAAATCGAAGCTTGAACCGAGATTTGTATTTCTAACGGCAAAGCATGTTAGGTAAATTTTCGAGGCCCAATTCCACTCCAGAAAAAAGTTACGGGCAATTTTTCTGTAGAATAGCTGAAATTTCAACGTCGAAAAGTCAATTCAGAGCTGATTTTTCAAGTTATCATTTATAGATATAGTTTTCAAAATTTTATCAGAATTCACTCAGTTTTTCCATAAAAGATATTGGAAGATTCAATTTCAAGCAATTCAAAATGGCATATGAACATTTTTCAAAGTCTGAGCTGATTGAAAAACTTACGGAATCTGAAAAGATTCGTAAGAATAATTACGACATTCTTGTTCATATTAATACTGATAAAGCTCTTGCTTTACGTGATGTATCAATAGTGAAAGAAGAATATCATAGCTTGAAAGTCAAACAAACATCTGAGAAAACTGCTCTTAATCTGAAAATATCTAAATTAAATAAAGAACTTTATGAGTTGAAACGAGAAAATCTTCATACTACAACTCATATGAAATATCTTTTGCCTGAAAGATCTGAACTATATAAGAAAGTTAAAGATCTTGAGAAACACTTTCCAAGATAAATCAGACTGATCAAAATTGTATTTTAAACAGATCTGAAGAAGTTTTGCTCTTGAAAAAGAGTTGTCTTTAACTAAAGATTCACTTGAGAAGGAAAAACATGAGTTCTTACTGAAAGAACAAGATTTTAAAGCTAAATCTAAATTGTTTGAAGATGAAAGAAAGATGTTTTTAATCAAAGAACATTCTTTTAAAACTGATTACCAATTATTTGATAATGACATAAATTCTTATTTGGTCATTATCAAAGGATTACAAGATCAGATATTTCATCTCACCAAACAATTGAATGATTCTCCTTCTTCAAAATAATTAGAGGTTAAAGATCCTTCAATTTGTTCAACATCTAAAGTTGATCACTCTGATTTATCCATAGAAAGTCAAAAGAATCCAACTGAATTCTCTAAGTTTAACTCATCTTCAGATCTCAAACTTAAGTATCTGTTAAAGATACACAAAGGCAAAAATATAATTATGGAACAACTTCCAGTTAAGATTCACACTGATGAATCTTCGAAGTCAAATTTTCCTAAAGTTTCTGAAAATACTAGTCATTCTTATCAGAAAACATTTTCACAAAAAAAACACCAAGTATTAACAGAAACAGACAAGAACCGGACAGTTTTTCAAAAAGAAGAGTTCGTAAAATTCTGATATTTCAAGTTCAAGTTTCTTTAGAAATTCAGATATTCAATTTTCTAATACTCAAAGAAATTTATTTTCTGCTTTTGAGAAAGAAGATGAAAGGTGTGATCTGCATTGGGTACCTAAACCAAAGTACCAGTGGGTACCAAAACTCTTTTTGAAATAGGTACCCAAAAGTGCTAACAAGTCTGGATCCAAATCTGTTTGGATACCAACGAGATCTTGATTTTTGCATGTCAGAGGCTTCCAGATCATTACAGACTGGAACCCGTTCTTAAATTCCACATGCTTCTATTCACAACAAAATAGAACCCGGGCTTCATTTCAATAGGTTTTTGTACTTCTTAGTACAGAACCCATGCTAAAGGCTTTCAGTTAATTCAGACTGAAACCCGAGCTTCCGCGACATATGGCTTCTAATCACCTCCGATTAGAACCCGAGTCTGAGAGACAAATCTTATTGGAATTCCTGCCCTGAATTCAACTCCGAAGCTGAAATTGACAAAGAAGGAGTTTTATTTTCATAATTTTTTGCTCATGTTTACTTTCCATGAGTTGACTAACTTTTTGTGCTTATTTCCAGGAGGAGTTTCAGATACTTTGATGATGACATTTTTCAAAAAACTGTATGTGATTTTTCATGAAAATATTTGAAACACACATAACAAGAAGTTTTGAGTTGAAAAGAAATTTTTTTTCTAATTCTCTGAATCTATCATTAAGATTACTTGATCTAATCTCTTTGATTTTCATAATCTCATTTCTTTTGAGATTTTCTTCATTTGTCTCCCATGTATTCTGAATTCTTCCAATCATTACCATATTCTCCCTTGTGCTAATTCTTTCATGAAAATCTAATTCTTTTCATATCATATATCAGATTTTCCATTTCATTCTGATATCTCCCAAATTATCTAAATATTATCTCCGATATCATATGAGCTGAATTTCATCATATCCCTTGAGCTTCAAAGCTGAACATCTTTCTACTGACTCCGATTATGCACCAAACTAAGTGATAGGCATAAATATCGCTTCTATGGTCTAACCAGAACCGAAAGACCTACCCAAGAATCAAACCAACTGTAGTTTGTGTGGGTAAGGGTTCTTTAGGTGTATTAGTTGAGAAGTGTCAGTTATCACGGGATACTGACAGGGTCGAGCAGTGGTAAAATGTAAATGAGAGGGATATATTGAAAGGAGATGGTGGTGCATCAGATCATGCTTTCGCTATAAAGCTGGCTAAATTTATTTCTCAAAAGTGAGCCGGAGGGAGCTTAGTTGAAAAATGTTGAAAGCTGAGAGTTGAGAAAGGATTTGAAGAAAAGAAAATGCTACCTACACTATGTCTGCTGGGTAAACCACATAATCTATCAAGCTCTAGGCGACTTGATATTGAAAAAGACGTCATGGACCCAGTGACGCATGCACTTAAGCCCACTAACCACTCAATTATCTCTCAAAAGATTTCTATTTCAATAATCACGGAGATATAACACATTTCTGTCGATATATCATTTGGATATTATTGATATTGAAACAAGGAAGACATTTGCTCAGGTATCCGACTTCATTTGATGCACATTATGTCTAGAGCTGATTATATACACTTTTAGGACACATCGAGTCTAACAGTCTGCGTGACTATAAACTGCTATTCTAAAGTGACTAAGCCAGAACAAATAAGAGTGATTCTTTCATGATAAATGATTTCACGATGAATATTTGGAAATCCTACCAGTGTTAACATCAAGCCAGCGCTGAAAGTAGGTCACATATATTGTCTATTGTGCAAACAGGAATCCTATGTGGACCTGGACTCGTTATTTCACAAAATGAATATGTTTCATTTTCCCAAAGTTGAAAAGCTTTGTTTGTTCTGAAAAGATATAGTATCAATTTGAGGGGGAGTGAAATATTTGAGGGGGAGTGCGATAAATTTTGTTCAGTATAGGAGGAGTAGATATCAGTTTGAAGGGGAGAAAATCAATTTGTAATAATTTATGAGTTGTAATTGTTTTAGTATTTCTTCTACTGTAAACTTCAATGAATCAATGTCTCTGAAGATTTTGCATGATGTTCATATTTCTTATGATCATCATGAGGGGGAGAAAAGCTAAAGTTCAGAGACAACTATTGAGTAGTTTGAAGAAAACTGAAGACAATTTATCAAGGGAAAGAATCGAAAGTTATTCATGATTCAAGGGGGAGTGTGCTATCAAGAAAAGTGAAGATCAAAGAACAAAAGATGTGAAGATCAGAGAGAGACAAATAAAGAAGATTTTATCTGAAGATTCACAGATTGAAGAGAAGAGAGACAGAGATTTGAATTCTCAGAAGAGATCAAAGAAAAGAAGAAGATTCAAGAAAAGAATCAACATGAACAGAACTTTAATTGAAAATTGTTTTCATCTCTAAGGGGGAGATTATTGGAGAGTTGAAAACAATAATTTGTAATAGTTCAGGGGCTTTATTGTAATTACACAATAGTTGTAGAGTGTATATAAATAGGTGTTAGTTTTACTGTTAGTAGTAAGTAGGACTATACAGAGAATATATGGATGCAAGAAGAGAGGAGTGTTGTACAAGAAAGTCTCAAGAACACTCAAATGTAATATTCTTTATCTCTCAATAAAGCATTCGGTATATTGTATTGTTTATGATTGAGTTCATATGATTGTTTGATGTCGAATGAATTGTATGAACTATTAAATTCACATATAATATTAGAAATTTAAGTTCGATATATATGATATTATAAAGTTTAGAAATGATATATATGAAATTCTCCAATTCTTTTTATGTAATATATGTTTTGCCTTTAAAAATTAACCCATCATATTTTATAAAATGATGTTTCAAAGGGTACAAAATATACATAATTCATTTGAAAAATATATAAATAAAAATTTAATACAAAAAATAAAACCAACTTTTATTTTTATCAATTTAACCACTAAACTAATTTTTTTTAACGATAAAATTCTTGAATATTCTTGTCTTTCTCAAAAAATAATTTTTAACTATCATTGATGATATGAATATAATTGTAATTGAATATAAGTATTTTTGCGGATCTAGAATTTTTAAACAATTAATGTAAATTAACATTGGTATAATCATGCTATTAAATTTATACATCAACACATATAAAATAAGTAGTTTAAGAATCTTTAGAATCTACATTTTATGAAGAACAATTCTACTTGATTTATCTATCTATTACTATATAATGAAGGGGCTTAAACAGTTGTACTATCCACATACGGTTATGTTGAAAATTCTAAACGAATCCAATCAAAACACTACACATGTCCGTTCCCATCCCACGTTCTTTTCTCCCTCATGATTCTGCTTTCGTTTCCTTGCGACACAGGACATCCCTCGCCTCATCGTATTCACTTCTAATTTCATCTCCATTGCGACATAATCTGGTATGTTTCTAGGTTTTCGATTGTTTTTTCTTCTTTTCTTCTCCTCTTCTTCCGTGTGAGTAATCTGGGTTTTGTTCGTCTGCGTGATTGATGAACGATTGATGTTGCTATTCTTCGATTGTGTTTCTTGATTCACATATTTTTGGGCATTTTTCGAACTGGTTTTTCTGGGCAAATATTGAAGTTTATCTGAGATGTGCTGCTAGAAAACTCTGAATAGACTGATGTTTTGTGCTATTGCTGGTCTCATAGAGTTGATAACTTGGTTGAATTTTGTTGAAGTGTTTATTGCTAATGCAGTAATGCATATGCTGGGGCACTGGCTTAGCTTTCATTTCTTTGTTGATTGCATCATATTCTTCGATTCGTTTGAAGTACTTCTTCTTCTTTTATTTGTTATGGAGCTACTGTGCTTTGATTTTTTTCTGGAGTCGGCTCAACCCTTCATGTTCATCGATTGGCAGCCATCATGGGGTGATTTTTCATCTTCCTTCTCATATTCAGATAAGTTTCAATTTTTTTCATCATTGTATATTTTCTTCTTTCATCGTCTATTTTAGATCAGTTTCTATTATTTTTTTAATTCTTCATTACAATACGTTTTCTGGTTCTTCAGCAGAGTTACAAGGCGATTGCTTATTAAATTCCAGATTGTATCAGTACATTTGCTCCATTTTACGTGTACCTTTCTTACCCCTTTACTCTCTTTTGTGTTCAATCATTGTTGTTATGCTTTATTTAAGGTGTTTTTCAATACTTGCATTTACTTCTATCTTTATTTAGTTTGTACCATGCTCATCAACTGTTTGATGAAATGCTTGTAGTCATCATGCTTCTAGGATTGTTCCCAGATATGCTTTGTTTAGGATATTTTTCATTGTTATAGTTATAACCGTTCACGGGGTGCTATATCTCTTTCTGGTTGATAACATGACTTCAGTTATCGGCTTGTTTATTTTTTATGCATAATGTGCTGGTTGATCACATTAGTTCTACGTTGTTAGGGATAGTGTCAAAATGATGGTTGAAGGTGCAAACACATTGGTATGTATGTCATTTTACTTTTATTCTATTTTTTATTAAACATTTCAACTATTTGATAAGAAATTGGGTCATAATTGAGATGTTAAATTCTATGCCCAAACCAACCACCCTGGATTCTATGAACTGTGGTTTAGGCCCTTTAGAGTAGTGTTCTTTCGATTGCTATTGGCTGTGAAAAATCGGCCCTCAGATGCTATTTTCTCAACAAATTGAGTTGTGTTTGTAACAACTTATTATACGCATCTAAACCATGATCGCAAGGCAACGATTGAGCAGGGTAAGCTCATCATATTATCTTTCTTAGCATGGCCAATTCTTACTTACTGTATACCTTGAAAACAATTTGTTATGACAGTGATATGATGCAAGCAAATGGACACAATCTTGACTCTTATTTTATGTTTGATGATTTTTGAAGGTTGTGTTTGTCGACTTACATACACATTCAAAGTACCTAATTTTAACTGTAAATCATGAAATTCTACATCCCAAACATTGAATCAATTATCGTATTTCTTACGTGGGTCTTTTCTTTCCATTGCTAATTTTACTTCTACATATAAAAAATGTTGGTCAAATTTCAAATGATCTTGTGGTTTGTACAAGGCGTTGCCTATAGTTGTTGTTATTCCACTCTCATATTCCCTTATTGTTGCTAACATATTTTTTTTTGTCTCTTAGCCTTCATGCTCATTGGGCCACTGGATGGGAGTACTACTTATTTTGATATATGCCTCGGATCTACTTCACTAGATGCAAAGGAAATAATCAAAAGTCTTCTAGCGTCGTCTCTTACTTGTCTCATAATCTCATTTGAAGGTACTCTATTTTTCTACTACTTCTCTCTAATATGTTCATTTACCGATTAGCTGATCACGTTAAAAATATACGCAACTCAATGTTTCAACAAAAAGATGATATACTTTAAAATACTCATAGTGCTTGATTCTTTTTCTTATATGATCATGCTTCCTTTCTAATTAGTGTTACGTATTTTAGTTTCCTTTAAGCACAATTTAAAAACTCTAACACATATACCTCCTCCAAAATCCAATACATTTCATATTGCTTTCCGTTAACACCATGGTCTATACATCAGTTGCTTAGACATAGATGCGAAGTATATGCCATGACAAAGTAACCTAAATGAGGTATAGTTCTTTAATTTTAAAGGAAAAATATTTTTTTTACCATTTTAATGGAGTGATTAACAGCCTCCGGTTCATTACTACAACTTTTGATACCTGTCGTTCCTAGATATTTATGACACATTCTTAAGAACCTATTTTATGTAGTCTATGTGTTGGATGTTGTCTCCATTTGTGGACTTGAGGTAATGCTCATTATATTCATTTCAAGTTAACGGAATGCATTGAAAATCTTATTCATCATTTATGATAATCAACTATCTCTTTTGTCCTCACAAGGAGAACCAACTTGGAAGTGTTCAAGGGCCTAAATGTTATTTCTATATAACCATATTGGTACTAATTGGAAATAAGGTGTATAGCTTGTCATAGATTTTTTTATAATGGGTGAAATAATTTGGAGGAAGTTTGCATACTCATATGTATGCACATCAAGGTACATTGACAACAATATCTCATTCCTTGGTGGGGTGATGCATGGTCTTTAGTCAAGTTATAGCCCTTCATCACTTATTTTATGAAGTTGTCTGGTGTTCACATTTTTGATACATGTCATTTGGTGATACACCAAGGAACTTAGACTCTGTTTTACTGCATGTCTTGTTTCTAAAAATAATTGTCTCGTGGGTGCAAGTCATTGTAAGTGGTGTAGGCAGTGCTAAAAACTAAAGCATCCCATATTGACAATATTGATGGGTTGAAATTCCACCTTGAGGGTCTACACTATGGAGTCAAAAAATGTGTTCCTAGCTAATTTATTTATTTTAAATGATATTTGAACATATTCCTATGTTGACAGTGCACATTAGTGATTGACTGATCTTGATATCAGAAGATGATGTTAACATTTTTTTTATTATCTCAACTGGATTTTGATCTTGATATCAAGGATGATGTTAAATCTGAATGTTCAAACTATGGAAAGCTAAGGGCATATCTAATATCTTCATCAATAAGTTCCTTGGTATCAAGAGTACCATAATTAAGGTGGATGTAAACTATTTCATTCTTTAAGGTGGGTAAGTTTCAATTTTTTATGTATTATAGTAGTAGTTATCAACATAACTAAACCCAATTTTTTTGAGTCTATCATTTATATGCACTGCACACCAAAGAAGGTGAAAGATGATTCTAATATTGTGTGGTAAGTATCATTATTTGATTTGGTTTGTTTACTTCAATTGTATGTTAGAAAATTATTAGAATTCACATGCTCCATTTTTCTTGTTTTTTTTTGAAAAGAAAATTTTATTACCCCCTTAAACAGTGAAACCAACTACCAGATACCATTTACAATGCTACAACATTTACTAACCCAAGTTCTAGAAGGGACAACACCACAAGGACACTAGGCTTTACCAACCTCATCCCAATAATAAGAAAACTATCCAAACTAACAATCTACTACCATCCGATTACACTTACATACATATATCAATCAAAAATAAAAACCCAAAGTTGTAACCACAATCTATACATTACTTTACCTTAAATTTATATTGTATGGGTTTTTTTTACCTATTTCTTTTTGTTGGCTTTATTGTGGTATTGAAAATCATTACCTCGTAATTGCATTATTCAAACAGACCAAGCTAAAGTGTGTTTATTGTTAATGTGTTTTGAAATAATATACGATCATTATTTTATCTTCAATTTCTACTCATCTCATTTGGCGATGCCAAAGCAAAATCAGATACCTTGGTAAGTCGTGTTTTTGCCATCTTGGTTTTGAGAAGTTGGCGGCTGCCCTTCGCATATATTTGTGTCTAGTTGTACAAAAGGTTTTTCAAATGTTATCATCTTTTGTTGTCTCTAATACATCCTAATCCAATAATTGGAACCGAAATTCTGGATAGAACATGGGTTAGAAATAAAATTTGTACAGACAACTTATGATGACCAATTCAACATGAAAATGACTTTGGTTTTTATCATGGTTTGAGCATTGAAGCATTTATCATTGGTAACCATCCAATTTTCAATGGAATGGAAGTTCTGAACTTCATTTCCACTAGCTTTGTCTACATATTTGGAAACACATTTCACACTTCTGGCATCTGACATTAACGATTGCAATTTTCATTTTATGATGATGGATAATGTAAGCTGTTCTTCTCATGCAAATTCCATTTTAACTTATGTGAAGTACGAAAAATGAATCGGTGTTCATCTAAACCACTGTTGTTCCCAACTTTTTCTGTGATGTCCATCTCAGTTTCTTCGTGTTTCAAATTTTATTCTCCATTCCGATAAGTTATTTCCAATGGGGTTATGTTTAGTTACGAGTCATGGTAATGTAAGTATAAAGATCCAAGTATAAATTTTAATTTCCATTTGCCATTCTCTCTAATTTGTTTTTCACAATACCTCTTATCCTTTTTGTCTCTGTTTTCTTCTCTGTTCCTATTCAGATACATATAATCACTCGACAAACAATCTGCATATTGCTTGTGTATTTCATTGAATCATCAATGATGAACATCAACTGTTTGATGAAATGCTCGAGAATAAACTAATTTGTAAAATACAAATTTTTGCTCCTAAATGATGCGAGTGTAAAGTTATGTTTGACATTTTTCTTTCGGTTTTCATTTCTTGTATCTCGGCTCCCTCAAATTCAGCTCCCCCTTCAATCATGATGAGGTCCTCAGACTGAGTCTTTCTACGTTTCTCCCCCTCATGACGATCAGGGTCGTCCTTATCGTCACATTTTCTTTTTTGTGTCTCAGCCTAGGGACGACATTGCAGCTCGATTACCGCAGACTCAAGATGGTCCATTCTAGAGTTGAGTTGCTCCTGGACTTGAAGAATCAGGCGAGTAAGCGTGTCTATCTTGTTTGAGAGCTCTGCAATCTGTGTCTGGACTGAATGGGATCTTGGTGAAGGAAGATCCTCAGAAGCGACACCCTTACCCTTTATAAATGAGAGAAGGGCGGTATGTCGTTCTTCAGTAGCCTCCTTTTGGGCGTCCAGGTCGTCCCGGATAACAACTCCGGCAGCACGTAAAGCGGCCATTAGCATCTCTAGATTGATTTCGAGATGGCCTGAAGTGGATGGCATTGATGAAGCCACTCCAGGTCTTCCTTCCATAATTTCTGGCTCCATAATTGAATGCGCAGATCCGGAAGTTTGAGGAGCCGCCACGAAGGCAGCTCGTCGAGGGGACGCCACGGAGGCGTCGTGCGTTGTGTGTGGGGGTGGGGGTGGGGAGTGAGCTGTGGGCGAAGGAAATGTGGTCACTTGGGGCGACATGACCTAATTCAACACCACGACTCTCCGAATGAGAGGGTGATGGCGTATGTGGTATATCCCCGTGGAATGAAGTAGCGTCCTTTTGTGAGGACGCTAAGTGCGTGGTGGGGGTAGATTCGACCATTGGACTGATGGTCTTATGGTGGGTTGTCCGGCTGATAGGGCTTAGGTCACCCTCGGATGTTATCTCAAGCCCTCGTAAAACAAAGACGGTTCGTTCTGAATCCGTCATCTCTGCTTCCTCACCTTCAACACTCTCCCTTACATGCACAATCTCCCTCTCACCCATACCCATTGATTGCTGAATTTCCACCTCTTCTCTCTCAGCCTCACTCACTCTCGCCTTACCTTCGGATTGGATAGGCTCCGTCGGATCTGACCGAGCCTCATCCGGATAATATTCTCTCAGATAAGCCCTTACCCTTTTAGTTTGTACCGCTCTTTGAAGTAGAGAAAGCGGACTAGTCATCACCGCCACAGAGGGATTTCCTTTAGGGAGATTCAGCTTTTGAATAGCTGCTGTCATGTACACGTCTGCCTCAAGACGCTCATGTATGTCATCGTCGTTGTCCATTGCATATTGTATGATCAATTAAAAGAAACTCTGGAGAGGAATGTATTTGCGTCCACGCTTCGTGCTTCTCTCCAGGTTGACTCTTTTCAATTCTTCGAACAAAAAGGCAGCATAGTCGTAGTGTCTGTCGTATGCGAAGGCTGCAAACATGGCAAGGACTTGGATTGATGCTGAATCGTGGCCAACATGCTTGGCGGTGAAACACTTGTTTATGACATCGAAGAGAACCCTCCAGTGTGCTTGAAGGTTCTTGGTATGGAAGTCTGATGGCTTGATTAGTGGACCATCGTATCGCAGAGATTTTACTTCATTTAACGTTTCGGGGGGAGAAGGGATTGGGGCAAAATGTAGGCGGTTTAGGGAATAGGCTTCGGCTGGGAAGCGTAGAATATGGCGGATGGTTGCGGTGGTGATTTTGACCGGGACACAGTCGATAGTGGAAGTGAAGTATGGTTCGGCATCGGCTACAAATTTAAGATGATTCCAGAACTGTTGGAGGTAAATCTGGGGAACGGAGATGGCTGTGGATAGTGAGTAGTAGATGGGGTGGTTTTTAAGAATATCAAAGGCAATATTCTCGGTTTCGCGGTTGAGGATTGATACGTCGAGTTGCCAATTATGTGCAAAGAATTCAACGTACTCGGATTGGGGTAATATGGATTCTTCGGGTAGTTGGGCGTTGTTATTTGGGATTGGGGAATGGGGCATGGTTATGGCGACTGGGGGTTCCATGAGTCCTGTAAAGATGCATCAAAAAAAGATATGACATTGATACTGAGTCTGTGGTAAGTGTGAGATAGAAACTGCGTATTCTGTTTAAAGCATTGGGTCTTTATTAGTAGAATGGATTTTCTACTGAATAAAATCCAAAGTCAATCGTTAAGAGACCAATGTTAGAACATACATTTTCACTCAAACACTGACCCTAACTCTAACCAATGGTGCGAATGACTGAAATTTTTTTGGATTTTTGATTTATAATGAAAATGCAAAAATTGAAAAATTGAAAAAAAATGCTAAGTGTTGAATTTCGGGTGGGCCGAATTCGGATGAACAGTGCAACCGAATCCGGTTCAGCCCGAAATACCAATGATGCATGAATATGACAAGAACAGGTCCGAATTCGAATGTCATCTGATTTCGGATGGGGACCGAATTCGGGTACCAACCGACTTCGGATGCACAGTGAATGAAACTTGGGAAAAATAACTGAAACTTTGAACATACTTAGAAGGACCGAATTCGGATGCACAGTGGTCAGAGTTCGGATGCACAGTGGTCCGAATTCGGTCATGAAAGTTGGAAATTTTTGAAAATTTTCTTAGTATTTCATCCGAATTCGATCGGGTGCTGGTCCGAATTCGGATGGACCGAATTCCAATGGTAGCAGTTCATGTTCATGCAAAGTGCTACGTGAACAGTTAAAAAATGACAAAAATGCATGAAAATGTAGATCCTAGTCTAAAAACATGTAGAGAACATTTTATTTAACTACAACAAGTTAAAAAGAACAGATTTAATGTCCTAAAACTAGCAAAGACCAAAAATACATAACCATAAATATTTGAAAATCAAACACTCAAACTAGCAAGTTAAAAGCTAAAATAAAGGTGAAAAAGTGTTACCTTGTACTGCCAATGTCGAGAAATGCAAGAAAAAGGAGTGAAAACCGTAACTTTAGAAGCTTGGGCGGTGGTGTTCGACGGTGAAAGGAGGAAGAAGAAGTAGAAAAATCTTGAAGAAGAAGTAAGTGGTTTTGACCGTTGACCCGTCCCTTTTAAAGGGAAGCGGGTCGGGTCGGGTTGTTGAGGTCCGCGCCCAAAAAGAATATGGGCCACTGGGTTTTCACCAAAACAACAAAAGAAATATGGGCCTTGTCAATAAACAAAACAGATTTTTAAATGTAAAAATTTTTTTTTTGGCCCAATTAATGTTAACAAAAATTTTTGTTTTTGAATTTTCTATTGGAAATAAAGGAGGTAAATGCAAGATAAAAAATAGATAAAAAAAATAAAAATATTTTTGGTGATTTTCTTTAGATACTAAGTTAAGACAAAAATAAAATAAAATAAAATAAAAATGTTTTTGATATTTGATGAATATAAAACAAATAAAATCTTTTTGTGAATTTTTGACCGATTACATTAAACTTTAAAATCTAATAAATAACCAACCTAGAATTTAAAATTTAAAATTAGAGAAGTTAAAAAGAACAAAAATTATAAAAACTAACATCCTACTTATACTCCCCCTCAAATTAACATCTATTCTCTTCTTTTTCTTTTTCAGATTGATTTCTTGAACCTTTTTAACCTTAAAGATACAGACAAACCTGTATTAATTTTGCGCCCCAGCAATTTGTCAGGATAATTAATTATTAAAGATGTACATAGATAAGAAAATATTGACGTTTAATTTTGTGACACGACCCTTAAATTTAAATAACATATATTTTCTAAAATAAATGAATTTTAAACATGAAAGTTTGAAATATAATTATTTTAGACAATGTCTGACATTTAACTAGAAGGTGGATTCAACATGCCGATATGGGATATTAAAAACTGAAAACGAGGTTCGTCTAAAGTTTTAGTAAAAATATCCGCAAGTTGATATTCCGTGCCTACAAAATACAACTCAATTGTTTCCTTTTCTACATGATCTTTAATAAAATGATACCTGATATCTATATGTTTTGTTCGAGAGTGCTGCACGGGATTGAAAGAGATGGCAATTGCACTTCGAGAATCGCAGTAAATTGGGATGTTGGTGAGAAAGAATCCATAATCACGTAATTGTGTTCTCATCCACAGCACTTGAGAGCAACAACTTGCAGCTACTACATACTCAGCTTCAGCTGTGGATGTTGAAACACAATTCTGCTTTTTGGACGACCAACTCACCGGTCTGTCTCCCAAGAACTGTATTCCACCTGATGTGCTTTTCCTGTCAACTCGACAACCTGCAAAATCAGCATCTGAAAAGGCAGTAAGATCAAAATCGGTTCCCTTTGGATACCAGAGACCAAGATCGGGTGTACCCTTAAGATAATGAAAAATGCGTTTTTACCGCAGCAAGGTGTGATTCTTTTTGGTCGGCCTGAAAACGAGCACAAAGACATGTTGAAAACATTATATCAAGTCTACTAGCAGTCAGATACAGTAAGGATCCTATCATCCCTCTGTAAGTTGTATTATCGACACTTTTCCCAGAAGGATCGGTGTCTAACTTACAGTTGGAAGCCATGGGAGTTGCGATACTCATGCAAGAGTCTAACTTATACTTCTTGAGAATATCAAGAGTATATTTCGACTGGTTCACAAAAATCCCATTTTCAAGTTGTTTGACTTGTAATCCGAGGAAAAAATTCATTTCCCCCATTATACTCATCTCGAACCTGGACTCAATTAGGGCTGAAAAATCCTTACAGAAATTACTGTCAGTAGATCCAGATAAAATGTCGTCGACATATATTTGCACTAGCATTATGTGCGGGCCTTCCCTTTTTGTGAACAGTGTTGTGTCCACCACACCTTTGCTGAAACCAGCAGAGATAAGAAAATTAGAAAGACTGTCCTACCATGCGCGAGGTGCTTGTTTCAAACTATAGAGGGCTTTGTCTAGCACATAAACATAGTCAGGTTTATGTGCATCAACAAATCCTTGTGGTTGTTCAACGTACACTTCTTCATTAAGTTCACCGTTAAGAAAGGCTGTCTTGACGTCCATCTGGTACACTTTGAAGTCTTTATGTGCCGCGTACGCTAAGAAGATTCTGGTAGCTTCAATCCGTGCAACTGGAGCGAAGGTCTCGTCATAATCTATTCCTTCTTGGTGTCGGTAGCCTTTGGCGACAAGTCTCGCTTTGTTTCTTATCACAATGCCGTTTTCGTCTCGTTTGTTCTTATAGATCCACTTCATTCCGAAATTTGTTCGGTCTTTTGGCTTGGGAACTAACCACCATACTCGGAGCTGTTCAAACTGGTTGAGCTCTTCTTGCATTGCAACTATCCAGTCTGGTTCTTTTAAGACTTCATCCACACGAGCTGGCTCTATCATACTAAGGAATGATGCGAAGAGACATTCATTGGCAGACGCCCTTCGGGTTTTGACACCGGTTGAGACATCACCAATGATTTGATCGGTTGGGTGACTTCGGGTCCATTTTGTCTTGTGAGGAAGGGGTGCACGGGATGGAATCTCAATGGTGAGAGTGGGAATGGAGGATGATTCATGATCAATGGTTTCTGGTGAAGGTACCACTGGTTCCGGTTCGGGTTCAGAATGTTCAGGTGAAGGAAGGATGTTTGGCATGATATGCGAGGGTATTTCTGGAGTAGATTCAACTGCGGATGTATCAGTGGATGATGTTGATGGATGTGGGTATGATGTGGATGAAGATGGATCGGATAAAATTTGTGGTGCAGTTGAATTATTGGATGTGTTACCTGCAGTAGGAGAAACATTAGAAACGTTAGAATTAGGACCAAAAAATTCTACATAAAAAGGATCAAATAAATTAACCAAATCAGAAGGTGAAAAAGAAGTAGATTGAGAAGAAGAGTCTCCAGGCATTGGTGTAATGCGTGGTCCTGAATGATCAACTTCGGGTGCCAGTTCAGCCAATTCATCAAATGTGACATGCACACTTTCATTGATTGTCCTGGTTCGGGTGTAGAATGCACGATAAGCCTTCGAGTTGGACGAGTATCCAATGAAGATCTCTTCATCCGCTTTTTTGTTGAATTTCCCGAGGTTGTCTTTATCATTAAGCACATAGCACTTGCAACCAAATACACGTAAGTACTTGATGAAAGACACCTTATTTAAGAAGAATTGATATGGAGTTTTATTGAAACACTTATGGATTATGGAGCAATTCTGTGTGTAGCAAGCTGTTAACACGGCTTCGGCCCACAAGAACGGAGGTAGCTTTGAGTAAGTCAGCATTGTACGAGCGGCTTCCACAAGGGTATGGTTACGCCTTTCTACGAATCCATTTTGTTGAGGTGTTCTAGCACCAGAATATTGATGCTGAATACCTTTGGATCGAAGGAAGCCCTCAACTACCGAATTCTTGAATTCCATGCCGTTGTCAGATCGGATTGATTGAACGGACAGTTGCTGTTGGGTTTCGACACTCTTTATAAAATCGATGATTTCTTGAGCTGTCTCATCCTTGGATCGTAAGAACTTAACCCGGGTATATCGTGAGTAATCATCAATGATAACCAACACATATCGCTTCCCATTTATGCTTTGGGTCCGCATCGGTCCGCTTAAGTCCATATGAAGTAACTCCAACACTCTCTTCGATGATGGTTCGGGTTTTGGTTTGTGAGATGATCTTTTCATCTTGCCCTTCTCACATGCTCCACATAGATGGTCTTTTTCATATCTCAGTTCTGGGAGACCTTTCACCAGTTGTTTAGCAGCCAGCTTGTTGATGTTTTTAAAGTTTAAGTGGGATAACCTTCGATGCCACAACCAAGAGTCTTTTGAAGAAGCTTTTGATAGAAGGCAGATGATATCCTTAACCATGAGCTTAGCTACGTCTATGGTGTAAAAGTTAGAGTTACGGGAACCAGATAAAATTTCTTTGCCATCCATACTCTTAACACTACAGTTCTTAGCCCTAAACGTGACTTATAATCCTTTATCGCAGAGCTATCCTATGCTAAACAGATTATGTGATAATCCCTCAACATAGTCAACATCCTTGATGACTAGATTATATAAGACTAAATCCCCGTATCCTTTTATGAGAGCTTGGTGACTGTTCCCGAATTTTACCGTCCCACAGTATTGTTCAACTACCTTGGACAACAATTCTCTTCTCTCAGTCGTGTGCTTGGAGCAACCCGAATCCATATACCAGATGGATTTTGCCTGAAAAACAAATAAATACATATAATGAAAATCTCTAAGCATCCAACAGATCCATCTTTTATTGACAATCAAACCGTGTTCTGAACCGAGATGTTCAGAAAACATGATGAATTAAGACCGGGTCGTGAGCTGTGTGCACAGAAGCCAAACGTGTCGGTTTAAGCACAACCGACAAGCAAAAGAACGGGTCCTAATATATGATAACTAGAAGCCAATTCATTGAAGTATGGGTCTTGATCTGTAGTAACCCAGAACCATCTGCATTAAGATCACACAACTTTGGGTACCCATCTTAATATGGGTCCTTTTGGGTTAGGAGTTCCAGGTGAATATGACATGTTTGCAGTTTTAGGAACCCATTTTGCAGTTATGTGTGGTCCGGATGCATAGCCTTTTGGAATCCATCGAAAATTGGATTTAATAGGCTTTGGAACCTTAGGCGATGAACTTACCTTCGATTTTTGACTTTTGGAGCCTTGTTTGACTTTTGCTTTGGTTTTGGTCCTCGGCAAAGTACAAGTCTCATTTTTCGTGATGGCCGATGATGCAACATTTTTTATTTTATTTTTGCGAATTCTTTTAGCAGGTAATGACACAAAAGCATTCATTTCAGGAACTTGGCGTCTAAAACGAGTTGGACATAAATTGAACAAGTCACTAAAATAGTACTTTAAACAAGCAGTAGAACTCGTTACATCATTACAAATATTGTTTTCAGAGATTACATGCATCCTATCTCTAGAAACAAAATCAATTGGCATAACAGCCTTCTTCACAAAAAAACTCGTAAAATCCTGCATGGTAGTTTTTGGTACTCTTCTTACATGATCTGTAGGAACAAAACGACGAGGGTCAGTACGCATGGAAGACTTAGACTTTAAAGATTTTTCTTTTTCTTGGTGAGTGGGTTTCTTAAAAGACTTGGATTGAATCTGAGTCTTTTTCGAAACCTCAGTTTTAAAAGGTTTTGAGCACTCACCTTTACAACTGATAGAAGAATTTTCAATTTTAATCTTGCCTTTGTTAGATGACACGAGTGGATTTTGGTAGGACGAGAAACTCTTGGTTCTTTTAAATGATCTTTTAATGTTTGAGAAACCATGTCAAATTTTTCTCTGCAGACAGTTAATTCTACAGATTGTTGAAAACATTGATTTATCAATTTTTCCTCACTCTTAAGAAGAGCTTCTTGAAAATCAAGAGCTTTCTTTTGAGTTGACCTTAATTCCTTTTCTAAAACTTTAATTTTATGTTGAAGAACTTTTGTAGGAATGTAAAGGTGAGGGATTGGTTTTACTGGTTCTGCTTTCATTTCAGCTTCTGAATACCTAGACAAGAAGTCTTCCTCTAGAGTGGGTACTCTAGAAGGATAACTCTCGTTTAGTTCTCCATATTTGAAAGATATATCTTTTTCCTTGTTTTCATTACGTTTCTCATCCTCTTGGGTTAAAACTTCTTTTGATGACTCAAAAAGAAAGATTTAAGCCCAACACCCATATATTCATGTCATAAAATAGAGGTAAAACTCTTTGAGCCTTTTCCAAATATTTAGGATTTTTAAAACTGATTCCTTGATTAGGATGGTAAAACCTAGTTTTGTTTGTGCTGATTCAATTGAATAGTTTGTTCAGTTTGACCCCGTTTTAAAAATGCATCATCAAGGGTCTTTATTCGAGAGTACAAACTTATTCTTTCCTCTTCTATCATTTTGTATTTTTCCAAACTGTCTATGTTTTCCATACTTACCGTCTCTAATTGTTTTGATAGAACAAATATTTCTTCTTTTAATGAGAGCTTTTCATTAGATAACCTATCCATACAAGATTCTAGGTGCGTATTCCTATCCTGAACATCTACCTTTTCAATTAGCATCTGTTTTATCACATTACGATTAGTTAACCACTTTGATTGATATAATTCAGATGACTCTTTTAATGTTTGGGTTAGATGTTCAGCCTGCACACACTTTTTTGTTTCAGCATTTAACCTAGCTTCTAAATCAAGTATATGTGTGTGCAATTTACATTCACTATGTACAGATAACTTATATACATGCTTTGGAATGTAAAAGGAATGTACCTCTCGTGTCTCAAAATCTGATGACGAACATTCTGGATCGTCGGATCTGGCCATCAGACATGCTGGTGGATTTTGCGGTGTCTCCCCCTCAGCAGCAGTGTCTGAATCTGAATCAGTTGAAGTAGCAAAGCTATCCAATCCCAGACGATCCGCCATGTAGCAATTCTTTCCTTTGTCATCCTCGTCATCAGTATCCTCTGCATCCTAATAATCTTCTTCGGCAACGAGAGCCATGGCATCAGTCCTCTTTTTGGCGGCTTCCAACTTCCGCTCATAATAACCGATGTCCCTATCAAACTTGTTCTTGGACTCCCGAGCAAAGTGGCCCGGTTTGCCACACTTGTAGCACAGACGTTCTTCGGTTCCTTTCGGCTCTTCTGCTCTCGGCCTCTCATCTCTCCTCTCCACCAGCCTTTTGTCGGCACGGCGAGGTTCCCTACTCTCATCTCTCCTGTTGTCCCGACGATCAGAGTCCCTGCGATCGTCACGTCGGTCGTCCCTTCTTTCATCACGAGGATCATACCTTCGGTCATATTCGCGTCAATCATCTCTTCTATCGTCTCGCCTTTCATAACAGCGGTCATCCTGATAGTCCCGTCTATCGTCGTATCTTCGGTCATCTCTGTCATCCCTGCGAGAGTCGTCCCTACGATAATCATCCCGTCTGTCATCTCGTCTGTCATCTGAGTACCTCCGCGGACTGGTGTCGTAGCGGAGCTGATTGTTAGTCTTATTGGAAAAATGTCGTTGTTGTAGACGATTAGTCCATAAGGGTATCTGTTCCTGAATCGCCGCTTCTTGCTCATATATTATCTCACGCGGAGGAGAAGCATATCAGCACTGGGATGAAGATGAACCTTGAGCATAAGATGCAGTGGGAATGTTCTTGTTGGAGATCAAGGGCAGAGAATCAGTGGGTTTCATGCCCGTATTGGCAGATAGTAACAAGGATGCGAGCTGATTGGCCATCTACTTCTGATGGTCTACGGCACCCTGATACTTTTTCAGTTCCTTAAACACCACATTGATAGATACTTCGGGATTGTTCAACACTCGTCATGTGGCTCGGCATGCAATTTGCCACTCGGGGGCTAAGGCTGCAAAGAATTGGATGTTAATGTCATCCTTGTCTTTATTGATGTGCAGTTTGTTAAGCTCATTTAGATTTGCACAGAATCTAGTAAACGTGGCCTGTAGTGACTCCCCGTCTTTGGCCCTGAATTCAGTAAATTTTTCCTTAGTCTCCTCAATTTTTGCTCGGTCATCTAAGTCTGCCCCTAGCATTTGAACCTCTAATTCGTCTCACATCTCTTTAGCGGACATTTTGCTGTCTACTCCTACTAAGATATCAGTGGACAGGGCTTGGTAGATCATATATTCAATCCTCTTGTCAGCATGCTGCCTGTCTCACTCTGCATCATTTGCAGGTTCCCTTTCAACTTTTGATGCGAGTACAGGGGGGGTCAACTTCGGGTCTAGCAGCAATTTCCAGATAGTAATTAACTGGGCCCTCTGAAATGGATTGGAGCATAAGGCATTGGGTTGCATATCGACAAACTTTAGGAATCGGGACTTCCACTGCTCATACTCATCGGGATACAGAACAGGTGGTCTGTTCTCGGATCCGAGGACAAGGGCTTCTCGAGACATGATATAGGGTGCTGATATTGAAGAATGAGATCTTGAAGGTGGAAACTTGAATCAGATTGACTGAACTGCGGATGAACAATACCCCGGATGGTACTAATTCGGATCAAATATTGAGTACATGACCGAATTCGGGTGAATAGTTGGTTCGGACGGGACCGAATTCGGGTATACAGTAATTTCGGATGGACCTAGACCTTGTTGACCAATGAATGGATGAGCCGAATTTGGATGTGCGAATTCGGATGAACATTGAAAAAAGGATGGAACCGAATACGGATGGACCAAGATCAGGAGACAGAATCCGGGTGGTCCGAGTTCGTATGAACAGTATACACTACAGATGAATGTCAAGATCAAAATCACTTAAGATTAACTGGTTTTAATAGATCATAGTTTAAACCAATAACCTTATTTTAAATCAAAGTCCAATTAAGAAGTTTGCGGAATAACAATTAATTGTATAAAGAAAAACTTTCAGAACAATAAAAAACAGATATTCAAATAAACATAACCAATATCAAAAACCTTTATATTGCCAAAATCTCTGATTACAATCACCTCTAATCTGTTTTGATTAGACGAAGAACACAGATTGTTCTTAGGGTTTTACAACCTTAGAGGCTTGAGAAACTTATCAGAATGCAATTACAATAATGAAAAACTTAAGCACCACGATTTTAATAGAAAGACCTAGTCTATCTATATTTATAGCCTGCTGATTTGTTTCCCTGACGGACTCAGGTTTCTCTGGTAGTAGATATGCTTGGAAGATCTTCAAATCTTGAAATATATATATCACTTCCTGAATTTCAGCACTTTCTGTTATCAATCTGATGAGCAGCTTGAACTTTTAACTCTGGCAGCTTGAGCTTTTGAACTAGCAGCTCGAGTTAGTTGAACTAGTAGCTCGAACTTTGTAATTACATAGAAATACTACTAACAGCTTGAGAAATCCTAACTAACAGCTTGACATACTTAAATTATTTCCCAACAATCTCCCCCTAACTTAAATTCTTTACAAAAGACTTTAAGTTTCTATACAAATAAGGAAATAAAACAAAGTAAAACTGTTATATACAAACTAAGGCATTCAAAAACTTACAACTGTGAAAGTTTCTGCCTTATAGCTTTCATGAACTCTCTTTTCAACTCCTCTTTATCTCATTCAATCTTTATTGAGCTCATTTGGAGTAGCCATTCTTTTGCAAATCAAGGAATTCAAAACTGTAGAATCTGCTGGATCTGTCTGCAAGCTTGAGTCTATATGTCATAGATTTGCATATAAATCAACCTGTAAAATCTTCATTTCCTTGGCAGCTTCTATATCCACTCTGGTGGATTCTGGGTTAAACATACTCCTGAGATCCTTTAGATTGGTCTAAACCCACACTATTGGTGACCTAGAGTGGCTAGCCATCCCAATATTGTGCATTTGTGTTAGCTCATCTCTAGTCATTCTTTGAACCAGTTGGATCAGGCTCTTGTACTCTACCTCTGCGCCAGCTTCTCTTTTGATTACAAAATGATATACCAGATCAATGTCATCCATTGATTTGGCATACCAGTAAGTAATTGGAGGTTTGGAGAAGTCATGCTGATCAAGAGCTTTTTCTATCTCCATAGCCTTTTGCAACTGTTGGTCAAACAAAACTCTCTTTACTTGATCAAACTTTGCTTGATTAATGATTTTAGATTGGGGAGCATCAGCAACAGTTTGAGGGAGGTCTTGGGGATCTTGGACTTGTTTGGAGGCTTTGGAGGCTTTTTCTTTTTCTTTTTCTCTGTCATATAAGGCCTGAAGCTTCTCTGTTGACCATGATTGAGCTATAACCTTAGACACACTAGCTGTTGCAGAGAAATTGATCAAAAATTTTCTGTGTTCTGCCTTTGAAGGCCCTGTTGGCCTTTTCCTCTTCTTCTGGATTTCTTTTACCACAAACCCTCTCAGATAATCTCCTAGAGTTTCATCATCTCCCATTGGTTCCTGGGCTTGCTGGTCTAAGATCTGATCTTGTTCTTCTTCCAATCTTCTGGCCAATTCAGCATCATGAGCAACTTGGGCTTCGTTAAAATAAATTTGATATTTGGAGGCTCAATCAGAATGCCCTTTCCCTTGTCTGTGGCTGTTCCTGAAGTTGATACTGTGGCTTGGACTGCTGGGGCAGGTGTTTGAATCCCTTCTCTGATGAACACTCCTCCAGGCTTGATAGGAACAACTTGAGCATCTAGACTAACAGTTTGAGAAACTGTTGGGACTGTTAGCCTAGAAACTGACGCTGCTGTTGGTGAAGTTGAAGCTATATGGACTGGAAGTGGGATCTCCTGATTCTCCCCCTTTTTGGATGTGTTGGTTTGATCAGGTGGACCAAAAACCTTTTCTAGTAGGGTTTGAACCATCTTTTCAAGCTGCACAATCTTGGTTCCATATAACTTCAACCCAAGCTGAAACTGGGCAAGTTTTTGCTATTGGACAGTTATGAGTTGTTGTATAGCAGTGATTTGTGAACCCTGTGCAGCAATTATGGATTTGTAATGTTCCAGAATGGCTACAACAGGTTTCAGTTGCTGATCCGTTAATACCATGAGTTGCAGACTAGCCTCAAGATCTTCAAATGAGAGTGGGATTTGAGATCTATCACTGGCATCAATTCCAGAAGTAGAAACATCTGGGCCCCTTTGTTCTTGGTACTGGGGACTTCCAGAAGGTGCTTGCACACCCTCTGTTGCCATGGGTATGGTCTTAGAGATGTTGGTACTGTCCTGTGCCCATTGTGCAGAGACATCAGTAGCACCAGCCACAAAATCCATATGAAAATCCTCATATGGGATGTTCACCTCCAAATTGAGGGTGGGAGTGTCCTCAATGGGTTCCCTATCGATATGCTGTGCAAGAGTGTCCTCATGCACAGAGCTATTTGGCCTTGGGGATTGGACTGAGGAGGAAGGAGCTCCTACAGCCCTTTGTCTTTTATATATTTTTAGAGATGGGGCTTGAGAGGAATGTATAGTTGAAGGACCAGAAGGAATATTTGTATCATGAGGAGGGGGTTAGGATCCTGGAGGTGAAGCAGTGATACTGGGCTGAGCCTGCTCAGGATCTTCTCCTCTGTTTCTTGGATAGATAACCTGCATTGCTTGAGGCAAAGAGACATCTACACTGTAAGAATTGGCATTTGTTTTTAGAAGTCTTTTTATAGTAGGTAAAGAGTGCCTATGGGAAACATGTATCCTTTTATGTACTTTAAAAGAATTGCAAGATTTTGTAATTATTTCTGCCAAAAACCGCGGATACATCAAAAATTTCCCATTCTTTAAGATACTTCCATTTAGGACCAAAATGTGCTTTATAGAAGGTAAAAGAATCTGTTGGGCCTATATACCCTATTTTAAAAAGACCTTCATGTAAAGCAGTGAGGGAGAGATCAGATATACCTGAGGCATATTTCAGATGCAAATGTTGTCGTATGGTCTCCTCTATAATGGTAATGCGATTACCATCAATGGTAGATACAAAAGAAGTGATTCCCTCATGGTTACTTACAGTGGCTGATTTCTAAAACTGCTCTATATGACAGACATATATAGTGGGATTGACAGTTAGAGCATAATGGATATGAGAACTACGTAGAAAATCCTTCATTTCATGGAATGACTATAGTTCAGCGTGTTTGAGAGAGTAGGGTAGGCAGTTGTGTTCTTTAACGAACTCCATTGGTGATCACAAAGGCGAGGATTTAGGGTTTTGAACGATTATTTGAGAATCGCACAGAGAAAGAAAGTGAAAAGATTGTGTAAGATATTTTGCAACTGATAGTTGCAATCAAACGAAACTGGGACTTTTAAGGGTTTGGCTTTTTAAAAATATCTAGTCCCGCGCACAATCTCCTTAGTAATGACTGAAATGCCCTGCACACTTGACAGACCAAGTGAAACAACTAACAGTTCGAGAAAATGAACTAGCAGCTTGAGAATACTCTCAAGCTGTTAGTTGTTAATTGAACAACAGCTTAATGAAACATTGTCTCCCCTTTAACTAAGCACATTTAGGAAGTGTTTTGCTCATTAAATAAGGGAGAATAATGAAAAACAAATTAATCCATATTTACCATACCAATGTTTGATACCAGGAAGGTGAACCTTCCTACATCAAAGGGCTTTGTAAACAGATCAGCTAACTGATCATCTGTATGAATTTTGGTAACTTGGATTAATTTCTTTTCATTACAGTCCCTTATAAAATGGAATATAATGCCTATGTGCTTGGTTTTAGGGAATTTCACTGGATTTTGTACAATGCTGATTGCACTTGAATTGTCAATGTAAATAGGAGTGGAAAGAAAGTTCATACCATAGTCTCTTAGTTGATTCTGCACATAACTTGGAAACAACAGCTGGCAGCTACAACATATTCTGCCTTAGGGGTGAGCTCGGTACCGGACCGAACCGAGCCGGTACCGATCCCGAAAATACCGAAACCGAATTATTAGTTTTGAAAGAACCGAATACCGAACCGTATAATTTTATATGGTGCCGGTTCGGTCCCGAATACCGAAGTTTAGCTAATTCAAAAATCGAATACCGAACCGAGAGTACCGAATACCGAATTTTAGCTAATTTAAAAACCGAATATATTAATTCGGTACCGCTCGGTACCGGTACCGGTTCGGTACCGGTTCGAGTTCGGGAAATGGTACCCGTCGCTCACCCCTATTCTGCCTCACTGGATGAAATGGAGACAGTTGTTTGCTTTTTGCACTGCAAAGAGACTAGTCTTTCTCCTAGATATTGAAATCCACCAGTTGTGGATTTCCTGCCTATGTTGCAACCTCCATAGTCACTATCAGCGTAAGCTGTTAGTTCAAGAGGAGAGTCTTTAGGATACCATAGACCTAATTTTGGTTGACCTTTGAGATATCTAAAGATTCTCTTAACAGCAAACAGATGTGAATCCTTTGGAGCACATTGAAACCTGGCACAAACACAAACAACAAAAATTATACCAGGTCTAGAAGATGTAAGATACATTAGTGAACCTATCAAGGATCTGTACAAATGAATATCCACATGCACTCCTTCTTTATCTGCATCAAGCTGTTTATGAGTGTCCATTGATGTGCTGGCAACCTTGGTGTCTTTGTATCCAAACCTTTCAAGGATATCATTCACATACTTTGATTGACTGATGAAAAGTCCAATGGGTTTCTGCTTGACCTGCAATCCTCGAAAGAAAGTTAGTTCCCTCATTGAACTCATTTGAAACTTTTTGTGCATCAAAGTCTCAAATTCCTTGCAGAGAATGTCATTTGTTAATCTAAAGATGATATCATCAACATAGATCTGAACAAGAAGTATATCTGATTTGATAGACTTTGTGAATAGTGTCTTGTCCAGAGTACCTCTCTTGAATCCATTCTGTAGTAGATATGAAGACAAAGTGTCATACCATGCTCTTGGAGCTTGGTGAAGCCCATAGAGTGCTTTGTCTAACTTGTAGACTCTGTCTGGATACTTATAGTCTTCAAATCCAGGGGGTTGACACACATAAACCTCTTCTTCAATTGTACCATATAAAAATACAAATTTCACATCCATTTGGTACACCTTGAATCCTTTGTAACTGGCATAGGCTAGGAACAGTCTGATGGCTTCTATCCTTGGTATTGGGGCAAAGACATCATCATAGTCTATTCCTTCTTCTTGAGTGTATCCTTGAGCTACCAGCCTTGCTTTGTTTTTGATCACTACACCTCTCTCATCCTTCTTATTTCTGAACACCCATCTTGTACCAATTGCCCTCTTTCCTTTAGGCAAATCAACTAGTGTCCACACATTCTGAATCTTGAATTGCAAAAGTTCTTGCATTGCCTCAATCCAAGATGGATCCTTCAGTGCTTCAGATGCCTTCTTTGGTTCTAATTGTGACATGAAGCATGCATGTTCAAAGACAACTAGACTGAATTCAGGGACTGCTGATTTAGTAGCAGTTGATTCCTTGTGAATCATTGTTCTTGTTTGCACAGGAGTGCGTGGATCTCCCATGATCTGGTTAAGAGGATGATATTTGTGAACCCTGAAAGTGTAGGTTCACAATCTGTCTGAAATGAGCTTCCCAGATTTGTATCATCACCTTCTGCACCACTTGATGATTCTGCCTCAGTAACAGTCTGATCTGGAGATTGGACTGTTTCCCTATTGGTTGGAGCTGTTACATTAGGACTTGGGATTGGCACTTCAAACTCTGTATGTATGTCTTGTTGGTCAATTAGGATCCCAGGTGGGTCACAAGAGAGAAGTGGTAGTACAGTGCAACAGTTGGAAACTTTGTGCCAACAGCTTGAATGTTTGTGTTAACAGCATGAGAATTTGTACTGGCAGTTTCAACATTGTTTCCAACAGCTCCTGCAGAATACTCAACAAAGCTTAGAGAATTTGTTAGTGAATCTAAATCAAACAACCAATCAGGACCAGTGCCTTTGACATTTGCAGTGTTTTCATTAAACTCAACATTGGCACTTTCTTCAATGGTTTTAGACACACTGTTATATACCCTATAGGCTTTGCTTTGAGTAAAGTATCCTACAAAGAATCCTTTTTCAGCCTTACTTTCAAACTTACCTAAGTGAGTTTTAGTATGGAGGATAGTGCATGAACAACCAAATGGTTTTAGAAAGGCTACTAGGGGAATCCTGTGATGGGATAACTCATAGGGAGTTTTCCCTTGTGACTGAACAACTTGAACCCTATTTAGAACATAACAGGCTGTATTTACTGCCTCTGCCCAGAAGGTCATTGGCAATTTGGAAGCAGCTAGCATGGTTCTAGCAGCCTCTATTAGCGTTCTATTCTTCCTCTCAACTACACCATTTTGGTGTGGAGTTCTAGGTGCACTAAACTGCCTTGCAATTCCTTTTGACTCACAGAAACTGTTTAGGATATGATTCTTAAATTCAGTTCCATTGTCTGACCTGATCACCTTAACTTTTAAGTTAGATTGGTTTTCAAGTTTTAGAATAAAGGATTTGACCAACTCAGCAGTTTCATCATTAGTCCTAAGAAAATAAACCCATGTAAACCTGGTGAAATCATCAACAATGACTAAACAGTAGTCTCTTTTATTCAAACTCAAAACAGATGTTGGACCAAAAAGATCCATATGAATAAGATGAAGAGCAAATTAGATTGAATTTACTTCCTTGGCCTTATGAGAAGTTTTGTGTTGCTTGCCTTTGAGACAGGCTACACAATGATCATCACATATGAACTCCTTCTGTGGTAATCCTCTTACCAAGTTCTTTTTGACTAAAACAATCATGGATTTGAAGTTCATGTGACACATCCTTCTGTGCCAAAGAGCAGACTCATTAGATGATGCTTTGGATATTAAACAGCTTAAAGTATTTGATTTGGATAAAAGTTCTGTGTCCAAACAATAGACATTGTCCTTTCTTGGTGTTCTGAGTAAAACAAGATTTTCAGGTATTTCAAAATCTTCTGAGAGGACAATGCATTCAGAGTTTGTGAACAAAACAATATTTTGTTTGTCACAAACTTGAGACACACTTAGTAAATTGTACTTCAGCTGTTCAACATACAGAACATCATTGAATATCATATTGCCTGCTTTGACAGTTTCCTTACCTGTTACCTTACCTCCTTTGGAATTTCCACCAAATGCAACAAACCCTCCTTCAAAGCTTTTGAAATTTGACAAGCATTCAGAGTTGCCTGTCATGTGCCTAGAGCATCCACTGTCCATATGCCATCTTGTCTTATGTTGGCTCCTGTGGTTGCCCTGCACAGAGAAAAAGCTCAGTTAGTAGTGGAGTAAACCCAAACCAAATTGGTTTTGGGTTGTCCTTGTGCATTGACATAACTAAATACTGTTTGTGTCTTTTTAAACTTAGTGAGATCCACTGGTGGATTCTGTGAGGAGTATTTAGTTATGACATGAGGTATCCAGGTGTTCTTTCTATCCTTTTCTTTAACAATCTCAGATGATCCACTACCAGTTCTAGTTTTTGACTTAGCAGTTGGAACTGGATGTTGAGTGTCAGCAGTTTCAGAATTTGCACTACCAGTTCCAACTTTTGACTTAACAGTTTCAACTTTTATATTAGCAGTTTGAGCTGTGTTTTTGCCTTTGACACACCAAACCTTTTTCATGCTTAATTTAGATTTCATTAAAGCTTGTTTTTGGTGTACAGGCTGCCCTTTGTTGACTTTTAAGAACCTGTGATCAACTGCCTTCTTTGGAACTGGGGTGACAGGTTTTTGGGCCTTTGAAACTTTTGAATTTTATGGGATAACATGTTTTTGAAACACAGTCTGTTTTGCAACAGGTGGTTTATATAAACAGTGCTTAGCCAAATGGTTTTTCCTGCCACAGTGGAAACATCTTTTGATTGTTTTGATAGGGGAACCAGTTTTGTGTGACCATAACTGATTCTTGTTCCCTTGATTTCCCCTTACCTGCTGCCGTGTGGGAAACTTTTGGACACCATGCTTTTGACATGTGCATACTGGAACAGTTTTACCCTTTTTATTTATTTTGGAAGAAGATGCAATATTACAGTTAGAAGGTACAGAAACATGTGGAGCATGATTGCATTCACTCATATTCTCTTTTCCTTTCAGACTGTTGGTGCTTATAGAGTTGGAAACAGGAGGTCCTATAGGTGCACTCATGGTTTTGGAGTCACTCTCAGCTTACTTACTCGTACATCCTTCATTAGGAACCAATTCTTCTTTAGGTTCAGGCTTATCTTCAAGGATAGGATCTACAGTTTTCATTTTCTCATCTAATGGTTCATTCACAAGCCTGTCAGCAACTTCACTCATAGGGTGAATGTATTTTTATAGTTATATGGGGGTGGAGTAGCCTTATAGCCTATACCTTCCTTGGGATTGCGTTGCGATTTTACCCTTTCTTTAAGTTGGACTTCCATTAGGTGTTCAAGCTTTTGGTTGGCCAGCTGGAAGCTACACAAGTCTATATTTATAGATTCTACTTTCTTGTTAGCTTCTAACACCTTCTGTTCAGCCTCATTTAATTTTTTATTTAGGGTCTCTATTTTCTCATTTAGTTCCTTTTTCTCCCACTCATAATATGTTCTATCATGTCCCATCTGAATCTCATTATCCTTATAGTCTTTGATCTGTTTTTCAAGATCCTCTATTGCTTGCATATACTCATATTTCCTCTCTTCCATCCTAGCTAGAGTTTTGCACATGCTCTCATTTTGATCTCTGTACTTTTTAACCATATTTTTGCATGTTTGAGAGTAGAGTTTAGCATTTACCTCAGATGGTAGTTCAGTGGAAGTGACAGTTGTAGTTTCTACCATAAGAGATTGATTTTGAAAAACCTCTTCTGTCTGGTCACTCCAGTCAAACACATTGTCTTCTTGAGAGACAAGAGCTTGTGAAGATGATGTTTGACTGGTTTGCTGGGGTCTTGGTGGCTGCTGTCCTTGTGATCTGCACTCTCTAGCAAAATGGCCAAGTTTGTGGCATTTGAAGCACTCAACCTTTGATTTGTCAAATGCTGGCTTGCCTTTTGTTCTGGCTTGAAAGTTTGGTCTACCAGTCCTTTTAAGAAATCTTTTGGCCCTCATAATCAGCATAGCATGTTGCCACTTTAATTCCATCTCTTCTAAATCATCTTGATGGATTTGTTCCAGATCTTCAACATTTAGAGCAAAAAGTCCATCACTTGCAACAAATGCTTCATAATGAGCTTCAGAAGAGTTTCCATCTGTTCCTGAAAAAGAGTCACAACAGTTTGATTTATCAGTTAATGCTGATGACAGCATAGCAGTGTTTTGATTATAAGAAAAGAGTTTCTTTTTATTTTCAATTTCAGATTGAAACACTCTCAGGCTGTTGTAGAGGTCATCCAACTCTAGTTCATCTAGAGTGTCTTTGGTTCTCCATTGAGCAACATAGACTGTCCATTCTTCACCAAGAGATCTGAGAAATTTTCTGTTCACTTCATCTTGATCCAGACTGACCTTAACACTCTCCAACTCACCTATCAGCTTATTAAACCTATCAAAGATTTGAGTAAGATTTTCATTCTTTCCACCAGAAAAGTTTTCATACTACTGTTTTAAAAGTTCCTTTTGGTGCTAGCATTGCCAGCAAATCTTTTTTCTAAAGCAAGCCAAAGAGAATGAGCAGTATAGAACTTGTTTAAACTGATGTTGATAAGCATTAGGAATGGCTATTTGTAAAAGAGTAAGAGCTTTGACTTCTTTCATTCTAGCCTTTCTTTCAATCTCAGTTTTTGGAGGTGTTCTTTTTGGTTTTCCCTCAGCATCTAGCTCAGGATCAACTGCAGGAGGATTTTCAACAGCTTCCCATAGGGCATAGTCAATGAATTGAATGTGCTGTTGAATCCTGAGTTTCCACATCTCGAACTCAGTGGGTTTGAGCATAGGCACTTTGAGTCCTTGCCCAGATCCACTACTGCTAATTTCAAACTCCATTGAAGAAAAACAAAATTTTAAACAGTGAAAGTTTCTGACTTTGAAAACAAAGAATAACAAATAAAACCTGTGGCTCTGATACCACTTGTCAAGATCATAATCACCTAAGATTAACTGGTTTTAATAGATCAGAGTTTAAACCAATAACCTTGTTTTGAATCAAAGTCCAATTAAGAAGTTTGCGGAATAACACTTAATTATTTTAAGAAAAACTTTCAGAACAATAAAGAACAAATATTCAAATAAACATAACCAATATCAAAAACCTTTATATTGCCAAAATCTCTGATTACAATCACCTCTAATCTGTTTTGATTAGACGAAGAACACAGATTGTTCTTAGAGTTTTACAACCTTAGAGGCTTGAGAAACGTATCAGAATGCAATTACAATGATGAAAAACTTAAGCACCACGAATTTAATAGAAAGACCTAGTCTATCTATATTTATAGCCTTCTGATTTGTTTCCTTGACGGACTCTGATTTATCTGGTAGTAGATATGCTTGGAAGATCTTCAAATCTTGAAATATATATCACTTCCTGAATTTCAGCACAATCTGTTATCAATCTAATGAGCAGCTTGAACTTTTAACTCTGGCAGCTTGAGCTTTTGAACTAGCAGCTCGAGTTAGTTGAACTAGCAGCTCGAACTTTGTAATTACACAGAAATACTACTAACAGCTTGAGAAATCCTAACTAACAACTTGACATACTTAGATTATTTCCCAACAATGAACACTTGGGAAAAATTTTCAAGAAGGAAACACCGAATTGGGATATGGTCCGGATTCGGGTGGTCCGAAATGAAAATACACAATAAAAGCACAAGTTAACCTAAGTGTTTTAAGATTGCCTGACCTGAACTTCGGAGGGTCCGAAGTTCGGATGGGACCGAAGTGTGGTCCGAAATGGGCAATATATGGTCCAAAGGTCACCTAAAGATGGTCCGAAATGGACCGAACTATGGTCCGAATTGGTCCTAATTAAGGTCCGAAATGCTACTGTACACGGTCCGAATTACAGCAGATATGAAATTTCAGAAAATGTCCAGACTTAAAACTAGCAGATTTTTGGCATAAAAATTGTTTCTAAATGATTGGAAAATTATTTTAAACACTTTTTAGCCTTTAAAATACACCAAAACACTTAAAAAAATCTTTAAAAATGGACCAAAATAGCAAGAAAACCCATGTTTTTCAAGATTTTAAAAACCGCTTTAGATGAACAATATGTTGTATAGATTGAACCTAAGAAGCTCTAAATCAGCAGGGAAGGATAACAAGATGATTATACTAAAAGAAAAACACCAAAACAGAATTTTCAAGGAAAAAGAAGATCAAACCGGCTGTTTTTTATGAAAAAATCGATGAACAGCAGTAGAATCCGAAACTTTCAGTTTAAATCCACTTTGTTGAGCTCTGATACCAATTATTGTTGTTGAATCCCAGATAATATCAGCACATTTACGTCAATAATCACTCACAAACAGAATAAACACTCAATGATTGTGTAATGATTAAAGAACAAGACAAAGAGAACATTGGTGAAAAATGCGGCGGCTGGAGAGAACAAAACCGTGTGAATGTATTCAATTGTCAACCGTGAAAACACAAAACCCTAGGAGGCTATTACATAGGTGGAATTAATTAAGTTTCAAGGAATTGCACTTTGGCCCCTTGAACTTTTCATACAAATAAAATAACTTAGAAATAAGTTACAAGACAAAACATTCTATAAATAATTATTACAAAATAAATCCACAAGATCGAAATTTAATATCTATCAAATATGACCTTTGATGACATGATTCATCCACGACCGGTTGAACAAGTTTATGTTTTTTTGTTTATGGATATTTAGTCTAGGAACTTATATTGTAATCTTGTAATAGTTGTGCTTGTGTATAAATAGTGAAATGAATGTAACAGTACGGTAGCTGTTCATTGTAATTCTCATTGTATCCATATTGTACACATACTGTTCTTATCAATTAAGCATTCAGCTAGTTGTGTCAATCGTGTTCTATTGTATAGATCTTGATTTACATATTAGATTTTGATATTATCAATTGGTATCAGAGCCTAATATGGATTAAATTGAGTGTTTAATTCTGATTTTTCTCAAATTTTTTGATATTTTTGGGAAAAATTTAAAAATTTGAATTTCTCATTTGGTATTTGATTCTTTGAGTGTTTGAATCTGATCTTATCATCGAGTCTCACGTCTTTCAAGACGAATCCACTGATACAAGTCTTGAATTCCATCTCCAATCATACAGGATTTAATTGGAGTTTTTCTGAATTATCAAAAAGTCACTAGACTTAATATCCATAAACAAAGAACATAAACCCAACAAAAGGTTTATACGCTTTGAGGAGATGACTCACAATCAGTGATGGACCCATAATTTTCGGTTGTCGGTGGCACAAGTTTGGGCCAATTTTGGTTTAGTAATTTTATTAGTTAGATTGGTTGGATCAAGTTAACAACCAATAATATTAATTGAAACTTCATAAGTTTTGATATTAAATAAGAATAATGATATTGAGTTTGATGAAATAAACCAAAATTATAAATAAGGGGAAATTGCGCAAAAAACCTCTAAGTTGGATCATTTTTGCGATTAAAACCCCCAACCATTTTTCATTGCACAAAAAACCTCCAACCGGTTAAAACTTTGTAAATTTGGGTTTTTTTCAAAAATTCTGACTTGCAACCGGTTTAGCCGGTTGCAACTTGATGACGTGTACAAATTTTAAATAGATTTTTGCGTAAAAAACCTCAAACTTGTTTAGTTTTTTCAATTAAAACCCCAAATCAATTTTCATTTGATAAAAACCCTCCAACCAATAATATTTAATTAAAATTGAGTCTTCACTGATTGTATTTAATGACATGTATATTTATTAAAATTTTATTTATTAAACATAAAATTCGTTTCCCAATGAAACCTCCACCCTCTAGACTAGCGAACCTCACTGCTCTGTCTGATCATATTCGAAAGCTAAAATGGAACATAAATAAACGAAATTGAACATAAAGTTGAAGCTAAAAATGCAACTCGTAAACACGAAATGAAATTGATTCAATCGGCACAATTGAAGTTAAAATTCAAAATTAAAAGACAAAAGTTAATCGAACATAATACATAAAATAAACAACACTGAACATAAAGAGGGGATAGAGTAATCGGAGTTGCGGGAGGTAGAGAAGAAGAGAAAAGGTAAATATTATTGTTGGTTAGAAGTGAAAAAAAAAATAGTTAAGGGTTTTAATCGAAAAAGTCACCAATTTCGGGGTTTTTTATGCAAAAATTCACTTTAAGAATTATATATGTAGTGCCACGTAGGCGCCACGTAAGTCGGGTTTGCCATGTGGACGCCACGTGTGTGCCATGTAAGCATATCAACCTATTATAACCGGTAATGTCCTAATTTCAAAAGATTTTACCGGTTAGAGGTTTTTTGTGCAACGAAAAATGGTTAGGGGTTTTAATCACAAAAATGGTCCAACTTGTTGGGTATTTAATTTTGGGCTTTAGATCATTAACTCATTATGTTTTCTTGTTACATTAAAGTATAAATAATTATACTACAATTTTATTTATTTGATTATATGTTATAATTTTTTTGATTAAATTAGAGTTTAATATGAAAAACCCAACATGTTTTACATGTTTTTGCGGTTTAGTCCGTCTGTGTTATTTTTTACCACTAAAATCATTAAGTTATATATTTGTTTGTGATTTTTGAAAATTTTCTTTACTTTTTCAAAAAAGTCTTCAAGTTCATGGACTTTTCGGAGAAAAATAGTGAAAACATGTTGGTTTTTGTGAAAAAAGTCAGGGTTGATTATGAAAGAAAACATAACTTTTTCGAAAACCGGATTGAAAACAATAACTTGAGGACTTTCTTAGGAAAAAATAACACAGAGGACTAAATCGCAAAAAACAAAAAAACATGTTAGTTTTTTTTTTCATATTAAACCCATTAAATTATTCTAATAAATGTTTTAATATTTGAAAAACATGGTTACACGTTCAAAAAACTACCGGTTGCACAAACAAAAAATTGTAAAAAATTAGACTTTGATACAAAGTTATCCACGGAAGGACCAGTGACACGTGCCACCCCGGCAACCACTTCGGTCCTCCTTGCTCACTATTTTGGTGGAACACTTAGAATGATTCACGAGAAGTTGAACAAGATTCTTGATGATGACAAACGAAGAAATTATGTGAGTTGAGAATGAGACCAATAGAACTTTTGAGTATTTGAGAAGCCATAAAACTGATCAACGATAGGATTGAAAATGGAAAAATTATTAGATATTTAATTTCAATCTTGTGAGTTTCTTTTGTAATAACTAGATTAGAGACGTATTACATGGATTAGTTTAGAAAATACATAATTGTTTTTATTTTTAGTAAATCATTATAAAATTTATATATATAAATAAAAATAAAAAAATTGAAAAAGTTGTTAAATTAAAGATGAATAAATACTTAGTTAGTTAGTTGATTGTGGTATTTTTAATATCAATTATAATTTATAAAAAATCTAGAATTATAATTATGTTTAGGTAAACTATTTAAAATATTAAGTTTTTTATATTTAAATTAAACTTATGGTTCACAGGTTACAAGTGAAAACATTAGATATTTATAATTGTTAAAATAGTTACTCACTTATTATATAGAAGTTTAAAAATACATATTTGATGAGCAAAAACTTTTATTTTTAGTGTTTTTTAATATAAATTACCAAGATTATATAAATAAAGAAAATTTTATTTGCTTAAAGATGTATGTCTATATTGAAAAAATTATAATAGAAATTTAAAATCATAAAAACTACAAAAAGTTAAATCTAAAAAATAAAAATCAAATTTTGCTATATTCAAATTTAAATTTCAAATATCTATTTCAAACTTCAAATTAATTATTTAATTTAAATTTTATATGTTGTTAACACAATATACATAATTTTTCATTTATGATGAATTTTTATATTATAATCTAATAATAGTTATTAGGAATGATAATGTCTGATCTTTTATTTTGGACAATAATTACATTAATATGAATGCGTTTGGCAAGAAGCTTTTGGGAGCTACAACTTTTGATTTTTGAAAACTTAAGCTCAAAAGCTACATCTGGTTGATAGAATTTAAGCTTTTGATTCAGATTTGAAAGCTTACAAAAGCTCTTCCACGAGAAGCTACTTGAAGTAGTTTCAAAACGAGCTTGATTTTTTTGTCAACAAAATTACTTGTTTACCCTCCAATTAATTATAAACTACAACTTTTAATTAATATCAATGTCCTTTTATGTCATTTAATACTAAAAGCTACAACTACAACTACTTTTACCAAACACAACTCTTTTAAAAAGCTACAGCTCCCAAAAACACCAGCTACTAAAAGTTACCGCTAGTCGTGCCAAATATACCCTACGTCTCATCAAGTAACTTAATATATTCATTGAGTAAAGAAAAAAATAAACTGAACTAATTTATTGAATGTGCTAAATTAGGAACAAGAGTTAGAAAATTAAAAATGTTGTACATCGAGAAAATGACATGTGACATAAATTTTTGTTTTATTATAGTCAGATAGATTAATCCAATCATTTATTTGGAGTTAATTATATGTCAAAATAGTTTATGAACTCACGTATTACGTGACTATTTGTTAATAAATAATTGGTTACATAAAATGTATGTAAACTTAAATTAAACAATATAAATATTAATTATATAAAATAATATAAGAAAATTGCGATTATTTGTAATATATTTTATTTATCTTTTTAAATTTACATGAACAATACTTACATTTTTGACATTTTCTCAAAATTTTTATTTCTAAATTTATATATATTTAATCGATGTAATTTAAAATTTTAATTTTAGGTTAAACATAATTATATATATATATATATATATATATATATATATATATATATATATATATATATATGTATATATATATTATACAATGAAATAAAATGTTAGTAAATATGATTTTATTAATATGTATTATGTTAACCTTTAAAGAATTTAATATTATTTTTATAATCTATATTCTTTTAATATATACTAATAGTGTACCCGTGCAAAGCGACAACGACAAATAGTTTCTATGTGATTATGTGTTTATTCAATAAGATATCATTGTTTGAAAGATATGAAAAGAAGATGAAATTTGATTTTTGGCAATATCATCTTCATTTGGACATATAATTGATATCATGTTTAATTTTCAACGTGAAGTTTCGTTATTTTAATCTAGATGTTTAATTAGTTAATTTAAAGCTGGAATAAAAACTGGTAACCTA
Source organism: Centrapalus pauciflorus (assembly GCA_020465985.1). NCBI lineage: Eukaryota > Viridiplantae > Streptophyta > Magnoliopsida > Asterales > Asteraceae > Centrapalus > Centrapalus pauciflorus. Next base: position 321,924 of record JAANYP010003562.1, on the reverse strand, counting down.
ATTGTCACACCCTGCTACCCCGGTTGGCAGCGAGGCGTGACGACTGCGGAAGCGTAACCATAATCATAACGAACGACCACTATATGGACGTTTTCAGAAAATACATCGATTTAACTTTGAAATAAGGAATGTTTTACAAACCAACATGAACTGTAAATAGTTCGCAAAATACAGAGATTCGAATACATAATTTAAGGATTTATAATAATGCAAATAAATCTCTGTTGGTTGCTAAAAATATCGTGACTCCAAAATATGCGGAAACCTCAGGTTGCTTCCGATGAATGCGCATGTCTTAATATCCTGAAAATACATGCTAAAATACGTCAAAAAGTTATTGGTGAGTTCATAGGTTTACGCGAAAAGACAAAGTGTATGGACTGGTGATGAGATTGGATCAGAAACAGAGGGGGTTAACCTATTCCATGGTCTCAGGTGCCACAGAGGCACCAACCATAAAGGCTTCAGGTTCAACAGATGAACCAGGGTGAGAAGTCTGCTCCCCCTCAGCCACTGAGGCTGATGGGGCAGACTTTGACTTAACTGTTTTAGCCTTCATGAGGACAAGCTCAGCTTCAGTCGATTCCGGGCCTCTCTTGACAATTTTGGGCCTGGATTTGGATTTTCCTTTGGGAGCAACCACCGGATCCACCCTCACAGTAGAGGGTCCTTCCACCATGCCAAGTAACCTCCTCATTGGTCTAGAGAGAGGAGGTTCATTTGGAAGAATTGGAGTGTAGAAAACTCTATTCCCAATTACTAGGAATGCAGCAGTAAGTAATAGGGTCTGAGAGTTGTAAAGTTGCTCACCACAAACATGTCTGAATATGAGGCTCAGAAACCTTGGATATCTGACAACAGTTGGGCGTGTTTCCTGCTGTACCAGGTTCCTCAAATTCACAAAAATCCAACGAGCCATGTTTAGTGTAGTCCCATCCACAAAGCTGTAGGACTATTGGGACTTCATCTCGGCTAAGCTGGTCAAAAGAACCAACTTTGCTGCTGAAGCACATCACAGGAAAATAGGAAGCTGTAGGTTGGTGATAGATCCCTTCTGAACAGAGTGGCTCCAACTTTGGGTTCTGCTACCCCACAGAAGCGTAGCAGATTGCCCATTTAATCATTCTCAGGCTGTGGCTGGTCATATGTTTCAGCCACAGGAAGATGAAGGACTTCGCTGAGGAGAGCAGTAGTTATCTCAATGGTCTGAGTCCCATTGAGAATGGTTCCCTTGATGGTTTTGGTTGCTGGATCATAAGCACAAGTGTACCAAAACTCATACACCATCTCCTGGTACAGGACACCAGGAGATGCAGTCATAGCATAGTGTAGGGGATGAACTTTCAGAAACTCCACCATGTTTTCATAACCTTCACCCACGTAGTTTTTGGGAGGTTAGATTTGCAATATAGTTTGTGGGTTTCAGGGTCAACATCGTGGTAACAGAGGGGTGTTTCTCAACATCCTTACCGACGAACACTGGAAGCAAAGGGTTGTTTTGGTGAGCCATTTTAGAGTAGTGGTATGAAGAGTACTGGACGCTTAGTTAATTCAGGGTTCTTTGGGTAGTTATGGAAGAAGTAGAGGAAGAAGAAGATGAAACAGTAGAGGGGGTATTTATAGGATTCGAATGTGAGTGGGTAGGAGAGAGAAATGTTTGGGCGGTTGATTTGAAATGTTCTTTAACAGACGACGGGACGGTTGTCCATGTCAGAACGGTTGTCAGACCACTTGAACCTTTTTAGTCACTAACACACGTTAACACACATTATCCATAGGTAATTAAGTTAAATCAATATAGAAATTAAGTAACTTAATTATGAAGAAAGGTAATTAAAACTGATGTTCTAAGCTGTTGTTCAAACCCGTGATAAGCAGGTTTCATCACAAGCTGTTCGTTCCTCAAGCTGTTCATACAACCTGTGCAGCTATATAAGAACAGGTTATGTTCAATAGCTGAGCAGGTTACAAGACAATGTCTTGTATGACAGATTGAGAGAGTGAGCAGGTGGGAGGTTTGTTCAATAGAACAGGTTTGAAGTGAAAACTGATTTTGTCAAACCTGTTATACGTCCAAGCTGTCCAATCTTTCAGATATTGGCTAAGTGTAGAACATGCATAGCCTGTTCTATCTAAGCTGTTTTGAGAAACTTGAGCAGTTTGAGACATATGATGTCTTAGAGCATTAATGACACTTGGTCACTTATATTTAACATTCCCAACTTGCTTACAGGATAATTAAACCTATTTTTATCAAGAGGCTTGGTTAAAATGTCTGCAAGCTGTTCATCTGTGGAAATAAAACTTACCTCCACATTACCTTTCTTGATGTGATCCCTGACAAAATGATGTCTGACTTCTATAGGCTTTGTTCTGGAATGAAATACTGGATCATTGGAGATAGCTATGACACTTTTATTATCACACAGAATAGGAGTCTTCCTATATACAAGCCCATTGTCTTCAAGCTGATGCTGCATCCATAGAATCTGCCCACAGCAGCTTCCAGCAGCAATATACTCAGCTTCAGCAGTAGAAGTAGAAAATGAGTTCTGCTTCTTGCTACACCAACTGATCAACTTACCACCAAGAAGTTGACATCCACCTGTTGTGCTTTTCCTGTCTAGCCTGCATCTTGCAAAATCAGAATCTGAATAACCTGTTAGCTCAAGACTTGAGTCTTTGGGATACCAAAGACCCAAACCTGGTGTACCCTTAAGGTATCTGAAGATTCTTTACAGCAACTAGATGTGATTCCTTAGGATCAGCTTGAAACCTAGCACATAAACAGGTAGCAAACATATTATCTGGTCTACTAGCAGTTAAATATACCAAGCTCCCAATCATGCCCCTGTAAGCTGTTACTGAAACAGCTTTGCCAGTGACATCAACATCTAACTTTACATTGGTTGCCATTGGGGTTTTGATAGGAGAATTTTGATCAACTTTAAACTTTTTCAAAAGATCTAAAATATACTTTCTTTGATTTATGAAAATTCCATTTGAGGTTTGTTTAACCTGTAATCCTAGAAAGAAAGTTCACCCATCATACTTATTTCATATTTTGATTTCATATAGTGAAAAATTCTTGCATAACTGTTCATTAGTAGAACCAAATATTATGTCATCCACATAGATTTGAACAAGCATAATATCAGACTTCACCTTCTTTATGAACAATGTGGTATCCACTTTACCTATGGAATAACCATTGCTCATAAGGAAATCAGTTAGAGTGTCATACCAGACTCTAGGGGCTTGTTTTAGACCATAGAGGGCTTTGTCCAACTTATAGACAAAATCTGGGTGATATTCATTTTCAAAACCTGGAGGCTGCTTGACATACACTTCTTCTTGCAGCTTCCCATTAAAAAATGCACTCTTCACATCCATTTGAAATACCTTCATACTCTTGTGGGCAACATAGTCTAGAAACAAACGAATTGCTTCTAACCTGGCCACTGGAGCAAATGTTTCATCATAGTCAATGCCTTCTTCCTGTTTGTAGCCTTGAGCAACCAGTCTTGCCTTATTTCTAACAACATGACCTTGCTTTTCCATTTTGTTCATGAAAACCCATTTAGTGCCAATTATTGTTTTACCTTTAGGAGCAAGGACCAGCTTCCATACTTTGTTTCTCTCATACTGATTGAGCTTTTCTTGCATGGCAGTGATCCAATTGACATCTTTTAGTGGTTCATCCACTTTCTTAGGCTTCGTCAGGAAGACAAAGCTAGAAAACATACAAAAGTTTTCTAAGCTGTCCCATCTTGTTTGTACCCCTTTGTTGATGTCACCAATTATTTAATCATTGGGGTGACACCTGATCCACTTAGGATCATGCCTCAATGAAGATTCTCCTGCATCATTTTAATCTTCAACAGGTGCTGTTGAACAGCTTTCAAGATTTTCAGACACACTGTTATCTTGAGCCTGTTCACTTGTTGAACATGACTCTCCATTGTTGAACATATCAGCAGAGGATCCAGGAAAATTAGCATTAATTGGTTCAGGACATGGTGTATTAATTATGTCAGTACACTTAATCACACAGGGTGTATCAACATAGTCATCATCATGTCCATTGTGGTTAGCAGGTTCCACTCTGGGTGTAGTGGAAGCTTTTGAGTCCTTTTCTTCATTGATGGAATGCATGAGATCATCAAAGCTGAACTCTTCTGAAACTGATTCAGGAACAACTTTGGTGGAAGCACTCCTAGACTCTTCAAAGGTGACATTGATAGATTCATCTATCACCTTTCTTTTGTAGTTGTATACTCTGTAGGATTTGGAGATAGCAGAATATCCAACAAACACACCTTCATCAGCTTTGGGTTCAAATTTTTCCAGCTGGTCCCTCTGATTCAGAATGAAGCAGGGACATCCAAACACATGAAAATAGCTAATATTTATCCTTATCCCTTTGATTATCTCATAAGGAGTCTTGTGGAACCTTTTCACCACCAATGATCTGTTTTGGGTGAAGCAGGCAGTGTTGACAGCTTCAGCCTAAAATGATGAAGGTAAACCTGATGCACACAACATGGTTCTAGCAGCTTCAATGAGAGTTCTGTTTCTCCTTTCAGCAACTCCATTTTGTTGTGGAGTTCTTACAACTGAAAAGTTTTGTGAGATCGCTCTTTCTTCACAGAAGTCCTCAAGGGTACTGTTTCTGAATTCAGTACCATGATCACTTCTAAGCTGCTTAAGTTGAGCAGAGTTCAACATCTCCATCTTTTTGATAAACCCAATAATTTCTCTAGCAGCCTCTCCTTTGCTCTTTAGAAAGATCACCCATGTAAACCTGGAGAACTCATCAACCATTACTAGAGTGTATCTTCTACCTCCTAGACTTGGGACACTGACTGGTCCAAACAAGTCCATGTGGAATAAGAAGAGATGAGTATCAATAGAGAATTATGCTTAGATTTAAAAGATGTTTTTCTTTGCTTGCCTTTCTCACAAGCTGTGCAGAGTTTATCCTTAACAAAAGTTATAGAAGGCAAACCTGTTACCAACTCTTTCTTACAGAGTTTGTTGATATTCTTGAAGTTCAGGTGTGATAGCCTTTTGTGCCATAACCAGTTCAGGTCTGCATTGCTTCTGGAGATAAAGCAGGTTTCAGTTGTGGGATCAATAGATATTCATGTCCACATCATATACACCTTTCTTCCTTTGTGCACACAACACAACTTTTCCTTGAGAATCCAATATGTAACCCAGGTGCTCATCAAAGTTAACCTTGTAGCGAGCATCACACAGTTGACTTATGCTTACAAGATTATGTTTCAGCCCAGACACAAAGGCTACTCTTTTGAATACAGCAGCACCAGCTTGAAGAGTTCCATATCCTTCTGTAGATCCCTGGACATTGTCACAAAAGGTGACTTTTGGCCCTTTTTTAGGCCCGAGATCACTCAGCAGATCCTTGCAACCTGTCATGTGGCCTGAGCAGCCGCTGTCCAAGTACCAAACCTGGGATGGTTGTTTGACATGCAGAGTGTGATGGGAAAATATTAGTTATTTTTAGGGGAACTCATCATAGGGATGAGTTCTCCTACTTCATCAACATTTGTCGATGGACTAGTAATATCAACACTAATATTTCCTATTTGGATTGTATCAGCTTGGATACTATCCTCATTGTCCATGTTACTTCCAACACTGCTGGTTTTTGCAATGTTGGAACTAGCAGAGTCAACAGGCCTCATGTCCTCAATTTCAGGACAGTCTTTGCAGATGTGTGTCTTCTTCCCACATTTATAACATTTTCTCTTTTTGGTCTTTTTGGAAGAAGTACTTCCAGAAACACATTCTGAATCATTCTTGTTGAGCTTCTCAGCAGGTTTAGCAATCTTATTACTGTTTTTAGAAGAATCAACACTTTGAGTGGAAGGCACAATGACAACAGGTTTACGTGTATCCTCTTTCCTCTTTTTAGGAGGACAGATATCAAATATAGGAAGTTTGATAGGCCTTTGACCTTCCACAGGTTTGGGAAACTTATTCCCAAATTTCTCAGGTTGAGCAATGACTTTGCCTTTACCATTACTGAGATGTGATGGATGTTACCTATCAACATAATCACTACTTTTGATTTTGAAAGACTTACCTTAATTTATAACCAATTTTCCACTATGATTTAGCAACTTATTTGAAATCACAATAGATTTACTTTCAACATGAGACTTACCCCTGTTGAAAGCAGACTGCTTACCTTTTGAAATTTTTTTCTCAAAATGATTAGCATCAAAGGGATTAAACCGATCTCTTACCATCAGCTTTAGACCCAGAGCCTGTCTTGTTAACAGGTTTAGTGTCCACAGCTGCAGCTTGAGCTTGTTTTCCATTCTTTTGCTTGTGTGAACCAACTGAGCACTTAGCATACTGATTCGATGGAGAACACATTCCATCATCAGTTTTTAGAGCTTTTTCACTTAAGCTGTCAGTGTTTTGAGGCCTGGCAAACCTATTTGTTGAGACCAGCTTACCATTTACTTTCTAAATGATGGTACTTGGAAGCTCACCAAGAGTGGATAAGTCTTTTTCCAGATTATTTATCTCAACAATTGAAGCTGCTTTGTCAAGATCCCCTCCAAGATAGGCTTGAATTTGAGCAGGGCTGTTGACTGATACAATGATTGACTTTTTGTGCAGATTGGCACCAAGAGTCAACAATCTTTTGAAGCTTGGCATGTTTTGTGTATGTTTCTCTCTTTTCTTCTAATAAATTGGAATTGATGTGTTTTAATTCATCAAGTTCAGTTTCCAACTTATGGAAGCTATCCAGTTTACTAGTTTTTATTTCAAGATCAGTTTTCAGCTTGGAGATTTCAGACAACAAAATATTATGCTTCTCAATAGCAGCTTTTAGATCAACAAGTAGATACTCAAACATTTTAACTTTTTCATCAGAACTGTAATCCATAAAATTCTGTACCTTATACATCATTGTTGGGTTCCAGTTCTCCAAGCTGCTGAGAGCCTCAGCTTCAAGCAGGTCTTGTTTGAAGTTGCTTGTTGATGGGACATCAGTGTTGGCCATCAGACAGTTGTTATCTTCTTCATCTGAAGATGAGTCAGATTCCTCCCAGTCACATGTCTCAGCCATGAGTCCCTTTAGCTTGTTGGAAGCCACTGAGTCTTCCAACTTCTTCAGCTTAGCCATGGCTATTAGGTACTTAACCCTGTAGTCATCGTCCCTATTTGTCTTGTATGGTTTGGATGATGGGCCAACAACTTTAGACACACAGTCAGCAGCTATATGACCTGTTTTGCCACAGTTAAAGCATTTAGCATTAGGTTTATCAAATTCCTTCTTTTTTATGGCACCTGACTTCTTCTGTAGCATTCTTCCACCAAACCTCTTCTTGTTGAATTTTCTGACAAGCATTGCAATCATTTGCTCATCATCTAATTCAGCAAGATCTTCGCAGTCTTCGTCCTCAGACATTTCTTCCTTTTCATCATCAGCCTGTTGATCAGATTGTGTGAACACATCACACACCTGACCAGCAGGTTGTCTCACGCTGGCCACTAAGGCAGCACCTCTTTTGGACATCTCTAAGGTATTTCTTTTCTGTTGCCTTAACTGCTCATTATTTAGTAAAGACCCATATATATTTACAAGGTCCATACTTTTGATGGTGCCTGAATTTCTTAGAATAGTAGAGAAATAATTCCATTCCTAAGGCAGAATGTCCAAAAATTTGTTTACCAGAGTTAGGCTGTCCTTGGTGATCCCAACAGCTTTGAGATCATTGATTAGATCAGTGAATATGGTATAGGTTTCAGTGAGAGACTCCTTTGGCTTTGCAAAGAAGAGTTCATACTGTCTAAAAAGATTGTTGATCCTGTTATCCAGTGTGATAGTGGGACCGTCATAAACAGTACACAAAGTATCCCACATCTTCTTTGCAGTCTTCATTTTCTCAACCTGTTTGAACACATCATCAGGAAGAGAAATAACCAGGTTGTTCCTGGCCTTTGCATCAAGAGCAACCAGACTTTTGTCTTCATCAGACCATTAAGCTTTTGCCTTTTCAAATGTACTGATCTCAGGGTCAGCTCCTACACCAGCAGGAGTAATAGTAGTAACATAGGTTGGCACATAGGGACCTTCCGTTACTATCTCTGGCAGTTGTACATCCAGATTCTCTAAATAGAGCATCATCTGCACTTCCAACCAGAGAAGTTCTGATGATTGAACTTGGGGGGTTTGGCCATTGAACGATTATCATAGTAAAAAGAGGAGCTGGCAGCATTGTTGTCCATGGGGAAATAGGGACAATGAGAGATCTAGAGTTAACACACATTCTATCGGCTCTGATACCAGTTGTAGGTCCCAACAAGGTTTCCTAGTGTATTGTTCTAAGCTGTAGTGGGGGGGGGGTGAATACAGCAAATTAAAACTCAATACTCTTTTCTCAATGTTTGTGTATATTATTAACAAGTGTTAATTACAAATAAGCTTGACTGCAGAAAGGTTCAAGCTGAGATGACAGATACAACAGATGTTTAACTAATCTAAGACACACTCAGACTAAATACAATGAATACACTCACTAAGATGAACTCACCGTTTTACAAGACACAGATGGACATGTTGAATAAAACAGCTTGGACACACGCTACTGTTTTATTCAAGCAGACTTGCATGCATGAAAAACACACTTTAATGCACGATCTGAATTTCTCACTCTTGGTTATCTCACAATCTTTAGAAGCTTCCTTTTATACTCTTACTGAGAATCTCAGTGAAGCTTCCTCATTGGACAGGATGATAGTGGGATATCGTTCCAAAAAGACAAAACAACTTTTCTGCACATTCTGATAAAGCAGACTTGTCTTCATGTGGCAGAATCTTTGTCTTTTTCTTTTTGTCTCTGTTGCAGAGGCCTTTAACTAAAAGAGGAATGTCAACTTTGAACCTTTCATCTTCTATTAAGGCCATTTTGATATAAGAAATGGTCTGTCACCCATTTCAGATGTCCCTTTGTCTTCATGTAACAGAGCAGCGTAGGCAGCTTTTGCAGTTTCTGTTTTTCCACTTTGTCTTTGACTTTGTAACTGATCTTGTAGTCTAAAACAATACATGAGGACATGGAAACATATTCCATAAAGTGTTTAGCCTGTTGACGAAGAACAGGTTTTGTTCATAAAGAACATAACACTTAGAATTTGTCCAAGCTGCTCAACAGAATAGAGCAGCGTAGACAGTTTATGTCCAGCCTGTTCAGCCATATGAATAGCTTGGGCAATCTGCCTTAGTTGCAACGAATGCAACAGGGTGAACATCTTTGACTTATATTGCAAATCACTTTTCAGGTTTCAAATAAGGCATTAACAGGCCTTATATTATACCTTAAAGTGCATCAAACAGGTTTGATTAAAAATCTCCCCCTAAGATGTAGAGCAGGTTTGACTGAGGCCTTTTTGTGCCTAAAATCTCCCCCTACCGCTTTCTGTTATACACATTGCACACACATCCGAGATACATACTCCTTGTGAATCTCAGATATCACACATCAGAGATTTACTTAAGTTTTAAATATCAGATTTTTTACTACTATATACTACATACAACACACAAAAGAGATTCTACTTTACTTAGATTTATTATTGGATTCTTCTACTGGATCACAAACATCCGAGATACTCACATAGATGTGAATCTCGGATGTCACCTTTTACATGCAAAACACATGCACAAACATCTGCACTTTTCCTATTCTGATTTCTTTAATTCCAGCAGCAATTTCAGCAAATATTTAAGGTGTTTCATGCTTCTATATGATATATAAACACACGTAAATGCACATTAACCATGGCCGAAGGAAAAATGGCCTTCTTGGCCCTCGTTTTTGACCAATACAGAAGCAAAACTTCATGGACAACACACTTTATGAATCTCAGAACTTTGTTTTCAAAATTGGAATTAAGCCTTCGAATTGATAATATATGAAATTCATCCCTTAATATTATATGCATGGGTTTAATTTCATATTTGAAACACTAATCCTTGTCTAATTTTGATGTTGAAGAACATATGAACACACACAAACATCCAGGAACCGTGGGTTCCCAATATGCACACATAAGAATAATTTAAAAGAATATTTACCTTGTATTTTGATAGAATCTTGATACTTGAATTTGTTATGATGAATTTCCAACTTGTATCTTGATTCTTAATTGTAAGATTTGTGATGCATCTTGTTGATGAAGAAGAAAGAACCGTGTAACAGAGAGAGTAGAGGGTTTTGGTTTTGGTAATTAGATGATAAATGGGTAAGTAATACTCATTTTGGGTATTTTATAACAAAGTTTGCTTAATTATACAGTTTAACCCTAAATTTTATTTTTATTCCATTTTAACCACATAAGTTATTTTTCTATCATTTCTTTTAAATCAATCATAACACATATAATTTGACCATTTTTGACTTATTTATGGCTTTTATTAACTAAATAACAACTTTTGTTACTTACATTGAAATTATATTTTAAATCATTAGAACAAATTTCATTTAACTTACAATTAACGTTAAACCTTGTTAGTTGCCGTAAATTAATGTTCAGGTTGTTACATCAACCAGAACATCAACATGAATATTTGTGTGTAGGTTGTATAGTAGTAATGTACATAACATCACCATCACTCCGTTTCCAACCTCAAGCATGTCCACGCTTGTAAATATTTTTTTTTAAAGCTAATCTATTCTTCTTCAATCTCAAAATCATACGGTAATGTAGAGCGGTACACGATTATCACAAATTAACATAAGAAAAATAAGAAACCATACAAAGGAGTGAATGTTCTCGCATTTAATTGCACGTGACATAGTGGGCAGAAAATATTTTTGCCACATGTCATGGAAGTGCAAAATGGAGGTAAATAAGCAATCAGTTGTATGTTTGGGCATGAAAGTAGCAGCAACAACAGCTCAACAACCCTCTAATTCGATTGCAAAACATAATTTGTTGTGTATGCGTGATATTGAGTCCGTGACCGGTTAAATTCCAGCAGCAGCAACCCTCAATAGTCTATTATAATCTAGTAATTACTGTATTTTGTGTGCTGTAAAATAGAAAGAAAAATCAGCAAAACAACAACCCATTTATCGGGTTGTTGCTGTCCAAAATAGAAAGGAAATATCAGCAGCGACAACAACCCTTTTATTATTATATAAAGGGAAAATGACGTCAAATAGCTATCTAGTATCTACTTTTGAGTTTGTACATATTTATATAGTATACTTTTTATGTGCACATTTGGTAGTCAAACTTTTGAAAATGTTTGGGTGACCTGAAAACCGGCACGAACCGGTCACCATGCTAACGTGGATGGTTTTTTCAAGGTAAATGATATCAAATAGCTACTATGTACATTTAAGTTTGTACACATTTATGTTGTGTTTTTTTGTGCACATTTAGTAGTCAAACTTTTAAAACTGTTTCAAGGAGGTAGTTGTGTTACCTGAAAATCGATACCAACCAGTTACCACACTTTTGTGGACATGTTATATGACATAGAATTAAAAATAAATCTGATGATACTTATTATTTTTTCTTTTTTAAAATGACTTCTAAACATGGTAGGTATCAAATTCAAAACATATCATTTCCACTTGATACATATCACGTTTAGAAGATGAAAATTAATGCTCTAATATATTTTTATAAAATGAAAGCATATCTTATCAATTTGATACATATTTTGTTTATGAATCTTGTTATGGTTTTATAGAAAAAAATAAACCGCATTAGGTTTTTTAAATTCCAAATTATAAATATATGTCCACATAGGCATAGTAACCGGTTGATATCGATTTTCAAGTAATCCAACTACTTAACTGAAACACTTTTAAAATTTGACTACTAAATGTGCACAAAAGAAAAGTACACAACATAAATGTGTACAAATTTAAAAGTTCATAGCTATTTGATGTCATTTTTCTTAAAAAACCATCCACGTAAGCATGGTGACCAGTTTCCAGGTCACCCAACTACCTAATTGAAAGATTTTTGACTACCAAATTTGCACAAAAAAAGTACACTACATAAATGTATATAGCTATTTGACGCCATTTTCCCTTATATAAAAGCTAAATGCGTAAGTAATGTATGTGTGTGACATTATGGCAACTACAGTAGCCTTAATGTAGATGTTTATATGCTAAATGTAGGAGTAAAGTGTGCAACTACAGTAGCCTCAAAATTTTCTAGTGTTCTATAATTGTAGTGTCCCTCATCTAACTTGTTTTGTCCTTGTTGTAGTACATGTCCCTCATCTCATCTGGGCTTGCAGAAGTTCATAAAGATTGAAATCACTGGAATGATATATCCCTGTTACTATCCAAGTGAGAAAAGATAGGAAAAACATCAAAATAAGCATCTCAATAACAAGAACAAATAGAACAATATCAAAAGATGAATAATTGATGGATCTTGGACCAAACAAACTTTAATCACATTAACAAATCAGTCTGTAACCTAATATATGAAATCGAAATCAAATTAGTTCTAACACCATAAACATATCTCTAATCATATATTAAGATCTGTGTTTGGGACCAAAACCCACCAAGAACATCAGGACCGACTTTTAAATCGGAGATGAAAAAAATAGATGAGATGAGAGAGAACCTGATTTATGAAATTGAAACCCATCTTCACACCATATCTTCCTTTTGAATCTGAAACCAAAACTCATAAATAATGTTAATATCAAAATCTAATAGAAATATTGATGAATGGACATCAGCACCATTTCCTTTATTTTTCAATTCAGATGTTCTTATTTCATCGATATATCTTTCTGACTTTGAATATTTATTGTGCAGGTCAATTCTTGAAGCTTATTTTGAATTTCATTTTTGAGCTTATTTGTTTAACACTTCAATTTTCTTGTGCAAATATTATGGCTTCACACGTGAGTTTTACGGAATATCAAGCCGTAATTGCAAGAGCTGAAGATGCTGAGAAGAAGTTCAAGACTAAATTTTGTTGTGTTGATTCAGTTGAATGAAGAAAATTCTCATGCGAATAAAAATGTTAAATACTTGACTGAGAAGAATTTTGAGTTGTTAAAACAATTCAACTCACTATAATATAATTTTCAAGTTGTTGGGTACTTTTATAGATAGAGAAGAAAACAATTTTATTGTAACAAGTTTAGGGGTGTATTTTGTAATTACACAATAGTTTGTATTGTGTGTATGAATAAGAGTACTGTAGAGGGATTGAACAATACAGAAGATACGGATTGAGAGGGAACTGATAGTGCAAGTTTGTCAAGCAAGAAACTAAATGTAATATTCTCATCTCAATCTAATCATTCAATATATTCTGTTGATGATTGTTGTTCTTGTTATATAATTGTGTATTGAATTGTTGAACATTGAATTGTCAATTGGTATCAGAGCAAAAAATGGCAAGATTTGAGTGAGTTTTTGACTCTAAATCTCATTTTTTTTCGAACCTTTCTTCCTCGTAAGTTTTAAAAATTCAGAAAATTCTCTTGGAGTTTTGATTCAAAGGATCAATTGATCTGAATTTGTGATCGAGTGTGAAGTTTTATAGGATGAATCTACTAATGTTACTCTCAAATTCTAATTCCAATTACACAAACTTTAATTGAGATTTTTCTGATTTTTTAAAAACGAGGGTTCTTACTGTATTTTGACCATTTTTTGGTTTTCAATATGAAATTAGTAAAAAACACTTCACAAAAAGTGTTTCTGTGTGATAAACGTACCTTCATTGTCAATCTCAGTTCAATTCATCAATTTTTGTTGAAAAAATTGAAATATGAACTTAGAAAATTATAAAACTGTTAAAACTCGGGTCATATTGAAAGTTTAGCTTTGTTTGAGTTTTATAACGTACTGATCGAGTTTTATGAAGAAGATATCGAGTTTGTTCAAACCATTCATCGAGTTTGAACAAGTGTACTACAAGTTTGATTAAACCATTGTTCGAATTTGATCATTTATCTTTCGAGTTTAGTTGAACTATAATTCGAGTTTGAACAATTCATATTCACGTTTGAGTATTCATCATCCGAGATTAAATAAGTCTCACTCGAGTTTGTTGTAAGGCTATCCGAGTTTCATTCTTGGTCAATCGAGTTTGTTTCTACTTTAATCGAGTTTCATACTTCTTCAATCGAGTTTCATTCTTTATTAATCAAGCTTCATCCTTCTATTATCGAGTTTCATCATTGTTCATCCGAGTCTCATTCTTAGTCATTTGAGTTTGATCATTAAGCATCCGAGTTTTATTCTTATTCATCTGAGATTGACATTTGCTGCTTAAATTGGCCATAACTTTTGACTAGAACATCGTTAGAAGGCCTACCATACGCCAAACGAAAAGTTAAAATTTCAACGTCAAAAAGACAATTCATATCAGATTTTCAACAAGTTATCATTCACATATACACTTTTCACAACTTCAATTAGTAAATCACTCATCAGTCCATAAAAGATCTTGGAAGATTCAATATCAGCAATTCAAAATGACGAATTATCATAATCAGTTTTTGAATCTTACAAAGTCTGAGCTGATTGCAAAACTTACTGAGTCTAAACAGATTCATAAGAACAATTATGATATTCTAGTTCAACTAAACACAGATAAAGCTTTTGCTTTACTTGATGTGAACATATTGAAAGAACAAGTTTTAAATTTTGAGGAAAACCAGAAAGTTTTGAATTCTGAGATTCATGTGCTTAAATTGAAAATATCTGAATTATCAAAAAAACTTGACAATTCTAAACAACAAATTTTCAGAATGCAACTCAGCTAAAATGTCTTTTGCCTGAACGATCTGATCTTTACAAGAAAGTTAAAGATCTTGAAGCAACACTCTCTAAGACAAACCATTCTGATCAAAATTATAATTCAAACAAATCTGAAGAATTTTTTGCTCTTGAAAAAGAGTTTTTGTTAACTAAAGATTTACTTGAGAAGGAAAGACAAAAGTTCTTACTTAAAGCACAAGATTTCAGAGCGAGATCTAAATTGTTTGAAGATGAGAGAAAGATGATCTTAATTAAAGAACAATCTTTCAAAACTGATTAACAATCATTTGATAATGACAGAAGTTCATATTTGGTCATTCTCAAAGGATTAGAAGATCAAATACTTCATTAATCTAAACAATTGAATGTTTATCCTTCTTCAAATTAATCATAAGTTAATAATTCTAATGATAGTTTGAAACATAAAGTTGATCATTCTGATTTATTTTCAGAAAATGATAATAATCTAACTGAAACTCCTAATTTAGATTCACCTTCAGATCTTAAACTTAAGTATCTTTTAAAAATACACAAAGGAAAAGATAAAATAATTAAAAATCTTCCGATCAAGGTTTACACTGGTGAATCTTCGAAATCAAAAGATTCAAAAGTTTCTGAAAATACTAGTTATTCTTATCAGAAACATCTTCACAGAAAAACACCAACTATTATCAGAAACATGCTAGAACCAGACAGTTTTTCTGAAAGAAGAGTTTGCAAAATTCTGCTCATTCAAGTTCAAGTTTCTTTCGTTATTCAGATATTCAATTTTATCATACTCTAAGAAATTTGCTTTCTAAATTTGAGAGAGAAGAAAAGAGATATAATATGTGTTGGGTACCTAAACCAAAGTACCAGTGGGTACCAAAACTCGTCTTGAAATGGGTGCCCAACAGTGCTAACAAGTCTGGATCCAAATCTGTTTGGATACCAGAGACATCTTGATTTTTTGCAGACAACACATGCTTCTACTCACAATAGAGTAGGTACCGGACTTCAATTCAAATGGTTTTTAGTCATATCAGACTAGAACCCGATCTTCAATGGAAATGGTTTCTGTACACATAATGTCACACCCCGATACCCCGCTTAGCAATAAGGCTTGACGTCACGGAAAAAAAGGCATAATCATAATGAACGACCTCTAAATGGGACGTTTTAAAAATACATAAAATATAAATATCATTTTACAAGCATCACAAAATATAAAGTCACTAGTGCAGAGATTAAAATAGATGACAAAAAGTTTCAGTTATGATAAGTAATCTCTGCAACGTTTCGAATGCTCGAGGACTCTGAAAAACTCGATAATCTGGTAAACGTGCCATGAATATGATACCTTAGCGTTTACGGTCCTGAGAAAAACATGTTAAATACGTCAACATAAATATGGTGAGTTCATATGTTTACTGGATAAGTAAGACATTGTATATAAAACACAAGATTTCAGTGAGTTGTAAAAAAAAAGAGAATCATATAGTTTAAGTATTACCATAAGCCTCATGATCCCAAAACTTAACTTATGAGTGCCCTTGTGGTATCCAACACCATAATACCAATAATTGTCAAATAATTATGCATCCGTTTACAATTGGTGCGACCAACCCGGATGGGGGCGTGTTGGGAAATAGTTTAAGTAGGATCAAGCTGTTAGTTAGACTTCTCAAACTGTTAGTAGAATTTATATGTAAATCCAAAGTTCATGCTGCTAGTTGAAGAAACTCGAGCTGCCAGTATAAAGGTTCAAGCTGCCAGAGTAAATCAACTCGAGCTGCTTTGTTCAAGCTACCAAGTGATTCAAGTTGCTCAACAGTTTCATAAACAGAATGTGCTGATTTTCAGGAAAGGATATATACACGAAGATTCCAGCATATCTACTATCAGAGAAGTCATAGTCCTTCAAGGAAACAAATCAAATATAAATACATAGAATAGGTCTTTCTATGTGATAGGAGTTTTCTGCATATTCAAGTCTGTAATTGCTTTTTGTTTAAGTTTTCATAAGCCTCTAAGGTTGTAAAACCCTAAGAACAGTCTGTGTTCTTCGTCTAATCAAACAGATTAGAGGTGATTGTAATCATTGAGATCAGCAATACAAGAAGTCTTGATTATTTATTGTGTTTATCTGCTATTTATTCTGAAAGCTTTTGTTAAAATAATTAAGTGTTATTCCGCAAACTTCTTAATTAAACTTTGATTCAAAGCAAGATTATTGATTTATACTCTGATAAATTCAAATCAGCTAGTCTTGGTTAAGTACTTTTAGATCCTGACAAGTGGTATCAGAGCCACAGGTCGTTCTTTGTTTTTCAAAGTCGAAAACTTTCTTTTAAATTTTTTAATCTTTTGTAATGGAATTTGAAAATAGCAGCAGTGGATCTGGGCAAGGACTCAAAGTGCCTATGCTCAAGCCCACTGAGTTTGAGATGTGGAAACTCAGGATTCAACAGCATATTCAATTCATTGATTATGCCATATGGGAAGCTGTTGAATTTCCTCCTGTAGTTGATCCAGAACTTGATGATGAGGGTAAACCAGTCAAAACTCCTCCAAAAACTGAACTGGAAAGAAAGGCTAGAATAAATGAAGTGAAAGCCCTTACACTTTTACAAATAGCCATTCCTAATGCTTATCAACATCAGTTCAAAAAGTTTTATACTGCTCATTCTCTTTGGAATGCTTTAGAGAAAAGATTTGCTGGTAATGCCAGTACCAAGAGAAATCAAAAAGATCTTTTGAAACAGCAGTATGAGAACTTTTCTGGTGGCAAGAATGAAAACCTTACTCAAATCTTTGACAGGTTCAACAAACTGATAAGTGAATTAGAAAGTGCAAAAGTCAGTCTGGATCAAGATGAAGTCAACAGAAATTTCTCAGATCTCTTGGAGAAGAATGGACAATTTATGCTGCACAATGGAGAACAAAAGACACTCTTGATGAGATAGAACTGGATGATCTGTACAACAGTCTGAGAGTGTTTGAGACTGAGATTGATACTAAAAAGAAATCCTTTTCTTATAATCACAATACTGCTCTTTTGTCTTCTAAAAAATCTAATAGCAGTGATTCCTTTTCAGGTGGTGATGGCAACTCTGCTGAAAATCACTATGAGGCTTTTGTTGCCAGTGATGGATTGTTTGCTCTAAATGCTGAAGATTTAGAACAGATTCATCCAGATGATCTTGAAGAGATGGATTTAAAGTGGCAACATGCAATGCTGACCATGAGGGCCAAAAGATTTTTTAAAAAAACTGGAAGGACTAACTTTCAAGCCAGAACAGAAGGAAAACCAGCTTTTGATAAGTCAAAAGTTGAGTGCTATAAATGTCATAAGCTTGGTCACTTTGCCAGAGAATGTAGATCTCAAAGTCAACAGTCATCAAGGACTCCACAGCCCAATCAGACATCATCATCAACAGCACTTGTCTCTCAAGAAGACAATGTGTTTGACTGGAGTGATCAGACAGAGGAAGAGTTTCAAAATCAAGCTCTAATGGCAGAAACATCAAATGTTTCCTCCACTAAACTACCATCTGAGGTAAATTCTAAACTCTGCTCTCAATCATGCAAAAATATGGTTAAAAAGTACAGAGACCATAATGAGAGCATGTGCAAAACTCTAGCTAAGATGGAAGAAAGGAGATATGAATATATGCAAGCCATAGAAGATCTTGAAAAACAGATCAATGACTATAAGGATAATGAGATTCAAATGGGACATGATAGAACATATCATGAGTGGGAGAAAAAGGAGCTAAATAAGAAAATAGAATCCCTGAATAAAAAGGTAGAAGAGACTGAACAAAAGGTGTTAGAGGCTAATAAGAAACTAGAATCTGTTAATATAGATCTAGGTAACTTCAAATTGGCAAATCAAAAGCTGGAACACCTAATGGAAGTCCAATTTAAAGATAGGGTAAAATCTCAGGTTAATCCCAAAGAAGGCATAGGCTACAGGGCTACTCCACCCCCATACAACAACAAATACATTCATCCAATGAGTGAAGTTGCTAATAGACTTGTCAATGAACCATTAGATGAGTCTATGACTACTGTAGATCCTATCCTTGATACCAGCCCTGAATCTAAAGAAGATCAGATTCTAAACAGAGACTATGAGTGCACAGCAGTTGAGAAGGAATACAAAACAATGAGTGCACCCATAGAGATCCAAGCCCCCAATAAGAAAGGAAAAGAGAAGATGAGTGTATGCAATGCTGCTCCACAAGTTTCTGTACATTCTAACTGTAACACTGCATCTTCTTCAAAGAATAATAAAAAGGGTAAAAATGTTCCTATCTGCACATGCCAAAAACATGGTGTTCAAAAGTTTCCCAAACAACAGCAGGTAAGGGGAAATCAAAGGAACAAGAACCAGAAATTGTCAGATAAATCTGGTTCTCCAATTCAAATAGTCAAAAGGTGTTTTCATTGTGGAAAGGAAAAATCACTTGGCCAAGGATTGTTTTTATAAACCAGCTGTTGTAAAACAGGCTGTGAATCATAAGAAATCAAATCCTACTCATGTAAAAGATTCAAAGGTCAAACCTTCTGCTACAACAGTTCCAAAGAAAATAGTTGATCACAGGCTTTCAAAAGTTAACAAAAAACAGTCCACACACCAAAAACAAGTTTTGGCAAAGCCTAAATTAAGCTTTAAACAGATATGGTGTGTCAAAGACAAATCTTCAGATCAAACTGCTGATACAAAAACTCAGACTGCTAAGCCAAATTCTGAAGCTGTTAGTGCAAACTCTGAAGCTGTTAGCACTACAACCACAGATCAGACTGCTAAGCATCAATCTGGAACTGTTAATGAATCATCTGAGACTGTTGGAAGAAAAGATGCTCAAAATACCTGGATACCTCATATAATCACTAAATACTCCCCAAAGACCCCATCAGTGGATCTTACTAAATATACAAAGTCAAAAACAGTATTTAGTTATGTCAATGCACAAGGCCAACCCAAAACCAATTTGGTTTGGGTTTACTCCACTACTAACTAAGCTTTTATTTGTGCAGGGCAACCACAGGTCACCTCATAAAACAAGATGGCATTTGGACAGTGGATGCTCTAGGCACATGACAGGCAATTCTGAGTGCTTGTCCAATTTCAAAGGCTTTGATGGAGGATTTGTTGCATTTGGAGGCAACTCAAAAGGAGGTAAGGTTACAGGTAAAGGTACTGTCAATGCAGGCAACATGATTTTCAATGATGTTTTGTATGTTGAACAGCTTAAGTATAATTTATTAAGTGTCTCACAAATCTGTGACAAACAAAACATTGTTTTGTTTACAGATTCTGAGTGCATTGTCCTTTCAAAAGATTTCAAAATCCCTGAAAATTTTGTTTTACTAAGAACACCAAGAAAGGACAATGTCTACTGTTTGGACACAGATCTTTTATCCAAATAAAATACTTTAAGCTGTTTGATATCCAAAGCATCATCAAATGAGTCTGCTCTTTGGCATAGAAGGATGTGTCACATGAACTTCAAGTCCATGAATGTTCTAGTCAAAAAGAATCTGGTAAGAGGCTTACCGCAAAAGGAGTTCATATGTGATGATCATTGTGTAGCATGTCTTAAAGGCAAGCAACACAAAACTTCTCATAAGGCCAAAGAAGTAAATACAATCTCATCTGCTCTTCAGCTAATTCATATGGATTTATTTGGTCCAACATCTGTTTTGAGTTTGAATAAAAGGGCTTACTGTTTAGTTATTTTTGATGATTTCACCAGATTTACTTGGGTTTACTTTCTTAGGTCTAAAGATGAAACTGCTGAGTTAGTTAAGTCTTTTATCCTTAAGATTGAAAACCAATCCAACTCAACAGTTAAGGTGATAAGATCAGACAATGGAACAAAATTTAAAAATAACATTCTAAACAGATTCTGTGAGTCCAAAGGTATTGCTAGACAATATAGTGCACCAAGAACACCACAGCAAAATGGTGTAGCTGAAAGAAAGAATAGAACATTAATTGAGGCTGCTAGAACAATGTTAGTTGATTCTAAACTGCCAATGACTTTCTGGGCAGAAGCTGTCAATACAGCCTGTTATGTTGTAAATAGGGTTCAAGTTGTTCAATCTCAAGGAAAAACTCCCTATGAGTTATTCCACAATAGAAGTCCCCTAATAGCTTTCTTCAAGTCTTTTGGATGTCCATGTACTATTCTTCATACTAAGACTCACTTAGGGAAGTTTGAGAGTAAGGCTGAAGAAGGATTCTTTGTAGGATACTCAATTCAAAGCAAAGCCTATAGAGTATATAATAGTGTGTCTAAAACCATAGAGGAAAGTGCAAATGTTGAATTTAATGAAAATACTGCAAATGTCAAAGGCACTGGTCCTGATTGGTTGTTTGATTTAGATTCACTAACAAATTCTCTGAGCTTTGTTGAGTATACTGCAGAAGCTGATGCATACAAGATTGAAGCTGCCAACACAAATTCTCATGCTGCTAATACGAATTCTCAGGCTGTTGGCACAAAGTTTCAAACTGCTGCAGATTCAACAAATTGGGATGAATACACCACTATACCACTTCTGTCTTGTGATCCTCCAGGGGTCCTGAATGCTCATCATGATACAAATCCAGACACAGAAGTGCCACTCCCAAGTCCTGAGAGAACAGCTCCAACACAAAGGGAACCAGTCCCAGATTCAAGTCAAGCTGTTTCAGAAGCTGAACCATTCACTGGTTCTGATGATACAAATCTTGGATCTTCTTTTCAAACAGAGAGAGAGCCTACACTCAGAGTTCACAAGTATCATCCTCTCAATCAAGTACTGGGTGATCCAAGTACTCCTGTACAGACAAGGAAGATGGTTCACAATGAGACTGCTGCTGCTGAACAAGCAGTTCCTGAATTCAGTCTAGCTGCTTTTGAACATGCCTGTTTCATGTCTCAACTGGAACCTAAAAAGGCATCAGAAGCATTGAAAGATTCATCGTGGATTGAAGCAATGCAAGAAGAGTTTCTACAATTCAAGATTCAGAGTGTATGTACACTGGTTGATCTTCCTAAAGGAAAGAGAGCCATTGGTACAAGATGGGTGTTCAGAAACAAGAAAGATGAGAGAGGGATAGTTATCAAGAATAAAGCAAGGCTAGTAGCTCAAGGAGACACTCAAGAAGAAGGCATAGATTATGATGATGTATTTGCTCCAGTAGCAAGAATTGAAGCCATCAGACTCTTTTTAGCCTATGCAAGCTTCAAAGGTTTTAAAGTGTATCAAATGGATGTGAAGTCTGCTTTTCTATATGGGACAATTGAAGAGGAGGTCTATGTATGCCAGCCTCCTGGTTTTGAGGACTACAAGTATCCAGACAGGGTCTACAAGTTAGACAAGGCTCTCTATGGTCTCCATCAAGCCCCAGAGCATGGTATGACACTCTGTCATCCTATCTTTTACAGAATGGGTTCAAAAGAGGCACTCTGGACAAAACACTCTTCACTAAGTCCATCAAAACTGAGATTCTGCTTGTCCAAATCTATGTTGATGACATCATCTTTGGATCAACAAATGACTGTTTGTGCAAAGAATTTGAAGCATTAATGCACAAAAAGTTTCAAATGAGTTCAATGGGAGAACTCACTTTCTTTCTAGGATTGCAGGTCAAGCAGAAACCCACTGGTCTCTTCATAAGTCAATCAAAGTATGTGAAAGAGATACTGGAAAAGTTTGGGTATCAAGACACCAAAGTTGCAAGTACTCCAATGGATCCTCATAAGCAGTTCCATACAGACAAAGATGGCATAGATGTGGACATTCATTTATACAGATCCCTAATAGGATCACTTATGTATCTAACATCTTCTAGACCTGATATTATGTTTGCTGTCTGTGTGTGTGCTAGGTTTCAATGCTCTCCAAAGGATTCTCATTTGGTTGCTGTTAAGAGAATCTTTAGATATCTAAAAGGCCAACCACATTTAGGCCTCTGGTATCCTAAAGACTCTCCTCTTACATTAACAACCTACTCTGACAGTGACTATGGTGGATGCAACATTGACAGAAAATCCACTACTGGTCGATGTCAATACTTAGGAGCAAGATTAGTCTCTTGGCAATGCAAAAAGCAGACAACTGTTTCCACATCATCCACTGAAGCAGAATATGTAGCAGCTGCTAGCTGCTGCTCACAGGTAACGTGGATTCAAAATCAATTGAGAGACTATGGTATGAACTTCTTATCCACTCCTATTTACATTGACAATTCAAGTGCAATCAGCATTGTGCAAAATCCAGTGAAATTCCCAAAAACCAAGCATATAGAAATCAGATTTCACTTTATAAGGGATTGTAATGAAAAGAAGTTAATCCAAGTTACCAAAATACATACTGATGATCAGTTAGCTGATCTATTTACAAAACCTTTTGATGTAGGAAGGTTCACTTTCCTGGTATCAAATATTGGTATGGTAAATATGGATTAATTTGTTTTCATCTAATTCCTATGCTTTGTTAAGGGGGAGTCACTGTTTCATTAACAGATGCATAAGTTTTAACTAACAGCTTGAGTATTTTCTCAAGCTGCTAGTTCTTTTTCTCGGACTGCTAGTTATTCACTTGATCTGTCAAAGTGTGCAGGGTATTTAGGTAATTCCTCAAGTGTGTGCGCGGGATCCAACCCTTTTCAAAACCTTTAAAGGTTCCAGTTTCGTTCAGTTGTAACTACCAGTTACAAAATTTCCTTCCACGGCCTTTCTTTTCTCTCTGAACGATTCACACACTCTTCTTTGCAAACCCTAAACCATTCGTTTGATCTTCAATGGAGTTTGTTAAAGAACACAACTGCCTTCCCTACTCTCTAAAACACTCATAACTTCAACCGTTCCATGACATGATGGACTTTCTTCGACACTCCCATATCCATCATGCACTCAATATCAATCCCACCATATACATCTCTCATATTGAGCAATTCTGGAACCGTGCCTCTGTCCAAACAATCAATGGAGTTCCTTCTATACTATCCAAAATTGATGGCACTCCCATCACCATCACTGAGGATTCCATTCGCTGTCACTTGCATCTGCAAGATGCCACAGGTATAACAGACCTAACTCTTGATGCTTTACATACTGGTCTGTATAATATTGGATATAGGGGTCCTGCTGATTCATTTACTTTCTTGAAAGCACATTTTTCACCTAAGTGTAAATATCTTGAACATATCATTCAGCAGTGTATAAGCCCCAAAAGAACCGGTTGGTCAGAATTTTCTTCCAACATTGCCACTGCCTTAGTGTGTTTTTCAACGGGCCAACGGTTCAATTTCTCAAATATGATTTTTCAGGGAATGTTAAGGCACTACTGCTGTCTCTGCACAAGAGGCACAGGACAGTGCCAACATCACTAAGACCACGCCCATGGCAACAGCAAGTGTGCAAACACAAGCTGGAAGTCCCCAGAACCAAGAACAGAGGGGCCCAGAGGTTTCTACTTCTGGTATTCATGCCAGTGATAGATCACAAGCACCACATGTGTTTTCTGATCTTGAGGCTAGTCTGCAACTTATGCTCTTGACGGATCTCAAGATGAAACCTGTTGTAGCTATGTTGGAATACCAAATGTCCATCATTGCTGCACAGGGAGCTCAGATATTTGCACTCAAACAGGCAGAAGCGGCTCAAAATCAACGAATGGATTATCTTCATAAAGGGTTTACCCTCTGTGCAAATAAGATCATGAAATTAGAGCATTTGATTCAAACCCAAGTGGCAAAGGTTATAGGTCCTCCTGACCAAACCAATGCTTCCAAAAAGGGGGAGAATCAGGAGTTTCCAAAAGCAGTCCAAGCAGCCTCAACAGTCCCACCTTCTAGGCTAACAGTCCCAACAGCTTCTCAAGCTGTTAGCCTAGAAACTCAAGCTGCTGCCTCCTCAAAAGCAACTGGAGTTGTTATAAGGGAAGGTGTTCAAGCTCCATCCAGTACAGTCCAAGCTACAACCTCTGCTGCAAAAGACAAGGGTAAGGGCATTCTCATTGAGTCTCCAAAGCACAAATTTTCTTCCAAAGAAGCCCGGATTGCCTTTGATGCTGAAGTTGCCAAAAAGTTAGCAGAAGAACAAGATAAAGAGTTAGACCAGCAAACCCAGCCCTCAATGGACGATGATGCAACATTAGGTGATTACCTAAAGGGGTTTGTGGTCAAACAAGGAGAGAAGAAGAGAAAGCTGCCAACAGGGCACTCCAAGGCTGAGCACAGAAGATTTCTGATCAATTTTGCCTTTGCAGCTGGCATTCCAAAGAAAATGGCTCAGTCCATGACCACTGAACGGCTGCAAGAGATCCATGACAAAGAAATGGACAAAAGAAAGAGAACAAAATTCTCCCAAGAAGTCCAACCATCCCAAGACCCAGTTCAAACTGATACAAGTCATGTTCAAACTGCTACCAGTGCACCTGCTCCTTCTGATCAAGCTGCTGCTTCTATTCCTGCATCTGAGTCATCATCACAAGCTAAGCTGCATCAAGTTAAAAGGGTATTGTTTGAGCAGCAACTGCAAAAGGCCATGGAGATAGAGAAATTGATTGATCAGCATGACTTTACAAAGCCTCTTATCAACTACTGGTATGCCAAGCCACTGGACAACATTGATTTAAGAGTTCAGTTTATAGTGAGAAGGGAATCTGGTCCAGAAGAAGAGTATGACACATTCTGGCACATGGTTCAAAAGTTGACCAGAGATGAGCTAACAAAGATGCATAACATTGGGTCTGTGA
This sequence comes from Centrapalus pauciflorus, assembly GCA_020465985.1. Classification (NCBI taxonomy): domain Eukaryota; kingdom Viridiplantae; phylum Streptophyta; class Magnoliopsida; order Asterales; family Asteraceae; genus Centrapalus; species Centrapalus pauciflorus. The sequence goes on along the minus strand of JAANYP010003562.1, from coordinate 296,377 downwards.
CACAAGTAAGATCTGCTCTACCACAAGTGAAACAATTTTTGACCCTGAGTCTATAAGGGAAGAGATAGAGGATGCCAACAAGAAGGGAAAGAAGATCAAGCAAGTTGATCTGTTTGTCAAATCAAGGACTTACAGAATCAAGTTTTCAGATGGATCTGGTATGTTCTTTAATCTTGAATTCTATGATCTTCCAAAGGAAATGCTGCTCCAGATGAAATCTGTTAAGATATCTTGTGATAGATATGAGATGAAGAAAGAATTTTTGAAGGCTGTAAATCAGAAACTTGCAAAGTTATAAGTTTTTGAAAGCCTTGGTTTGTAAATAACAGTTTACTTATTCATTTCCATTTTTGTATAGAACTTAAAGTCTTGTGTAAAGAATTTAAGTTAGGGGGAGATTGTTGGGAAATAGTTTAAGTAGGATCAAGCTGTTAGTTAGACTTCTCAAACTGTTAGTAGAATTTATATGTAAATCCAAAGTTCATGCTGCTAGTTGAAGAAACTCGAGCTGCCAGTATAAAAGTTCAAGCTGCCAGAGTAAATCAACTCGAGCTGCTTTGTTCAAGCTACCAAGTGATTCAAGCTGCTCAACAGTTTCATAAACAGAATGTGCTGATTTTCAGGAAAGGATATATACACGAAGATTCCAGCATATCTACTATCAGAGAAGTCATAGTCCTTCAAGGAAACAAATCAAGAAGCAATATAAATACATAGAATAGGTCTTTCTATGTGATAGGAGTTTTCTGCATATTCAAGTCTATAATTGCTTTTTGTTTAAGTTTTCATAAGCCTCTAAGGTTGTAAAACCCTAAGAACAGTCTGTGTTCTTCGTCTAATCAAACAGATTAGAGGTGATTGTAATCATTGAGATCAGCAATACAAGCAGTCTTGATTATTTATTGTGTTTATCTGCTATTTATTCTGAAAGCTTTTGTTAAAATAATTAAGTGTTATTCCGCAAACTTCTTAATTAAACTTTGATTCAAAGCAAGATTATTGATTTATACTCTGATAAATTCAAATCAGTTAGTCTTGGTTAAGTACTTTTAGATCCTGACAGGGCGTCAACCCAAAGAGATCTATCCACAATATTCACGTTTACGTAGTAATTAACGATTCATGATTGAGGGCGGTGGTGAAGTAACACTCTTATGTAATACGAAAAATGATTCAAGTACTTGTGTCCATATGAAATAAAAAAAGTTGAATATGTATTCTCACCGCAAAATAATACGTACAATTAAAAATGGGGCTATGAAACTCACACGCAAAAGTGATGGCAAAAACGAGCGTAAAATGGAGATTTCGTTGATGACTTGTGATGAACTTGATGTATTTAACCGAGTCCTAAATGATATGAGGGACTTAATAACTTCCATAAATGATAAAATGAATGTATGAGGGTTTTTATATTTTAAATCACCCAACTTAACAAGTTCATAATAAACCCACTTAAAAAGTTCAAGTGTGTGTGTGTATATATATATATATATATATATATATATATATATATATATATATATATATATATATATATATATATGAATTTTTCAGGTTTTGTCGTGGTTTTTTGGCCTACTTTGTGGCTGTTTTTGACCAAGCTCCAAAACGATTTGGGCTTTGGTTTTCATAATCATAAAATTACTATATAAAAGGAATTTTTCAAGGTAAAAATGTCCGTTTTTCGAGGTGTTTAGGTTAGGTAAAAGGCTCGTTAAAAACCCTATGTTGGCCATTTTTGAGCTGTTAGACCTTCCGGTTCCCAAATAATATTTAGGGGTTCAAACCTCCATATTAGATTATAAAAACCTCCAGATATTTATTTAAAACATGGATCTAACTTTTGAAACAAGAATCAACTTATTTTTTTAAGTTTTGAAGTAGTTATGATTTTTCAAAGTTGACGTAATAATTCTGCCGAAAATCCGGATTTCATAACCTTGAAACAACTTGTGATTCTTGTTGTTTATTCAAAAACCACATCTATAAAAGGCTATGAAACACATTTATATAACTTGTTTTCATATTATGTGTTTATATATTTATAAACACATTTGAAGAAACAAACTTTAAAACAAAACTAGTTATTTATAAACTTGAGTTTTAATGAAACTTGTTGTTGTTGGTGATTATATATATTATGCAAGACTTATATAAACATAAATATAAGAAGTAATAAGTTAGTATTTACTTACTTTGATGTATTAGAAGTATGAAAATGAGTAGAAGGAAGTGTTCTTGAACAAGTTGCACCAAAGAAACTCTTGAATATTAAAGAACAAGAAACGATGAAACCTTGGTTTCTGGTGGGTGCTTGGCCGGATTTGAGAGAGAAAGAGGAGAGATTTTTGGCTTTTGCAATGAGTGGAAATGAATGAAAGTGCTGATCTCTATTTATAGAGAAGAATAGTGGATGAAATGATGCTAAGGGATGGAGGCTGAGTGCATATCTTGGTGAAGTTGAAAGGGAGATGGAGTGAAAGAGTTGATTGAGATGGTGAATGGGTTGTGTAATATAAAATTGAAGTCAAAAGCTAGTATAGTACTAGCTAGTGGCTGGCCATCAAGGGTGTATTTATGATGTATTTTCATTTTTTTTCTATAAAAGTATTTAAAATGTATTCTTGTAGTTTCCTTTTTATGTAATTTCCTAAATACTTATGAATATACTAGTTTTGTGTAATTGTTTTTTTCTTGCATAATTAACTTTATGTAAGTTTGTTAATGCATGATTAGTGTCACTATCTTAATTTAATTATGCACTTAGTTGAATTAACCCATCATATCGTAAATTCATCGGATTAATTACTTTGTCGTTTCATCTCACCGATAAAATTGTTTCTAATTGTAACGAATTTCCCTATGAAATTTGTTAATCACATTGATTAATTACTGATGACCACTGATTAGGTTATAACTTGCTAATAACTACAGAGTAAGTTATAGTTGCTAACCTGATTTTGTGCCGGTTGTTACAGTCTCCCCCTGTTAAGGGAATTTCGTCCCGAAATTTTATCGTGTATCCTCAGGGGTCTTGTTAGTTGAGAAGAGGTGAGGGTACTTCTGTTTAATTTGATCTTCTTGTTCCCAAGTGAATTCTGGACCACGTTTCTGACTTTGACAATAGGAATGTGACTTTGCTTTAATCTTTTCACCTCACGTTCCATGAATTCTACCGGCTCTTCAACAAAAAAAAGTTTATCATCGAGCTGGATTTATTCCAAAGGAATAACAAGTGTTTCATCTGACAAACACTTCTTCAGGTTTGACACGTGGAAGTTATTGTGCACGGTGTTAAGCTCTGGCGGTAGGTCTAACCGATAGGCTACATGACCAATTCTCTTCAGGACTTTGAATGGTCCGATGTAACGAGGATTCAGCTTTCCTCGTTTTCCAAATCGTACTACACCCTTTCATGGCGAGACTTTCAACAATACCCTTTCTCCTACTTGAAACTCCAGAGACTTTCACCGCACGTCTGCATAGCTCTTCTGACGATCGCGAGTAGGTTTTAACCTATTACGTATCTGCACTATCTTCTTGGTGGTCTCAAGTATGATCTCTGGGCTCGTGACTTGACTATCCCCAACTTCAGCCCAGCAGAGAGGTGATCGACACTTCTGTCCGTAGAGTGCCTCAAATGGAGCAGCCTTGAGACTCGTGTGATAACTGTTGTTGTTGTAGAACTCTACTAAAGGTAAATGAGTATCCCAGCTCTTTCCAAAATCAATTATACATGCTCTTAACATATTCTCTAGGGTTTGTATTGTTCTCTCACTCTGACCATCAGTCTGAGGGTGATACGCGGTACTCATATCCAAGTTTGTACCCAAAGCTTGCTGTAAAGACTGCCAAAATCTGGATGTGAATCTACTGTCTCTATCTGAGATGATTGAGACAGGCACTCCATGCCTAGTGACGACTTCCTTGAGGTAAATTTGAGATAACTTATTCATCTTGTCAGTCTCTTTAATCGGTAGAAAGTGCGCGGACTTCGTTAGACGGTCGATTATTACCCAAATGATATCGTACCCACTTGATGTCTTTGGCAGTTTTGTTATGAAGTCCATGGTTATCCGTTCCCACTTCTGCTGTGGAATCTCTGGTTGTTGCAATAATCCAGATGGTTTCTGGTGTTCTGCTTTAACCTTGGAGCACGTTAAGCAGTTGCTGACATATGTGGCAATGTCAGCCTTCATGTTAGGCCACCGGTACAGCTTCTTGAGATCATGATACATCTTATCAGATCCAGGGTAATTTGTTTCCTTCATCTATAACCAGCTTTCTTACTCCACCAAAGTTGGGTAACCAGACTCTATTCATGAAATATCGATTTCCATTAGCCCTTATCTCAAAATTTTTTATCCATTCCTCTCAGGGCTTCATTTTTCATATTTTCCTCCTTAATAGCTTCTACTTGTGCATCATGAATTAAGGAAGGAAGGTTTGGTTGAATGGTCATAACTAGGGCTCGTACTCTTAACGGCTTAGCTCGTTCCTTTCGGCTCAGAGCGTCTGCAACCACATTGGTAATCACTTGGGTAATAGTCGTAATCACTTAATAGCTCCATCCAACGACGTTGCCTCATATTCAACTCTTTCTGGTTCAATATGTGTTGAAGACTCTTATGATCCGTGAATACAGTACGCTTCGTACCGTACAAGTAATGTCTCCAAATTTTTAGGGCAAAAACTACTGCTCCTAACTCCAAGTCATGTATTGTGTATTTCACCTCGTGAACCTTCAGTTGTCGTGAAGCGTTGGCTATGACCTTATCCTTTTGCATTAACACACAACCCAACCTATTGTGTGAAGCATCGTAGTAAACTACAAAGTTCTCGCTTCCTTCGGGTAGGGACAAAATAGGCGCGCTGCACAACATGTGCTTCAATAACTGGAATGCCGCCTCCTGGTCTTCACCCCAATCATACTAAACGTCCTTTCGGGATAGTTCCATTAGAGATCCGATGATTTTTGAGATATTTTCCATAAATTGCCTATAATACCCGGTAAGACCTAGGAACTGTCGTATCTCCGTGGGGGTTCTAGGGGTTGCCCAATTCTTGATGGCTTCGATCTTCGTAGGGTCAACTTGAATTCCTTTACTGTTGATCACATGATCGAGGAATTTTACTTCTCTTAGCCAAAATTCACACTTTGAAAGTTTGGCATATAGCTGCTCTTTCTCCAACAACTCCAAAATTAGCTTCAAGTGCTGCTCATGCTCCTCCTTGCTTGGTGAATAGATTAAGATGTCATCTATGAAGACAATTATGAACTTGTCCAAGTACGGTTTACACACCCGATTCATAAGGTCCATGAATACGGCTGGTGCATTGGTCAGTCCAAATGGCATTACTTGGAATTCATAATGACCGTACCGGGTTCTGAAAGCTGTCTTGGGAATATCCTCCTCGCGAACTTTGACCTGGTGATAACCAGACCTTAGATCAATCTTTGAATAGAAGCTTGACCCTTGAAGTTGGTCAAATAGGTCATCGATCCTTGGGAGAGGGTACCATATCTTTATGGTCAGCTTATTTAGTTCCCGATAGTCGATACACATCCGAAATGTTCCGTCCTTCTTCTTCAGAAACAAAACCAGAGCCCCCCAGGGTGAGGAACTCGGTCTGATTGATCCTTTATCCAAAAGCTCCTGCAGCTGATTGGACAGTTCTTGCATTTCCGATGGGGCTAAACGGTATGAAGCTCGAGCCACTGGTGCCGCTCCTGGCACTAAGTCGATTTGGAATTCGACTTGCCTTGATGGTGGGAGTCCAGGTAGGTCTTTTGGAAATACATTGGGGTAATTACGGGCAATAGGATTATTTTTGAGCTGCTTTTCCTTCGGCTCCTTTTCCGTCATGTGGATGAGGATTTCTTGGCAACCCTTTCGCAGACACTCCAGGGTCCTAAGACATGAGATGATGCTTACTTTGGTGTTTCTCCGTTCGCCTTGGACAGTTAGGACCTTCTGGTTGGCCAAGTGTATGCGTACCGTCTTCTTATCGCACAGGATCTCCACACTGTTTTTCGATAACCAGTCCATGCCTATAACCACGTCGAAACTTCCTAGTTTGACAGGCAACAAATCTATTTCAAATTGTTGACCTACTAATTCTAAGGAGCATCCTCGAATTATGTTATTTATTTTCAGTGTCTTACCGTCAGCAACCTCTATAGCATACCTGGCACTTAATGGGGGTAAGGGTGACATTTACTTGCTTACTAAACTTAGTGGATATAAAGCTCACATCAGCACCGGTATCAAACAGAATAAACGCATAAGTGTTGTTGAGAAGAAACGTACCCGTGACCACATCGGGATTCTGTGTTGCTTCCCCACTGCCCATGACAAAAGCTCTTCCTTGAGCTCCCCCGACATTCTTCAACTTCGGGCAATCGTTTTTGAAATGCCCCACAACTCCACACTCAAAACACCCCTTTTGGGATCCGTTGTTGGTTCCAGCATTGGAAATTCTACAATCCTTAGTCAGATGACCTTGTCTTTTACACTTTCCACACGGACTTGTGTGGTGATAGTTGCACTTGTTGCAAAATGGTTTGTTACCGGTGTAGCTTTTCTTTGTTTCAGACCCAGCTACGTAGGCCTTGGTTGTCTCCTGCTTCTTTTGCTGGTTCCCCGAGTTCTTTCCTGAGCGGTCTTCCCATTTCCGCTTGTGATCATCAGACTTTGCAACAGCTGCTCCCTGACGTACTACTTAATCCATCAAGTTTTGTGCCATACGGATGGCATTCTGGATCGTGGTTGGATTTGAAGAGGTCACATTTCCTTGGATCTGGGGGGAGAGTCCCCAGATGTATCGCTCGACCCTTATATATTCCAAAGTGACCAATCCGGGGCATAGCAAGCTCAGCTCATGGAAACGGGTTGTATACCTAGCAATATCCGTTCCTTTCATCGTCAAATTCCAAAACCCAAACTCCATCTTTTGGAGCTCGCTTCTCGGGCAGTACTCGTCTGTCATCATCTGTTTTAACTCCGTCCACGAGAGTTGGTAAGCCACATCAATTCATAGTGATTGAACGTATGAGTTCCACCAAGTAAGTGCTCATCCTAAAGCGTATGAGTGGCAAACTTCACCTTGTTTTCTTCAGTGCAGTTGCTAATCCGGAAGACGGACTCCAGTTTCTTGAACCATCGAGTAAGACCAACAGCACCTTCCGTGCCATTGAGTACCTGGGTTGGCAGCCTAAGAAGCCTTTAATGCTGCAACCCCATGGGTTATTTTCCTCCCCTACAGCAACTCCACTGCTTCCGGATCCATTTTGGCGGTTACTTTCAAGAGATGCGATGACATCAGCTACCCTTTGAGCTACTAGTCGCTCGATTTCCGCAGTGTTCATCCTTCGTGGTGGCATGATCTTGAAGTTCAGAGAAAATTAACACAGTGTAAGAAGATAAAGTCTATGAGTTTGAATTTTTCTAAGGCAGATAGTCATACTACATATCATCAACACCGATTTATAAATAACTTAATTTTTCAATAAACATTACTTGATATATAACCTTTTACAACATGGGGTCGGGGTTTCCCCGAAAAACTTCAAGCCTTAACTTAACTAAAAAATACACTATGTTGCGAGTACAAATACTACACATACAATAATAAGGAAGCACTAGGTGTGAGACGTCTCGGGGGTTTCTCCCTGCTCCAGAGCGCTGAGCCGCTGTGCTAGTGCGGCGTTGCGTGCCTCGCACTCCGCTAGACGTTATCGGAGCTCGATTAATCCGTCTTGCTGGATCGAGTGTGCATGCTGATTGGCCCAATAGATATTTGTGTTCTGCATTTCTTCTCGTTCCATCCTTGATGTGATCTCTCCGACCTCTTGGCTAAGCTGTTTAAGCTGGAGGTCGTGTCGGGTGGCTCTTGCCACCAGTAGAGGTACAGTTTGGGCTGCGGGTTCTTGGGTGAGGGATGGGGTTGGCTCGGAGGATGGTCCTCCGATCTCAAAATGGGAGGGGATTCCCTCCTCCCGCCTCCATTCCTAAAGGGTGTTCGGCATCCATTCCCAAAGTCGGGCATTTACCCGTCACCGTTGCGGCGTGGTATTATCCTCCCGCCTCCACTCCCGTCGTGGTATTATCACCCTTTTTCGTGCTGTGAATTTCATGAGGGCCCATTGGGATGTGGGGAACATTATTGCTTCTTATTCCGATTATGCACCAAATTGTGTGATTGACATATATATCGCTTCTATGGTCTAACCAAAGTCCGAAGACCTACCCAAGGAGCAAACCATCTGTAGTTTGTGTGGGTGAGGGTTCTTTAGGTCTATTAGTTTAGAAGTGTCAGTTATCACGGGATACTGACAGGTTCGAGCGGAGATAAAGACGTTATGGACCCAGTGACGCATGCACTTAACCTCACCAACTACTCAGTTATCTCTCAAAAGATTTCTGGTTTAATAATCATGGAGATATATTGCATTTTTGTCGATATATCATTTTCGATATTATTGATCTTGAAACAAGGAAGACATTTGCTCCGGTCTCTGACTTCATTTGTATGCACATTGTGTCTAGAGCCGAATATATACACTTTTAAGATACTTCGAGTCTGATAGTCTGCGTGACTATAAACTGCTTGTCCAAAGTGACTAAGCCGAAACAAATAAGAGTGATTCTTTCTTGATAAAGGATTTCACGATGACTATTTGGTACATCACGCCAGTGCTGAAAGTAGCTCACATAGATAATGTCTATAGTGCAAACAGGAATCCTATGTGGACCTAGACTCATTAATTTACAAATGAATATGTTTCATTTTTATTAGGTCAAGTAGAAAGCATGACTTTGTTTGTTTCAGTGAGGAGAGAGTGTCCATTTGACGGGAAGTGATAAATTTGTTTAGAATAGGGGGAGAGAACATATTTGAAAGGGAGGATATCATTTTGAGGGGGAGAGAGAAACTTTGTATTATTTCTGAGTTGTAATTGTTGTTGTATTTCTGCATGCATTCATGTCTGCAATTGTAATTTCTCTGCATTTGTGTCTCTGAAAATTTTGCATGATGTTCATAATTCTTATGATCATCATGAGGGAGAAAATTTGAATTTCAGAGACAACTGCTGAATAGTTTGAAGACAATTGCAACAACTACTGAAGACAATTGTAGTAAGTGCAGAAGAGTTAAAGCTGAAATATGTAATGTTTGATCAAGGGAAGAATTGTATCCAGTTCATGATTCAAGGGGAGAGTATTGGTTTCTGAGAAGAGAAAAGAGAAGATCAGTGAAAAGAGATATGAAAAATAGAGAGACTAAAGAAGAGATGTTATTTGAAGACTCATAGATAAAAAAGAAGATAGTTGAAGAGAAAAGAATATAAAATCAAGTTCTGAAGATTTATTTCTGAAGACTTGAAGAAGTTTAGTTTTTTAATTGTTTGTTTGCATATTGTAAAGTTCTTGCAATGAACGTCAATTGTAAATTGTTATTCATCTCTAAGGGGGAGATTGTTAGCTACAAAATTATAGAGGTGAAAAACAATATTATATAAGTTTAAGGACTAATGTTGTAATTAGTAGACTGTTAGAAAACTTATATACAAGGAAATTTCCAAGTGAAATTTCCTTATCATGTTTAGAACTCTCATTTTGAAGTGTGTGTTTTGTAAAGTGTATTAGAGAGTTAACCATTCAATCAACAAGATTTGTGTTCAATGTACTGATTCACCTAGTTCATGAATTCACAATAATAATAAGTATTATCAGAAACAAGCTAAAACTGGATAGATTTTTAGAGAGAAGCATACACATAACTCTATTCATTCTAATACTCATATATTTGTCAAATCAGATATTACTTTCACTGAAACAAAAAGGAATTTAATTTCTGATTTTACTAGTGAAGCAATGAAATGTGTTCAGAACTGGGTTTCCTAACCTAAACTGAATTGGGTATCTAAACCTAAACTGAATTGGGTACCTAAACCCATGCTGAAATTGGTACCCAAATCTGTAATGAAGTGGGTACCTAAATCACCTAATCTGTCAGGATCCAAAAAGCAATGGATACCAAAGGGCACTGCATTTTCTTTTTGCAGGTGAAATGGTTTCTACTTATATCAGAGTAGGACCCTCACTTCATGATATGGGTTCCAGATCAGTTTAGACTGGAATCCGTACTTAGTGAAAATCTGATTCATTCCATATCCTATATCAGATTTTATATTTCATTCTGAATTCTCCCGACTCCTCAATTCCCTAATTCATTCTGATTATTTGAATTCTCAAGACTCATTATATCATATTCTAATATACCTCATGAGCTTATAAATTGAGCTTCATTGTTATACTTTGATTGATAGTCTGCTGACTTCGACTTTGCACCAAACTGAGTGATTAGGCATATATGTCGCTTTTGTGGTCTAACCAGAGTAGGTAGACCTACCCAAGAAGCAAACCATAATGTAGTTTGTGTGGGTGGGGGTCTTTAGGTCAATAGTTGAGAAGTGTCAGTTATCAAGGGATGCTTCCAGGTTCGAGCAGATTTAAAATGTAAATGAGAGGGGTATTGACAGGAGATGGTGGTGCATCTGATTATGCTTTCAATTTGAAGCTGACTGAAGATTTTTCTAACGAAAGTGAGCCGGAGGGAGCAAATGTTGAAAAATGCTGAGAGTTGAGTGTTGAGAAAGAATTTGAAGAAAAGATAATCCTATCCAAACTATGTCGGCCGGGTAAACCACATAATCTATCAAACCCTTGGTGACTTGATATTGAAAAAGATGTCATGGACCCAGTGACGCAAGCACTTAACCCCACCAGCTACTCAGTTGTCTCACAAAACACATATGTTTCATATATCTCGGAGATTATTGCACATTTCTATCAATATATCATTTGGATATTATTGATATTTAAACAAGGAAGACACCAGCTCCGGTCTTCGACTTTATTCAATGCACATAAAGTCTAGAGAGAAAATGTGATATTAAGACACATCGAGTCAATAGTCCACAGACTATAAAAAGAATGTCCAAAGTGACATATCCAGAACATATGTGAGTGATACTTACTATTAAGTATTTCACAGTGATTATTTGGAAAACCTATCAGTGTCAACATCAAATAACGCTGAAAATAGGTCACATGGATCTATTAATCAATCATGCAAACAGGATTCTACGAAAACCTGGAGGTTACTTGTTTTTTGTTTCTTTTTCTTGCGAGGATGTAATTTTTAGAAGTTTATCTGATTTTTGTTGTAGGGGGAGAGACGTACATTTTGTACGGGGAGAGTGAATTTCTGATGTAATTTTTTTTTGTTTAAGGGGAGCGACTTCTGAACAGAAGATGAACGTAATATTTTTTTTTCTGTGTATGTATTTGTTTAAGGGGGAGAGTATATCTGTGATCCATTGAGCCTCTGAAATTTTTGTGCAGGATGATCATAGTATGTATGTTCATCATGAGGGGGAGAAATGACAAATTTTAGAGATAAAGGAAGTTGCTGAATATATTCTGAAGATTGCTGGAAGAGACTACTGAAAGAAGATTGAAGATTGTCAGTATATTTCAAGCAGTGGTTGAGATTTTGAAGATCTGTTTGTTTTTAAAAATCAATTGAGAGAATTTAATAAAGTTCATGATTCAAAAGGAGAGTGATTTTTGCAGAGAAGAGAAGATCAAAGAAGATGAGATATGAAAATGAGAGAGATACAGATAATGCTCAGAGAGAAGAAAAGACTAAAGACATTGAAGATCACATTTTTGGAGACTGAAGATATTTTGATATCTAGTTTTGAATTGTAATTTTCACAATTGTAGAGTCTTTATTTTTTGTTTTGTGTCTGTAAGTTGTTTTTTTACCTTTAAGGGGGAGATTGCTAGGTATTAATTATAGAGGTGAAAAAAACAAGAAATAGAAGTTCGAGGACTAAGAGTGCAAATATGTGAAAATTAGGAATTTAGTATAAAAGGAAAATTCCAAGGGAATTTTCCTAAGTCTTTCATTTTGTAAAAATGCAAGATTCATTTCAAATGTCTATGATTCACCTAAATCAAGTCTTATCAATAACATATCCAAAATTCAGATCAAACGGATATACAGTGAATTTTCAAGAAATTTTTAAATTTGTTGATCTATTTTCGAACAAAAACCGAAATCATAAATTAAAAGGGCTAAAGCCGTACAATAGCAGTATACTTTTTAATGTGTATCGATATAGTACGTGTACTTTTTATATTGTTAATATGATACCTTTACTTTTTATGACCGGTTATTTCGTCTAGCTTTGTGCAGTTGTGGGAGAATCGTCGGTACGAATTTGTTCACCATTGGATCTATATAAAATTTGGGGAGAAGCTTCGCAACACATAGTTCTTCGATCTGGACGGTGGAGATCGTCATTGGAGATTTCTATAGAGGTCTGTAGGTGTTTGAAGTTGGCTGTGCAGTGTGATTTCTCCTACGAGGTTATCACAAGGACGAGAGAGTGTATTTGATGCTTCGATTATGGAAATTTGAACATTAATAAAAAGAGAAATATCACTCTGAACAGGTATAGTCAGTAACCGGTTATCAAAGGTATCATATTGGTATGAAAAAATGTAGTACACGTATCAAATTTGAACGATTCAGAAAGTATATGTGTAATGTGAATAATTAAAATAGTACACGTACCATATCGATACATTTTAAAAAGTACACAACTATTCTACGACTTTAACCCAAATTAAAACGTGAATTACTCTCAATCTAGAATGAATTAGACCTTGAAATTTTCAGGATTTTCATGTTATATTGATCACAATACGTGACCAAAAAATCATGATCCAAATGCACTCGAATAAAAAATTTTAAAATTCAAGCACTCAAGAACGTAAAAACGGAAATCAGAATTTCAAATTGCAATTACTCCCTGAATATGACGAATTGGAACTTGAAATTTTACAGCGTCTTCATCAGATCGTTCATGCAAAAGATTATTTTAGTTCTGTTGCATTTTGAGCATTTTGAAAGTTCTCTCAATTAGAATCTTCAAAGTTCCGTTGATATCTCAGATATTTTCTGTTTAAGAACATAATTCTCAGAACTCATTACATTCTGTTTTTCTTCAATACTCAAAATATCTTGTTTCAATCTTGTGACATCATTGAAAGCAAATGCCTTTATCTGTGTGTACTTGAACAAGAATGTCATAATTTTTCTTACGAATTTGTTCAAATTCAGGTAATTTGCAATCAACTCAGACTTTTTGTATGTTAACTTTGAAATAAGATCATGATTAGTCATATGAATTTCAAATAGTTTGAGCTTCTCAATCAACTTAAGATTCTCTGTTGTAAGAGTTAAGGCTTGATCATGTTCATTTGTCAGTTCAAGTTCTAGAGTAACTACATTCTTCTTCTTCTCATCTTGTAGTTTAACATTTGCTTGTTCAACCAACTTTGTCACACTCTTCAATTTAACTTCAAACTCCTTCAATTGTGTAGTTCATCACCTTTGCTGCTTCAAATGGCCATAAGTTTTGACTGGAATATCGTTACAAGGCCTGCCATACGTCAAAACGAAGCTTGAATCAAGATCTACGATATTAAAATGGGCAGAGCCGATTCGGGCATTTCTTGAGGCCTAATTCGACTACAGAAAGAAGTTACATGCATTTTTCTAAAAATAACCCGAAAAATCAACGTATTAAAGTCACTTCGGAGCCGATTTTCACCAAGTCATCAACCCAATATACATCATTCAAAGCTTCAAAATTAAATATCTATCCTCGAACAACCTTCAAATCATTAAATCTTGGTCTAATCACAAACTTTGGATCCTTCGCTCATCATATAACGACTTGCTGATTTTTTATGAGCTTATTTGATTTTCATTTAATTTCCACAAGTCTAATCAAATGGAAAGTAACACTTATTTTTGTGACATAGATATTGAAGAGATGAAGCTGGAATTACTCAAATTCCAAAAGGCGTTTAAAAAGATGTTTGGAAGACAAATATCATCAACGAAGCACATTTCTAAATCTGAAGAACAGAATACAAAGAATATTGCTCAGTGCTTCATGGCTACTACAGATGTAACATCCTAAGAATTTAAATTGTTGTAATTAAGGTTAATTAGTTTGAATTTTGAAACTTAATGTAATTAAGATGGATTATGTATTTGGAAATTTAAAAGTTGGTTGCTATTTTAAGAAATTAAGAAATTCTAAGAATTTTGAAGTATTATTATTATTAAGTATAATGATTTTAAATTATAGTGATGATAAAATAAAGATGGAGATCTTTATTTTATGAAATCAGATAAGTGGAGGGACTAAATGTGACAAAGGCCGAAAAGATGGGAATAAAAAGGCTAATTGTTTTTCATTTTAATCATTTTCATCTTCTCACTACTTTCTCTCTCTCTATTCGGCTCTCATCTTCAATCACTCATGATCACAAAATTTTGGAAATCAAAACCTAAAATTCTGGAATTTAGCTACTAAGGAAAGATTATCAACACTGCAACCAAAGATTGGAGGTAAGAATTCTTTTAAATTTCGGATTTATGAGTTTTTATATTCGGTTTTTGATGAAAACCGAATCATAGATTCAGGTTTCAAATGTTGTTGCATATGTTGTATTATTGTGCATATGTTTAAATCGGGTGTTAAGGAATCTATGTACTAAATTTCAGCATCAGATTCAAACTTTAAGTGTGATTTCTGGAATTTACTATGTGTTTTGAGTGTGTGTTCGACGGGTTGATAAAAATGGATGAAAAGGAGTTTGATTTGGTAGTAAAAATGTTAATATTAGTGTTAAAAGTGTTAAAAGGAGTGTAGTTTAAGTTGGAAGTAACTGTTTCAGTTATTGGATAAGTATAAAAATGGCTGAATTAAATCTGGAAAACATTAAAACTGCACAAGTATGAAATTCGGATCTGATGAACACTTTTCGGATCATCTGAATTTCAGATGAAAAGGAATCTCGGGTGGAAATACTTGAAAAGTTATAAGTTAAACACAAACTTCGGATGAGAATGACATCCAAATTTCGGATCATGATGACATCCGAACTTCGGATGAACAGTACAAAATAAATATTTCTAAGTATGGAATTTCGAATCACATGAATTTCGGATGAATAGTGCAATCCGAATTCGGGTGGTGTCCAAATTCGGGTGGGGTATGAATTCGGATGGGAGAATCTCGGGTCAACTTTTGTAAAACTAATAAAATTAAGTTTTTATGAAATAAACAGTTATTGACATTGATGTTTTGATACACTGACTTAACATGTCCCTTGTGGTGTTTTTTAATCCACAGTGGGGTACTTTGTGAATCCGGTTGAAAGCCCGAAGAGAAATAATATTAATTGAGGTTACATAACACACCCACTGTGAGTACCTAGGATTATATATGTCTGCATTTATTTATTGTCAGTTGTGTTCATTGAGGCCTGTTGTTTCACCTTCGATTGGAATTCTACTGACTTGCGTAATTGTAGATGCACATTGTTGCTTGTTGCATGTCCTGATCTTTGTTGCGCATCTTCTGTTTGGCTTACGAGCCATGATTGGTAATTCGATGCTACCAAGGCTATATGACCTGGAGCTGATCCCTCCGAGGTCCTGATGGGCAGGTGTAGCATATCGATGGTAATGTCCGCCTCAATTGAATGTTTAATTCTGTGCAATGGCACGATTGAGCTGTGGCTCATTTCCGTACTTCGTGTACGAAGAGGGTATACGGCGTGTGTTGCCGGTGTTACCCTTGTGTGTTGCATAAATATCTGCTGAATGTATAATCTTTGTACTCACTAAGCTTTGCTTACCCCCTAGTTGCGCACTTTTTACAGGAAAAGGAAAATTCGCTGCCGGACCGTCTAGTTAGGTCGTTTGTGAAGTCTTGGAAGATTTGCTACTACTCATCGGTAACTGAATTATGGGACCAATGTTGTAATATTTTGGGATGTTGTAATAATGTATTGAGTATGTAGACTTAGTCTGGAACCTTGTAGCACCGTAGGGTCTTTATCATTTGTATTTTATTTATTTATTTTATTGCCTTCGCATTGTATTAAGTAATCAGATCATTATGTTATGGATATTGTCTGGTGATTAATCCTGGGTGTTATGATTGTGGTTAATGTGGCAACAGTGCCACAGGCTATGGTATCAGAGTAGTAGTTTGAGATTCAAGTGTCCGTGAGGTCTTGGTCTCAAACATTAAGTGACGATATGTAGTGATATTAAGCAATGATCTAAAATAAGATAGGTTATGATCTAGTAATAATAGGAAATTGACTTTCATATGGGACAATGGGTGGTGTCTTTAAATAAATAACATGTTTACTAAACAAGCTCTATGTTTAAATTTCAGAACATGTCTAGAGAAGTAATGAAGCCACAAGAAACAAGGGAGATGATGCTAGCCATGATGGCTGAGCAAAACAAAATGATTCAAGAACAGTTTCGGGCTCGAGATGAGGCCGAAGCCAAGAGAGGAGAGGATAAGAGAAAGAACAGGGAAAAAGAGGGTAATAATGATGAACAAGATGACAACACTGGGTCATCTAACAAGCCCAAGGGTTGTCGATTCAAGGACTTTAAGGGAAATGGTGCTGTGGAGTTCAATGGATTGGGAGATGCTGTTACCACACTATAATGGATAACAACCACAGAAAGGACATTCCGAATCAGCGATTGTGCTGAGAAGGATATGGTCCGTTATGCTACTGCTATGTTCACCAAAGATGCTATAATGTGGTGGAACTCTATGGTAAATCCTTTCACACTGGAGAAGGTTTCTATAATGACTTGGGCTGAGTTCACAGAAATATTTACCCAGCAATACTGCACGGTTGATGAACACCGAAGATTAGAAGCTAATTTCATGACATTGATGCAGGGGACTAAGACTGTGTCCCAATATGTTGTGGAATTCACGAGGCTGAGTTTGTTTGCGCCTCATCAAGTTGACACCAAGGAAAGGAAAGTAACCAGGTTCGAGGCTGGTTTGGATATGGAGATTAGGAGGGTTATGAGTAACTTCCGCTACCCTACATTTGCTGGCTTACTAGAGGCTGCCAGAAATGTTGAGAAAATTCTGATCATGTCGGGGTATTCAATTGGGTCTGCCGCTGCTGCTACTAACCCAACACAACCGTCACCGCCGAAGCACTAACGCGAGGGAGGATACTCTGGTTCTTCACGTTCTTCACAGTATCTCCTCAGCAATCGTACCGTCGACCATCAGGGTCTTCTAATCGTGCTCGTGCGTACTCCATCAACACCGAGCCGCAATATTGTAATAAGTGTCATCTGGAGCATTTCGACAAGTGCGTAGATGGGCGTGCTTATTTCTATTGTGGAGAGTTGGGTCATTTTTAGAATGAGTGCCCACGAAAAGAGGATGCCTGCCATAAGTGTGGTGTATGGGGGCATTATAGTCGAAACTGTAGAAAGAATGCTCTAGCAGCTGTTCCTCCATCTTCGACTCGATCATCTGGGGGATCAAGCGGTGGTTCAGTCAACCGCCGGAACCAGCCACAAAGGGCACCGACTCGTGCATTTCAGATAACTGCGGACGAGGCCAAAGAAAACCTGGAGGTGGTTACGGGTATGTTTATGGTTAACTCTATGCCTACACGAGTATTATTTGATTTGGGTGCCAACTAATCTTTTGTGTCTACTATGTTTGCTTAACAACTTGCCACACCATTGTCTAAGTTATCTGCTATACTTGACATTGAAACTTCTAGTAACACGTTAGTCAAAGTAGATCACGTTACCATATCTGCACTTTAGTGATTGAAGATGTAGTCATCAATTTGGATTTGATTCCGATAGAATTCAGTGAGTTTGACGTGATTGTCAGGATGGATTAGTTGATCAAAAATGAAGCCCATACAGTCTGTAAGAAACGAATGATAAAGATAACCACACCGGAGGGGCGTGAGATTTGTATATATGGGGATAGGAGAAGCGGGGATCTATGTTTACTGACGATTGCAAAAGCCCGAAAGCTAGTTGCTAAGGGTTGTGAGTCCAATTTGGCATATGCCATTGATGCCAAAGCTGAAAACAAGACTGTGACCAATGTGCCTGTTGTATTTGAATTCTCGGATGTGTTTCCGGAAGACTTATCAGGCGTGCCGCCTGAAAGACAAGTGAAATTTCGAATTGGCTTGATCCCTAAAGCTGCACCGGTAGCTCGTTCTCCGTATCGCCTTGCTCCTACCGAAATGAAAGAAATGATGAAACAACTCCATGAGTTGTTGGATAAGGGCATCATTCGACCAAGTTCATCACCATGGGGAGCGCCAGTTCTATTTGTGAAAAAGAAAGATGGCTCAATGAGGATGTGTATTGACTACCGTGAGCTGAACAAGCTGACTATTAAGAACAAGTATCCACTATCGAGGATTGATGATTTGTTTGATCAATTACATGGGGCGAGTGTATTCTCTAAGATTGATTTGAGGTCGGGATACCATCAGTTGAAAGTTCGGGAAGAGGATGTACCAAAGACGGCATTTAGGACTCGATATGGGCATTACGAGTTTTTGGTTATGCCTTTTGGGTTAACTAACGCACCGGCTGTCTTCATGGATCTGATGAATAGAGTTTGCAGACCCATGTTAGATAAATCAGTGATAGTGTTTATTGACGATATCTTGGTGTATTCCAAGTCTGAGGCCGAGCATGCTGTTCATTTAAGGGAGTTGTTGGAACTGTTGAGAAAGGAAAAGTTGTATGCCAAATTCTCAAAGTGTGAGTTTTGGTTGCAACAGATTCAGTTTTTAGGACATGTAATTTCGGGAGCTGGGATTTCTGTAGATCCAGCTAAAGTGGAAGCGATAAAGAACTGGGATCCACCTTGATCTGCTATTGAGATAAGAAGCTTTCTTGGATTGGCAGGGTATTATCGGAGGTTTATTAAGGATTTCTCGAAGATTGCAGTTCCTTTGACTGCATTGACTAAAGAGAATGCGCCGTTTGTGTGGGAAGCTGAGCAACGGGAGACATTTAAGATTTTGAAAAAGACTCTAAGTGAAGCACCAATACTTGCCCTACCAGAGGGTAATGAAGATTTTGTGGTATATACAGATGCTTCGAGGCTAGGTTTGGGAGCTGTACTGATGCAGCATGGAAAAATAATTGCATATGCCTCGAGACAGTTAAAACAGCACGAAAAAGACTACTCGACTCACGATCTGGAATTGACAGTTGTTACGTTTGCATTGAAGTTGTAGAGACATTACTTGTATGAGACTAAGTGTCAACTTTACATGGATCATAAGAGTTTGAAATACATTTTTAGCCAGAAAGAACTTAATATGAGGCAAAGATGCTCGATGGAACTTATAAAGGATTACGACTGCGAGATCCTTTATCATTCCGGAATGGCTAACGTGGTAGTCGATGCTTTGAGTCGCGAAGCTTATGCTAAGGACTGTTTCTACATGATGACGTCTACGATGTTAACTTCCACGATTATCGATGATGTAAAAGCTGCTCAAGTGGTAGCTTTAAAGGAAGAAAATGTTGGTGCTGAAGATATAAGAGTACAACAAAAGGTTATGGAAACGAGTGAGTCTGGGTTGAAAGGAGTATATGGGAGAATTTGGGTGCCAAAGTTTGGTGGTATGAAAAGAGTAATCATTGAGGAAGTGCATCAGTCAAAATTTTCTTTACATCCCGGGAGCACAAAGACGTACAATGAGCTGAAAGGTGACTTTTGGTGGCCCGGACTAAAGAAAGATATTAGGCAGTATTTTGAAAGATGTAGAACTTTCCGGCTGGTGAAAGTCGAGCATCAGCAACCGTACGACAGTTTGCAACCGCTTCCCATACCGGAATGGACGTAGGAACACATTACAATGGATTTTGTCACGAAGTTGCCGAAGACTAGGCGTCAACATGGCGGTATGGGTGATTGTAGATAGATTGACCAAGTCGGCACACTTCATTCCGATTAGAGAAAGTTATTCATTGGATAGACTGGCACAGATCTATATAATTTAGATTGTCTCTAGACATGGAGTTCCTAAGTCCATTATATAAAATCAAGATAGTCGATTATACTTCAAAATTCTGTTCACCATTGCCAGAAGGATTGGGTACAAGGATTGCGATGAGTATAGCTTACCGTCCGCAAACCGATGGCAAAAATGAAAGGACCATCCTTACACTCGAAGACATGATGCGGGCTTGTATTTTGGATCTGGGTGGTAATTGGGATGATCATTTGCCACTGATAGAGTTTTCATACAACAACAGTTACCATGAGACTATCAAGAAAGCACCGTTCGAAGCACTTTATGGGAGAAGGTGTAGGACTCCTACATGTTGGAGAGAAACAGGAGAGACTCCGATTGCTGTGCCTGCATTGTTACAGGAAACTAATGAGAAGATACAGCTGGTACGACAGAACATGAAAGCGGCCCAGGATCGACAGAAGACTTATCATGATAAAAGGCACAAACCGATGAATTTTGATGTGAATGATTGGGTTTATCTAAAGGTATCACCTATGAGAGGTGTTACTCGTTTTGTTAAAAGAGGAAAGTTAGCACCAAGATTTGTTGGCCCGTTCAAGATAAAAGAAAAGGTTGGGAATCAAGCTTATCGTTTGGAGTTGCCTGAAGAGATGTCGGGCATACATTCGGTGTTCCATGTGGGAAACTTAAAGAAGTCCTTCACGACTGGAAACGAGGATTGGGCCGATCACACTGTGCTACAGATTGATGAAAGGCTCCGGTATGTGGAAGAGTCGGAGTGTGTGTGTTGGATATCAAAGTCAAGAAGTTAAGGAGTAAAGCGATCGAAATGGTGCTTGTACGTTGGAAGCATCATTGTTAGTGCATCCTGTGTGACGATAGCAGTCTAAGTGTAGATAATGTTTTGTAATAGTTTAAGTCTTCGTAATTGCATGTTAGTACATATGTTTGATATATGTTTGATATTGGTTAATAATTGATTGTATATATGTTTGAACTTGTTTGTGATTGATGTTTTACTTAAGTTTAAACATAAGTTCAAAGATAAGTTCAAACATAAGTTCTAGAACAAGTTCAAAGACAATTTCTAGAATAAGTTCAAAGCCGAGATTCGAACTTAATGGTGGACAAGTTCGTGGGCTTGGGCCTTCTCGAACTTGTCCAGGCCAAGTTCGAAGTTAATGGTTATAATTAAGGGTTAATCAGTTTTGATTAAGAATCTTTGCAGAAATTCGTGTGTGAGGCGATTCACGTGTCGGGGCGTTCGTGTATACGTCTATCATCGTGTTGGTCTCCGTGTTTCGTGTGTGTGTGATCAATCCGTTAAACCCCTAATTAGGATTCCGCACTCGTTGGACGGTGTCGCGTCAAGATTGGATCTGTAGGTAGGTGACCTTACAAGTGGTATCAAAGCCAAAAGGGTGTTCATTGTAATCTTCGCGTTCATCTTAAACATTCTTGGTTTCTTGGCGTTTGTGACGGAAAAATCACATTTCTTATAAGTTTTTCGAGTTATACAAGCAAAGTAACTGAGAAAAATTCTTATTGGTTCACTTTTTCAGTATCATTGTTTTTAATCCTCAAAACATTGGTTTAATCTGAAAACTTGAAAAAAATCGAATTTTTGGCCGTTTCTCGAACTTGCGGCGCTCGAACATGGAGGGTATTAGGGTTCATTCGAACTTGTCAGAAATACGTTCCTCTCGAACTTAATTTAGGGCTTCATTCGAATTTGGCAGAAATTCGAACTTGCTAGCATCGAATTTGTCAGATATCGAACTTGTCAGAAAATTAAGTACAATTCGAACTTGTCAGAGCTTTTCGAACTTGTTAGTCAGTCGAACTTGTTGATTTTGAACATACATAAATTCGAATTTAATTTCAAACGAATTTAAGATAAAATTAATTCAAACATACTTAAGTTCGAAGGGATTTATTTTAAATTAATTTTAAATTAAATAATTTAAGTTCGAAAACAAAAGGTTTAGACAGGATGTCAAGTTTACAAAAATTCATTGAAATGGATCATGAGGTCGGCAAGGAAAATTCTCTGCCAAAACGGATGAAGTTGGAAGACTATTATTGGTGGAAGGACCGATTTGCTGATTTTGCTCGTTTCAACGATATGCGCATGTGGATTTGTATCGACGAGGGATATGTTCCACCGACGCAAGAGTTTGAAGGTCGTCAAAGAGTCTTAACATATCAGAAAAAGAAGGATGATGATAAGAAACTTTATGAGGCCCACAACCGAGCTTTCTCCATTATTCGTATGGCGTTACCTCAGGAGATTCTACACACCTTGAGGAATCATCGAACTTTTAAAGAGCTATGGGATGCTCTCGAGAAGCGGTGTGAGGGAAATCCGAGGGTTCGCAAGGGAAGGACCGAGATGCTGAAACAGCAGTTCGCGATTTTCAAAGCATTGAAAACCGAAAAGCTGGATGAGACTATAACTAGATTTTACCATCTATTGACAGAGCTGGATAATCAAGATGTTGATTATAAAGAGACTGAGAAGATAGAAAAGCTTCTTGATGCTTTACCTGCGAAGTGGGAAATGTACACAGCTCTTATAAAGCATGATGAAGAAAAATTTGAGACTCTCACTCTAGAAGGTGTTATAGGAACACTGAGGGCTTACAACTTTCAGTTACAAAAGAAGGAACGGGAATATGATCAACCAGGATCCAGAAATGTATTTTGAAAACACAAAATCGTCGATCACAAGTGAACTGAAGTCAGCTACTGCATTCTACACGGGAACAGAGCCCATCTCATTTGAGTCAGAAGACACTAGTAGTCGGGCATTCTTAGGGTATTCTAAACCGGAAGAAAAACTGACTCATTCCGCATCCACTCCTCAACATTACACAAAGATTCCTATGAGTGCACAATCGGCTGAAAATCATTTAAATCTTTTGGCTTCATTCGTTGCAGCATACGGAAATTGTGTCCAGGAGAAGATAAACGATCATGCTTTATGGGATGAAGACTATGATCAGGTGGATCCAGATGACTTAGAGGAAATGGACCTGCAATGGCAATTAGCCATGGTGACTCAGAGGGTCAAACGGTTCATGAAAAGGACTAGGAGAAATCTGAATGTTGGGAAAAACAAGGTCGGATTTAACAAATCAAAGGTTAAGTGTTACAATTGTCAGGGACTAGGACACTTTGTAAGAGTGTAACATCCGACACTAAACCAGGTTAGAAACAATGACCTAATCTGTATTTAATAGTCAATTATAACCTAATCAGTGGTCATTAGAAATTAATCAAGTGATTAACAAGGTTTATTAGAAAATTCAACTCAATTAGAATCAAATTCATCGGTGCGATGAATCGGGAAATCAATTAATCCGATAAATTTACGTTATGAAGGATTAATTCAACTAAGTACATAATTAAACTATGATTAGTGACACTAATCAAACACTAATACAATTACTTAACATTAATTATGCAAGACTAAAACAATTCATTAAAACAATGCATCCATAAGTATTTTTGAAATTACAAGAAAAGGGAAATACAAGAATACATTTCTAAATACCTTTATACAAAAAAAATATAAATACATGTATAAATACATGCATGGCCGGATTTTAGGCATGTGTGTATTAGAGTTTGACTTTTATTTTTTAAATATTACTTTAAACACAATCATTTTGTTTAAAAGTGCACTCTACCTTTTCATCCATGCCTTTCATCATTTGAAAGACCAAACACTTTGCCTATAAATAAGACCTCATTTCTCACTTCTTTTCCACACTTCAAACAACAAAAACATCTCCTTTTCTTCTCTTAAAACCGGATCTATACACACACACATCACAAACTTTTGCATTCAAGTGTTCTTCAAGAAATTCAAGAGTTTTGGTGCAAGTCTTGCAAGGATTTCAACTTCTACTCAAAATCATATTCTAAACACTTCAAAGTAGTTAAAGACTAACTTATTTCATCATATAATTATGTTTATATAAGTCTTGCATAATATATATAATCACCAACGACAACAAGTTTCATAAAAACTCAAGTTTATAAGTTTCTAGTTTTTATTTTTAAGTTGTTTCTTTAAATGCATTTATGAATATATGAACACATCATAAGAGTGCTAATATTATGAAAACAAGTGATATATATGTGTCTTATAACTTTTCTAACTTTTTATACAAGTAGTCTTTGAATAAACAACAAGAATCATAAGTTATTTCAAGGTTATAAACTGCGGATTTTCGGCAGAAAATTTATATCGACTTTGAAAAATCATAACTAATTCATAACTTAACGAAATAAGTTGATTCTTGTCTCAAAAGTTAGATCTATGTCTTAACTATAAATCTGGAAGTTTTCATAATTTATTTTGGAGTTTAAGACCTCCAGAAATTATTTGGGTAACCGAAAGTTTGACAGCTCAAAAATGACCAACATAAGGTTTTTAACGAGCTTTTTCACCAACCTAAACATCTCGAAATATGGCCGTTCTTGATTCTAAAAATCTTTTGTATATAGTAGTTTAATGTCCTAGAAAACCAAAGCCTAAAACATTTTGGAGCTTGGTCAAAAACAACCTCAAAGTATGCCCAAAAACCTCCGAAAAAGCTGGAAAATTATATATATATATATATATATATATATATATATATATATATATATATATATATATATATATATATATATATATACATAAGCGTATATTGTAATGTTGGGTGAATTATAAAAAATATATATATATATATATATATATATATATATATATATATATATATATATATATATATATATATATATATCATCGTATATTAGAGATATTAAGTCCTTATTATCATTTAGGACTCGATTAAACTCACTCGACGCATCATCCATCCATTTACGCTAAATAGCTTTTTACGGTCGTTTTTACCATCGCAATCTCGGTGTGTCCTCATTGCCCCTATTTTCACAATGTTATATTTTGGGGTTGAAATACATGCTTCGTTTTTATATGGACATGAAAACATCTTCATTTCTATTGTGTATTACACATGTGATTCCATCAGCCCTTATATCATGAACCGTTAATTGCATTTATTTGTAAGTGCGAATATTTTGTGGATAGATCTATCGGGAGTCATGTCCCCCATTCGGATTAGTTCGGGTCGGCTAACAGCGAGTGCATATATATTCAACACACGGTATTACGTATGGGAATACTGCACGGAGCAAACTCATTTTAATTAGTCTTCGGTTGCATGATGGTTTATAGGTAATACATAACATGTAATTTATGATTTTATAAATTGAAACTCTACTATTGTTGTCCATACAAGTCAGATTTACGTGTAAAACTATGAGCTCACCAACAATTTTGTTGACGTATTTTAGCGTGTATTTTCAGGAAATTAAGGCAAGTGCATCGCATCGGAAGTATTTTCAAGCTTCCGCACTTAAGGAGTCGCATTCTTTTCAAACCGTCGGAGATTTATTTGCATTATTTTGGATAATTTAATTATGTATTTAAATCTCTGTATCTTGCGAACTACTCTTTATCATTTTCGGGTTATGTAAAACATTTCTATCTTTAAAGTCATATTGATGTATTTTTGAAAACGTCCATATAGTGGTCGTTCATTATGATTATGGTTACGCTTCCGCGACGTCACACTTCGTTGCCAACCGGGGTAACGGTGTGTGACAAAGAGAGTGTCAAAGACCTAAGGTAGAGAATAATCTGAATCAGAACCAAGGGAGATATCAATCTGCTGGTTTTGGGAATCAAGTTGCCATCGCTGGTCTGTTAACTAATGTGACATCTGACAGACAACTTGATGGAACCTACGATTGGACTACTCATCCGGAG
This sequence comes from Centrapalus pauciflorus, assembly GCA_020465985.1. Lineage (NCBI taxonomy): Eukaryota > Viridiplantae > Streptophyta > Magnoliopsida > Asterales > Asteraceae > Centrapalus > Centrapalus pauciflorus. Next base: position 270,565 of record JAANYP010003562.1, on the reverse strand, counting down.
TCTAACGCTAGAGCCTTCATGGCTGAAGTGACTGAAACTGGGGATGACGGAGCAGAGGAAATGACTAAGGACAACAAACAGAATGATACAAGTCCTTTGATGGTGGAGAAGTCAGATAATCAGACCATTCTGGAGTTTGCTACACAAATGGATAACGTGGAATCAGATCACAAAAAGGGTAATTCTGAAGTTTTATACATTTCATAACTTATGTGTTTTACGTGCTACTTCAAATGATAGGTTGAACTTAGTTCTAGAAACACATAACAACTTAACTGCTCAAATCGAATCACTAAAATCAGATAATGCTAGTCTCTTAGACATTAAGGAAGATCTAAGGAATAAGCTGAAAGTAGATGCTCAAGATGCTATAGTTTTAAAAGACAAATTAAGTGAACAATGTGTCAGGATAGAACTTATGTATGAGCATATTAAGGCTTTAACCAAAGAACTTACCATTAAGAAGGTTGAGCTAGTAGAATCAAGGGTTAAAGTTGCTGAGGTAAATAGTAAGTTAGAAAAGTTTAGGAACTCGTCACTAAATCTAGGGAAAATCTTAGATGCTCAACGGCAGTCTAAGAAACCAGTAGGATTAGGTTATCAAGAGAGTCCTCCACCTTTCAACGATAATTATGTGCCTCAACCTCAGGGTAAAACTGATAAACCAGTCGAGTCAGAGGTAGCAGCTGAAACTGAATTTGATAAGGACAAACCAACTAAGGTGTCTACTACTAACTCTAAGATTAAGAAGGTTAAGTTTGTGCAGTCTTCTAGTGACCAAACTCTAGGAGAAGCTAAGCCTGATATTAATAATCAACAAGAGGAAGTAGTCACGATAGTTGAAAAGAAAGAAAATGACACTAGTGAGACACCAAAGTCAAAGGGCACCTATAAGAAGTCGATTGATAAGATGTCTTGCTTTAGATGTCATGAGAAGGGTCATGTTGCGTCTAACTGTCCGTATAAGAAAGTAGAGTCTACACCTTTTAAACCAGACTCTAGACCTGCTGTAGGAAAGCCAGAACAACAAAGACCAATATCTAGTATTGCTAGCACAAGTGGTTCTCAAAACACTGAGAAGATTGTGAATGCAACACCTAAAATCGCTGATAGACAAGTACCTGTGTCGGTTAGACCAAATGAAGTGGTTAGGACTAATTCGCCGAATAGAGTCCCTAATCAGTCTCTGTCAGGACCTCAACAAGCTTATAGGAGTACAACACCTAGAAGGACTTACACTCCAGTTAGGTCTCACACCTCAAAGACAACAGACACCAGGTAGAACCCAGGGATAACAATCTGCAATGCCTTATAATAGAACTATTCAAGGGCTCAACAGCAAATGACTACCCAAAGGCCAAGAGTGAACTTGAATCACTCAGCACCACAACAGGTTCTCAATCAAAAACCTAAGTCACCTGAAAGGAGAGATGGGTATTTGAAGAAGTTCACGTATGGATGAGAATGGTATTACCAAGTCAGTCATGGCTTGGGTTCCCCATGATAACTAACTTGTTTTCTTTCATGTGCAGGAGCTAACTACAGGTCTAAACAACAAGTGGTTCGTCAACAGTGGTTGCTCTCGTCACATGACTGGGGAAAGGAGTCTACTCACAGACTTCAAGGGAGGGAACAATGGATTCGTATCATTCGCTGGGAACAAGGGAGGACATATCACTGGAACGGGAGTGGTCATTAATGGGACTATCACACTTGATCAAGTTTACCATGTTGATAAACTTGATCATAATCTCACTAGTGTATCTCAAATCTGTGATAAGAAGAATTCAGTACTCTTTACTGAAACTAAGGCGTTAGTGCTGAAACCGGGATTTAAAGTACCTAAAGAGTGGATAATGATGAGAGCCCCAATGAAGAATGATTTCATGATGGACATGAACATATCAGATTTGTCGATGGGAACAATCTGTCTTATATCCAAAGCATCAGAGTCCGAATCCATCTTATGGCACAAATGCATGGCACACTTGCACCAAAGGAAAATGAATTACATCACTAAACATGGTCTGGTGCAAGGTGTCCCACTGAAGATTTTTCAGTTCGACGACAAGTGTGTACCGTGCAAGAAAGGCAAACAACACAAGAAGTCACATAAGTCGAAATCTCAGAACTCGATAGCTTCCACCTTCGATTTGCTGCATATTGATATCTTCGGTCCTATCAACAAAAGGAGTATAGGTGATAGTTTGTATTTTTTAGTTATCACTGATGCTTACTCACGTTTTTCATGGGTTTTCTTTTTAGGTACGAAGTACGAAACAGCTGGAAAGTTGATTGGGTTCTTAGACGAAGTCGAAAATTCCTACGGGACGAGGGTAAAACGTATCAGGATTGATAATGGAATTGAATTTAAAAACACAGTTTTTGGTGTATATTGCCTATCCAAAGGCATAGTGCATCAATTTAGTGCACCATATGAGCCACAACAAAATGGGATGGCAGAACGAAAGAACAGGACTTTGATTAAGGCAGCAAGGACCTTGCTCTCGGATTCAAAGCTTCTTACCATGTTTTGGGGGGAGGCAGTGAATACCGCATGTCACGTTTTTAAACCGGGTCCTTACTATCATTGAACAAAACTTGTTATTAAGTTCTGAATAAAAGACCACCTAATTTAACAGGCTTTGAACCGTTTGGGGTACCGTGTACTTTAATGAAAACAAAACATCAACCTAAGTTTGGTGAAAAGGCTAACAAAGGATACTTCATAGGTTATGTCCCTAACTCACCAAACAAAAGAGTTTTTAACAAAACAAACGGTACGGTAGAAATTGTGTTTAACATAGATGTGACGAGTTATTCACATGACCCCCAAACTGGTTATTTGATTATGACTTATTGTTTAAATCATTTAACATACCAGTTAATGGAAATGCAGGTATAGTGGAGAATGACTTCTCGTCATTAAATCTGAATGACGACTGTCAAGGTTTTCCAAAGTCAGGCATTCTATCAACTTCTGAGCCTACAACGAATGAAGATAGGTCACCAACAGAGAATGAACCTGAATTACCTACAAACGAGAATCAGACAGATGCTTCTAACTCCGATGACAGTGATCATGAGGAAGAGAATGTACAGTCTGAAGTTGTACCCCCGTTAGGTGAAATAGGATCAAACTTAGAAGATAATCTTCGGGTCTATGAGATTGAGACATCTAAGATAAACAAGGATTATCCAATTGAGAGTATCATAGGGAATCCGAATACTGGTGTGAGAACTAGGAGTAGTGTGAATATTAACACGGTGCTGTTATCGATGATCAATGACTCCGAGGCGTATCACTCATGTTTATATTCATGTTTCATCTCGCAAGTAGAGTCGAAGAATGTGCAAATGACACTGAAAGTCATTCAAGGCACCCCGAGAAAATTCAACACGAACCGATCAGGTCAAGGAGTAGGGCTACGCCCACCCTACGCCCCAAAACAGTGATTTTCGAATTCAAAATCAGTTACAGCGCAGGCTAGCCGTACCCCGGGCGCAGGATTACGCCCCTGCGGCACAAAAATGCTGCAGGCGCGTTTTTGAGCCCAAAACCCTAAACCATTTGTCCTCTATAAATACAAAACATTTGCAATCGTTTTTGGAGGGCCCGAAAGTGTTAAAGAGAGTGGCGAAGCCCTGCCGGAGTGGATTCACAATACAAGTACGAAGACGGTGGTTCGCAAGACTACAACTATGTCTCCGATCAACATCATTGAAGAGCATACGATGAGTGGCCAAACCACCATAACCATTTGCGGAGCATCTACGGCTAAGTGTTATTTTATTGAACATTAGTTTGCATTGATGTGTTTATGATTATTGAAAATTTCTTGTTACACAAATGATGTACTATTGGTTATCGTTATGATTGAATGATTTAACTGGTAAAATCAAGATAGTTCATACTGGTGTTATTATTTGTGCCGAGTCCAATTTTTTAGCGATTAAGACAAGTAATGAATATTGCATGCGTTATGCCGAAATTTATTGATTAAAGTGTTCGTGATTAATATGACTGCGTAATTGGTTATGTCTTTGTGACAATTGCATGATGTTCAATTAAGTAATAACTTATGCCGTAGTGAATTCGTAAATGGTTTTCTTCAAATTGCGTTGTTAATTAGTTCGTTAGTTATTTGTCATTAATTTTAGTCACAATTTAGTCGTAAGTCATTAATCCAAACAAATCATTCAATTCACTCGATTCACAATTTAAGTGCTTTCAATAAAACTCACAATGCTAGCCGATTAACCCTAATTACATATGCACTCCCTGTGGATTCGACCCTTACTTCTCTGAGCTAAATAGTAGATTTAAGGATTATTTATGCGGGTCACAACGACGACCCGTCATTCGCTAAATCTCGTCTTGTTGAACCTTTAACTCTAAGACCTCTCTCCTTAATTTTTGTTTTTCTCTTTTTCTCTTTTTATGTATTTATTACTTTATATATATATATATATATATATATATATATATATATATATATATATATATATATATATATATATATATATATATATATATATATATATATATATATATATACATAGAATAGGTTTTTCTATTGTAAGTCTGCACGTACAAGTTTATTCAGTTGTAATTGTCTTTCTGATTAAGTTTTCATAAGCCTCTAAGGTTTTAAAACCCTAAGAACAATATGTGTTCTTCGTCTAATCAAACAGATTAGAGGTGATTATAATCATTGAGTTTGGCAATATAAGTGACATTTGATTATTGACTGTGTTTATGTGTTTGTCAGGATCTGAACTTAACTACCTAAGATTAACTGATTTGAATTGATCAGAGTATAAATCAATAATCTTGTATTAAATCAAAGTCTAATTAAGAAGTTTGCGGAATAACACTTAATTATTTTGATAAAAGCTTTCAGAACTAATAACAAATAAACATAAGTAATAATCAAAAACTGTTTGTATTGCTGAATCAGAATGATTACAATCACCTCTAATCTGTTTGATTAGACGAAGAACACAAATTGTTCTTAGGGTTTTACAACCTTAGAGGCTTATGAAAACTTAAACAAAAGGCAATTACAAACTTGAATACGCATAAACTTCCTGTACAATAGAAAAACCTATTCTATGTATTTATAATGCTTTCTGATTTGTTTCCTTGAAGAACTCTGACTTCTCTGGTTGTAGATATGCTGAAATCTTCATGTAGATATCTTTTCTTGAATATCAGCACTTTCTGTTTATGAAACCGTTGAGCAGCTTGAATTTCTTAGCAGTCTGAGCAAGGCAGCTTGAGTGAAATTACTCTGGCAGCTTGAACTTTTACACTAACAGCTCGAGATTCTTCAACTAGCAGCATGAACTTTGTACTTACATAGAAATTCTACTAACAGTATGAGAAGTCTAACTAACAGTTTGAACTACTTAGAATATATCCCAACAATCTCCCCCTTACTTAAATTCTTTACACAAGACTTTAAGTTCTATACAAATAAGGAAATAAAATAAGTAAACTGTTACTTACAAACCAAAGCTTTCAAAAACTTACAACTGTGCAAGTTCTGATTGACAGCTTTCAAAAATTCTCTCTTCAAATCTTCTCTATCACAATAAATCATTACTGTCCTCATTTGAAGAAGTATAGCCTTTGGAAGATCAAGAAACTCAACAATGAAGAACATACCAGATCCATCTGTAAATCTGATTCTGTGTGTCTTTGATTTAACAAACAGATCAACCTGTTTGACCTTCAACTCCTTTGCATTCTCTATATCTTTCCTTATAGATTCAGGATCAAAAATACTCCGTAAATCTTTAATTGCTTGCTTGACTTGTGGAAGGGAATATCTGACTTGAGTTGCAGTCCCAACCTGATACATCCTTGTAAGCTCATTTCTGGTCATCCTTTCAGCCATATGCATTATGCTTTTATATTCTTCCTCAGAACCAGATTCTCTTCTTACTACAAAATGATATCTTAAGTCAATGTTATCCATTGACTTAGCATACCAGTAGGTAATAAGAGGTTTGGAGAAATCATGCTGGTCGAGGGACTTCTCTATTTCCATAACTTGTTGCAGCTGATGTTCAAAAATCACCTTTTTGACCTTATCAAACTTTGCTTGTGAGATTTGCTCTGGTTGAGGAGCAACAGCTGGATCAGAAGGAGCAGGATCACTGGCAGCAACCTGAGCTGAATCTTTTGATTTTTGGACTTCCTGGGAGACTTTGGCTTTCTTCTATTTTTCCATTTCCTTATCATGTATGTATTGCAACCTTTCTGCGCTCATAGATTGAGCCATCTTCTTTGGGATACCAGCAGCAAAGGCAAAATTTATCAGAAATCTTCTATGCTCAGTCTTTGAGTGCCCTGTTGGCATCTTCCTTTTTCTTTCACCTTGCTTGACCACAAACCCTCTTAGGTAGTCTCCTAAGGTTTCATCATCTTGCATTGGGGCATGGGTTTGTTGGTCTAAATCTTTATCTTGTTATTCTGCTAACTTTCTGGCAATCTCAGCATCAAAGGCAATCTGAGCTTCTTTGGAAGAAAATTTTTGCTTTGGAGACTCTATAAGAATGCCCTTGCCCTTATCTTTTGTAGCAGAATTTGTAGCTTGGACTGAACTTATGGGAGCTTGAATACCTTCTCTTATAACAACTCCAGTTGCTTTTGAAGAGGCAGCTTGAGTTTCTAGGCTAACGCTTGAGAAGCTGTTGGAACTGTTAGCCTAGATCCTTGAACGGTTGGAGCTGCTTGGACTGCTTTAGCGATCTCCTGATTCTCCCCCTTTTTGGAAGCATTGGTTTGGTCAGGAGGACCTACAACCTTTGCCACTTGGGTTTGAATCAAACGCTCTAATTGAATGATCTTATTTCCACAGAGGGTAAACCCTTTATGAAGATAATCCATTCTCTGATTTTGAGCCGCTTCTGCCTGCCTGAGTGCAATGATTTGTGCCCCCTGTGCAGCAATGATGGACTGTTGGTAATCCAGCATTGCAACAACAGGTTGCAGCTTAGGATCCGTTAATAACACTAGTTGCAGACTAGCCTCAAGATCAACAAACGAAGTTGGTGCTTGTGATCTATCACTGGCATGAATACCAGAAGTAGAAACCTTTGGGCCCCTCTGTTCTTGGTACTGGGGACTTCCAGCTGGTGCTTGCACACTTGCTGTTGCCATGGGTGTGGTCTTAGTGATGTTGGCACTGTCCTGTGCCTCATGTGCAGAAGCAACCATAGTGCCAGCCACAGAACCCATATGGACTATCTCTGGTGAGATGTCCACCTCCTGATTGAGGTTGGGAGTGTCCTCAATGGGTGCCCTTTGGATATTCTGTGCAGAAGTGTCCTCCTGCACAGGGTTATTTGGCTCTTGTCTGAGGGCTGAGGAGGAAGGAGCTCCTGGACCTCTTTTCCTTCTATATAATTGTAGTGGGGATGAGGGCTTAGCAACAGGAACTGAAGGCATCTGTGTATCATGAGGAGTGGGTTGGGGTCCTGGGGTTGAAGCAGTAGTGTTAGGCTGAGCCTGCTCAGGACCTTCTCCTCTGTTTCTTGGAATGATGTTCATCATTGCAGAAGGCAATGGAACATCTATACTCAAAAAATTTGCACTTGGCTTTAAAATCCTTTTAATGGAAGATAGTGAGTGCCTATGGGAAACATGTATCCTTTTATGTATAATAAAATCTGTACAAGTTTTTGCAATTATCTCTGCCAAAAATCTAGGATACATCAAAAATTTCCCATTCTTTAGGGAATGATGCCTTAACATCCCCTGAAAAATCATATTTGAAAAATTGAACTGTTGGCCTGTAGAAAAGCACACCAAGGCAGTGGCAATGTTTGATGAAAATTCGGACCAACCAGTTCTTTTAGGGCTAAAACACTGCTGAATAATGTGCACAAGATATTTCCATTTAGGAGAAAAATGTGCTTTAAAGAAAGTAAAAGAATCAGCAGGACCCCTATATCCAATATCATAAAGACAAGTATGTAACTCATTAAGGGATAAGTCTGTTATACCTGAGGCATGTTAAAGATGCAGATGTTGTCGAATGGATTCCTCAGTTACTGTGATGAGAATGCCATCGATTTTGGATACCAGTGAAGGAACTCCATTGATTGTTTTTACAGAAGCACGGTTCCAGAACTGCTCAATATGAGAGATGTATATGGTGGGATTGATATTGAGGGTATGATTGATATGGGAACTTCGAAGGAATTCCATTATGTCATGGAATGGTTCAAGATCAGCGTGTTTGAGAGAGTAGGGTAGACAGTTATGCTCTTTGACGAACTCCATTGAAGATCAATCGGAGATTTTAGGGTTTTCAGTGATGTGCGTGGGAATTGTTTCAGAGAATCAAGAAGGGTTCAAGAAGATATTTTGCAACTGGTAGTTACAATGGAACGAAACTGGAACCTTTAAAGGTTTTGAAAATATCTAAACCCGCGCACACACTTATGGAAATGACCATATTACCCTGCACACTTTGACAGATCAAGTGAAACAACTAACAGTCCGAGAAAATGAACTAGCAGCTTGAGAAAATACTCAAGCTGTTAGTTGAAAATTAGGCGACTGCTAATGAAACAGTGACTCCCCCTTAATCAAGCATATGTATAATATTCATGGAATAAGAGAAAATAAAGAAAAACAAATTAATCCATATTAACCATACCAATATTTGATACTAGGAAGGTGAATCTTCCTACATCAAATGGTTTTGTAAATAGATCAGCTAACTGATCATCAGTGTGAATTTTGGTAACTTGGATTAATTTCTTCTCATTGCAATCCCTTATAAAATGAAATCTAATTTCTATATGCTTGGTTTTGGGAAATTTCACTGGATTTTGTACAATGCTAATTGCACTTGAATTGTCAATATAAATGGGAGTGGATAGGAAGTTCATACCATAGTCTCTCAGTTGATTCTGAATCCACATCACTTGGGAGCAGCAACTTGCAGCTGCCACATATTCTGCTTCAGTAGATGAAGTGGAAACAGTTGTTTGCTTTTTGCACTGCCAAGAGACCAATCTTGTTCCCAAGTATTGACATCCACCAGTTGTGGATTTTCTGTCAATGTTGCATCCTCCATAATCACTGTCAGAATAGGCTGTTAACTCAAGAGGAGAGTCTTTAGGATACCAGAGGCCTAAATGTGGTTGGCCTTTAAGATATCTAAAGATTCTCTTAACAGCAACCAAATGGGAGTCCTTTGGAGAACATTGAAACCTAGCACACACACGAACAGCAAACATAATATCAGGTTTAGAAGATGTTAGATACATAAGAGATCCTATAAGAGATCTGTATAAATGAATGTCCACATCTATGCCATCTTTGTCTGTATGGAGCTGCTTGTGAGCATCCATAGGAGTACTTGCAGTTTTGGTGTCTTGATACCCAAACTTTTCCAGTATGTCTTTAACATACTTTGATTGACTTATGAAGAGACCAGTGGGCTGCTGCTTGACCTGCAATCCTAGAAAGAAAGTGAGTTCCCCCATTGAACTCATTTGAAACTTTTTGTGCATTAATGCCTCAAACTCTTTGCACAGACAATCATTTGTTGAGCCAAAGATGATATCATCAACATAGATTTGTACAAGCAGAATCTCAGCTTTGATGGACTTTGTGAATAGTGTTTTGTCCAGAGTGCCTCTCTTGAACCCATTCTGTAGAAGGTATGATGACAAAGTGTCATACCATGCTCTGGGAGCTTGATGGAGTCCATAGAGAGCCTTGATTAGCTTGTAGACTCTGTCTGGATACTTGTAGTCCTCAAAACCAGGAGGCTGACACACATAGACCTCTTCTTCAATTGTGCCATACAGAAAAGCAGACTTCACATCCATCTGATACACTTTAAAGCCTTTGAAGCTTGCATAGGCTAAAAACAGTCTGATAGCTTCAATTCTTGCCACTAGAGCAAAGACATCATCATAGTCTATGCCTTCTTCTTGAGTGTACGCTTGTGCTACTAGTCTTGCTTTGTTCTTTATGACTATCCCTCTCTCATCCTTCTTGTTTCTGAACACCTATCTTGTACCAATGGCCCTTTTACCCTTAGGAAGATCAACAAGTGTCCATACATTCTGAATCTTGAATTGTAGTAGCTCTTCCTGCATTGCTTCAATCCAGGATGAATCTTTCAAAGCTTCTGATGCCTTTTTAGGTTCTAGCTGAGACATGAAACAGACATGTTCAAATGCAGCTAGACTAAATTCATGAACTGCTGGTTCAGCAGCAGCAGTCTCATTTTGAACAATTTTCCTTGTTTGCACAGGTGTACGTGGATCACCCATTATTTGATTGAGAGGATGATACTTGTGAACCCTGAGTGTAGGCTCTCTATCTGTCTGAAAAGAGGATCCAAGATTTGTATCATCTCCATCAGGACCAGTTGATGGTTCATCTTCTGGAACAGCTTGACTTGAATCTGGGACTGTTTCCCTTTGAGTTGGAGCTGTTCTCTCAGGACTTGGGAGTTGCACTTCAGTGTCTGGATTTGAATCATGTTGAGCATTCAGAACCCCTGGAGGGTCACAAGACAGAAGTGGTATAATTGTATACTCATCCCAACTATTTGAATCTGCAGCAGTTTGAAATTTTGTGCCAACAACTTGATCATTTGTGCTACCAGCATGAGAATTTGCATTGACAGCTTCAAACCTGTGTTCATCAGATTCTGCAGTATACTCAACAAAAAGCTTAGAGAATTTGTGAGTGAATCTAAATCAAACAACCAATCAGGACCAGTGCCTTTGACATTTGCAGTATTTTCATTAAATTCAACATTTGCACTTTCTTCAATGGTTTTAGACACACTGTTATATACTCTATAGGCTTTGCTTTGATATGAGTATCCTACAAAGAAGCCTTCTTCAGCCTTACTTTCAAACTTCCCTAAGTGAGACTTAGTGTGAAGAATGGTACATGGACATCCAAAAGATTTGAAAAAGGCTATTAGGGGTAATTTATTATGAAATAACTCATATGGAGTTTTCCCTTGTGATTGAACAATCTGTACCCTATTTGGAACATAACAGGCTGTGTTGACTGCTTCTGCCCAAAAGGTTATTGGCAGTTTTGAATCAGCTAGCATGGTTCTAGCAGCCTCAATTAATGTACTGTTCTTTCTTTCAGCTACACCATTTTGCTGTGGTGTTCTTGGTGCACTATATTGCCTAGCAATACCTTTGGACTCACAGAAACTGTTTAGAATATGATTTTTAAACTCAGTTCCATTGTCTGATCTTATCACCTTAACTTTTGAGTTGGATTGGTTTTCTATCTTAAGAACAAATGACTTAACCAGCTCAGCAGTTTCATCTTTAGACCTAAGAAAGTAAACCCAAGTAAATCTGGTGAAATCATCAACAATAACTAAACAGTAAGCCCTTTTATTCAAACTCAAAACAGATGTTGGACCAAATAGATCCATATGAATCAGATGAAGAGCAGATGAGATTGAATTTACTTCTTTGGCCTTATGAGAAGTTTTGTGTTGCTTGCCTTTGAGACATGCTACACAATGATCATCACATATGAACTCCTTTTGTGGTAAACCTCTTACCAGATTCCTTTTGACCAAAATATTCATGGATTTGAAGTTCATATGACACATCCTTCTGTGCCAAAGAGCAGACTCATTGGATGATGCTTTGGATATCAAACAGCTTAAAGTACTTGATTTGGATAAAAGTTCTGTGTCCAAACAGTATACATTGTCCTTTCTTGGTGTTCTTAGTAAAACAATATTTTCAGGAATTTTAAAATCTTTTGAAAGGACAATGCACTCAGAATCTGTAAACAAACAATATTTTGTTTGTCACAGATTTGAGACACACTCAATAAAGTATACTTAAGCTGTTCAACATACAAAACATCATTGAAAGTCATGTTGCCTGCATTAACAGTACCTTTACCTGTAACCTTACCTCCTTTGGAATTGCCTCCAAATGCAACAAATCCTCCATCAAATCCTTTGAAATTTGACAAGCACTCAGAATTGCATGTCATGTGCCTAGAGCATCCACTGTCCAAATGCCATCTTGTTTTATGTGGTGACCTGTGGTTGCCCTGCACAAATAACAGCTTAGTTAGTAGTGGAGTAAACCCAAACCAAGTTGATTTTGGGTTGTCCTTGTGCATTAACATAACTAAATACTGTCTTTGATTTCTTATACTTAGTAAGATCTATTGATGGATTTTGTGGAGAGTACTTAGTTAGCACATGAGGTATCCAGGTATTTTGTCCATTCTTTTCAGTAACAGTCTCAGATGATCCATTACCAGTCCTAATTTTGAGCCTACCAGTCTAAATTGAGTCTGTAGTGCTAACAGCTTGAGAATTTGCACTAGCAGTCTCAACTTTAGACTTGGCAGTTTCAACATTTGTATCAACAGGTTCACCTGAGCTTGTACCTTTAACACACCATATTTGTTTAAAATTTACTTTTGGTTTAGCTAAAACTTGTTTTTGGTGTGTGGACTGTTTCTTATTAACTTTTGAGAACCTGTGATCAACTGTTTTCTTTGGAACTGATGCAGTAGGAGGTTTGGCCTTTAAATTCTTTGATTTTTGAGAGGTTGTCTTTTGATGAATCACAGTCTGTTTTGGAACAGATGATTTATAAAAACAATCTCTGGCCAAGTGATTCTTTCTGTCACAATGAAAACATTTTTTGACTATTTGAATTGGAGAACCAGTTTTATTGCACAATTTCTGGTTCTTGTTCCTCTGATTTCCCCTTACCTGCTGTTGTTTGGGAAACTTTTGGACACCATGCTTTTGTCATGTGCAGACTGGAACATTTTTACCCTTTTTATTATTCTTTGAAGAAGATGCAGTGTTACAATTAGAAGGTACAGAAACTTGTGGAGCAGCATTGCATACACTCATCTTCTCCTTTCCTTTCTTATTGGGAATTTGGATTTCTATAGGTGCACTCATTGTTTTGTGTCTCAACTGCTGTGCACTCACAGTCTCTATTTTGAATCTGATCTTCTTTATATTCAGGACTGTTATCAAGGATAGGATCTACAGTAGTCATAGACTCAGCTAATGGTTCATTGACAAGCCTATCAGCAACCTCACTCATTGGATGAATGTATTTGTTGTTGTATGGGGGTGGAGTAGCTCTGTAGCCTATACCTTCTTTGGGATGAACCTGAGATTTAACCCTATCTTTAAATTGGACTTCCATTAGGTGTTCTAGCTTTTGATTTGCCAATTTGAAGTTACCTAGATCTATATTGACAGATTCTAGTTTCTTATTAGCCTCCAACACCTTTTGTTCAGTCTATTCTACCTTTTTATTTAGGGATTCTATTTTGTTATTTAGTTCCTTTTTCTCCCATTCATGATATGTTCTATCATGTCCCATTTGAATCTCATTATCCTTATAGTCATTGATCTGTTTTTCAAGATCTTCTATGGCCTGCATGTATTCATATCTCCTTTCTTCCATCTTAGCTAGAGTTTTACACATGCTCTCATTATGATCTCTGTACTTTTTAACCATATTTTTGCATGTTTGAGAGCAAAGTTTGGAATTTACCTCAGATGGTAGTTCAGTGGAGGTGACAGTTGATGTTTCTGCCATTAGAGCTTGATTTTGAAATTCCTCCTCTGTCTGATCACTCCAATCAAACACATTGTCTTCTTGAGAGACAAGTGCTTGTGATGATGAAGCCTGATTAGTCTGCTGAGGCCTTGATGACTGTTGTCCTTGAGATCTGCATTCTCTAGCAAAGTGACCAAGTTTGTGACATTTAAAACACTCAAATTTTGACTTATCAAAAGCTGGTTTGCCTTCTACTCTGGCTGGAAAGGTGGTTCTTCCAGTTCTTTTTAGAAACCTTTTGGCCCTCATGGTCAGCATTGCATGTTGCCATTTCAGATCCATCTCTTCAAGATCATCTGGATGAATCTGTTCTAGATCTTTAGCATTTAGTGCAAACAGTCTATCATTGGCAACAAAAGCCTCATAGTGAGCTTCAGTAGAGTTACCATCACCACCTGAAAAGGAATCACTGCAATTAGATTTTTCAGATGACAAAAGAGCAGTATTGTGATTATAAGAAAGAGATTTCTTTTTAGTATCAATCTCAGTCTCAAACACTCTCAGACTGTTGTATAGATCATCCAGTTCTATTTCATTAAGAGTGTCTTTTGTTCTCCATTGAGCAGCATAAACTGTCCATTCTTCTCCAAGAGATCTAAGAAACTTTCTGTTGACCTCATCTTGATCCAGGCTGACTTTTGCACTTTCCAATTCACTTATCAGTTTGTTGAACCTGTCAAAGATTTGAGTGAGGTTTTCATTCTTGCCACCAGAAAAGTTTTCATACTGCTGTTTCAAAAGATCCTTTTGATTTCTCTTGGTACTGGCATTACCAGCAATTCTCTTCTCTAAAGCAATCCAAAGAGAATGAGCAGTATAAAATTTTTTGAACTAATGTTGATAAGCATTAGGAATGGCTATTTGTAAAAGTGTAAGAGCTTTCACTTCATTCATTCTAGCCTTTCTTTCAAGTTCAGTTTTTGGAGGAGTTTTGACGGGTTTTCCCTCATCATCAAGTTCTGGATCAACTACAGGAAGAAATTCAACAGCTTCCCATATAGCATAATCAATGAATTAAATATGTTGTTGAATCATGAGTTTCCACATCTCAAAGTCAGTGGGCTTGAGGATAGGCACTTTGAGTCCTTGCCCAGATCCACTGCTGCTATTATCAAATTCCATTGCAAAAGATTAAAAGTTTAAAAGAAAGCTTTTGACTTGGAAAAACAAAGAACGACCTGCGGCTCTGATACCACTTGTCAGGATCTGAACTTAACTACCTAAGATTAACTGATTTGAATTGATCAGAGTGTAAACCAATAATCTTTTATTGAATCAAAGTCTAATTAAGAAGTTTGTGGAACAACACTTAATTACTTTTATAAAAGCTTTCAGAATTCATAAATAGATAAACATAAGAAGTAAACATAATTGCTTGTATTGCTGAATCAGAATGATTACAATCACCTCTAATCTGTTTGATTAGACGAAAAACACAAATTGTTCTTAGGGTTTTACAACCTTAGAGGCTTATGAAAACTTAAACAAAAAGCAATTACAGACTTGAATATGCAGAAACTTCAAATACAATAGAAAAACCTATTCTATGTATTTATAATGCTTTCTGATTTGTTTCCTTGAAGGACTCTGACTTCTCTAATAGTAGATATGCTGGAATCTTCGTGTAAATATCTTTTCCTGCATATCAGCACATTATGTTTATAAAACTGTTGAGCAGCTTGAATCTCTTAGCAGCTTGAGAAAATTACTCTGGCAGCTTGAACTTTTGTACTAGCAGCTTGAGCTTCTTCAACTAACAGCATGAACTTTGTACTTACATAGAAATTCTACTAACATCTTGAAAAGTCTAACTAACAGTTTGAACTACTTAGAATATTTCCCAACAATAAGTCAAACCGTAATTCCGTAATTGTTGTTGAATCGACAGAACCTGTGAACAGCAACTACCCGTAGCTTCAAATTCGGCTTTGCATGTGGATACGGCTACCGAAGTCTGTTTCTTTCATTGCCAGGACACCAGTCTCCCTCCTAAGAACTGACAACCTCTCGATGTTGACTTTCTGTTCAAGCTGCACCCGCCATAATTAGAGTCTGCGTAAGCTTCCTATTCAAGATCTCTATCAGCATGATACCAAAGTCCCAGCTTTGGTTTTGACTTCAGGTATCTCAAAATCCGCTTCACAGCTTTCATATGCATCTCTTTTGGGGTTGGCTTGAAACCTGGCACAAATACAAACAACAACAGGTCTAGAAGCAGTTAAATACATAAGTGACCCGATCATGGCCCGATATAACGTCGGATCAACATCTTTATCAATATCGATACCCGGTCCGAGATTGTGATTGACTTGTATTGGAGTGCTGAACTGTGTTGTGAGTTTTGTTCCTTCCATCCCAAAGTGCTATACTATTTCATAGACATACTTCGTCAGATGATGGAACATACACTCCTTTCGTTGGTCAACTTGTAACCCTAGAAAGAAATTCAGCTCTCCCATCGCACTCATTTCAAACTTTGACATCATAACCTTCTCAAAATCCTTGCACATCTGTTCATTTGACGACCCAAGGATTATGTCGTCCACATAAACTTGTACCAGTAGAAAATCATCACCTTTCCTCTGAATGAAAAGTGTACTATCTATACGCCCTCTCTCGATCCCATTTTCCAAGAGATCAGTAGATAGTGTCTCATACCACGCCCTAGGTGCCTGATATAAACCTTACAGAGCACTCTGTCCGGATACTTAAGATTAGTAAACCGTGGTGGTTGCTCGACATACACCAATTCCTTCACTTTACAGTACAAGAAGGCACTCTTGACGTCTAGTTGATAGACTTTAAAGCCTTTGAAGGATGCAAATGCGAGAAACAATCGGATAGCTTCAAGCCTTGCTACTGGTTCAAACACCTCATTGTAGTCAATCCCTTCTTCTTGATTGAAGCCTTTGACTACGAGTCTGGCCTTATTTCGAGTAACGATGCCTCGATCATCCCTTTTGCACTTAAAGACCCATTTTGTCCCTATTGCAACTTCTCCACGAGGCAAAGGCACTAACTCCCATACTTATAGTTTCTTCAACTGTGAGAGTTCCTCCTGCATTGCTTCAACCCAAGAATTATCCTTTAGAGCCATTTGAACATTCTTCGGCTCAACTTGAGAGATGAAACATGAGTACATGCAAGTGCGAAATGCCTAGGAGTCATTGACTATCGATAACAGCACTGTGTTAATATTCACATTACTCCGAGTTCTCACTCCTGCATTTGGATTCCAAATAATGTCTTCTAGTGGGTGATCCTTATGTACTTTCGATGTTTCGACGGCATCGAACTAAAGATTGTCACCCAAATTAGATCCTATTTCGCCTAGTGGTGGTGTGACTTCAGACAGAACATCCTCCTCGTGATCACTTTCTTCTGAGGCTGGACTGTTTATCTGGTTAACATCAATAATAGATAAAGGTTCTTTAGTTGTTGGGGACCCGTCTTCTGTCGATAGGTTTTCTTCAGATGTCATGGGCATTCTCGAATTGGAAAATACCCTACCCTCTTCTTCAAGATTTAAGGTTGAGAAGTCATTTTCTAGAGTTCCTGCATCACCACTAAAAGGTATGTTAAATGATTCAAACATATAGTCATTATCAAATAACCATTCTGGACCTATTTGGGGCTCATGTGTATAACTGGTTGCATCGATGTTAAACACAATTTCTACAGTACCAGTAGTTTTATTAAAAACACGTTTGTTTGGTGAATTTGGGACATAACCTAGGAAGTATCCTTCATCTGCTTTTTCACCAAACTCAGGTTGATGTTTTGTTTTTAACAGAGTACATGGCACCCCAAATGGTTCACATCAAGTTAAATTTGGTGGTCACTTATCCAAAATCTCATAAAAAGTTTTGTTCAAAGATTTGATAGTAAGGTTTCTGTTTAAAACATGACAAGCGGTATTCACTGCTTCCCCCCAAAACATTTTGGGAAGCTTTGAATCTGAAACATAGTCCTTGCTGCCTCAATCAATGTCCTATTCTTTCGTTCGGCCACCCCATTTTGTTGTGGCTCATATGGTGCACTAAATTGATGCACTATGCCTTTAGTTTGGCAATATACACCAATTTCTTCATTTTTGAACTCTGTTCCATTATCACTTCTGATACGTTTTACCCTTTTCCCATAGGAGTTCTCAACTTGGTCTAAGAACCTAATCAGCGTGCCTGCTGTTTCGTCCGTTGTACCTAAAAAAGAAAACCCAAGAAAATCGTGAGTAATCATCATTGATAACTAAACAATACCAACTCCCACCTTTACTCCTTTTGTTTATAGGACCAAAAAGATCCATGTGCAGCAAATCATAGGTGGAGGAGATAGAGTTCTGGGCTTTGACTTGTGTGACTTCTTGTGTTGTTTCGCTTTCTTGCACGGCACACATTTGTCTTCAAATTGGAAGATTTTCATTGGTACACCTTGCACAAGGCCATTTTTAGTGATGAAATTCATCTTCCTTAAGTGCAAGTGAGCCATTCGCCTGTGCCACAGCAAGGATTCTGATTCTGAAGCTTTGGATAGGAAACATGTTGATCTCATCGAAATTTCTGCTATGGACATGTCCATCATATACAGATCATTCTTCCTTGGGGCCCTCATCATTATCCACTCTTTAGGAATCTTAAATTCAGGCTTTAGCACTAATGCTTCCTTCCCAGTAAAATGTACTGAATGTTGTCCATCACAGATTTTAGAGACACTAATAAGATTGTGATCAAGCTTATCTACATAGTAAACCTGCTCGAGAGTGATTTTCCCATTAGTGAATGTTCTTAATCCAGTGATATCGCCTCCTTTATTCCCAGCAAATGAGACAAATCCTTTATACCCACTTTTGAAGTCTGTCAGTAGACTTCTTCCCCTTGTCATGTGTCGAGAGCAACCACTATACACAAACCATTTGTTGTTTAGACCGGTAGCTGACTCCTGCACATGAAACAAAGCAAGTTTGTTATCACGGGGAACCCAAGCCATGACTGACTTGGTAATACCATTCTCATCCACAAACGTGAATTCCTTCAAATACGCATCTCTCCTTTACGGTTTGTTGTTCTTGTTTCCATTTATTTAGTGTAGACTCTGGTTTCTTATAGGCACAACCTGATGCAACATGACCTTTTTCGTGGCACTTAAAGCAAGACGTCTTATCAATTGATTTCTTATAAGCACCCTTTGTCTTAGGTGTCTCACTAGTACTAATTGTTCATATCAACTGCCTTGCCCTTCTCCTCTTGTTTCTTATCGCTTACAGTTTCAGTTTTATCTAGTTTTGGAATACTACTAGACTCCACAAACTGTACTGTTTTCTTAACCTGAGGAGTAGGTGTTGACACTACAGCTGGCTTATTTACCTTAACTTCCTCTGATTTAACTGATTCCATAGTCTCATCCTGAGGAGTAGGTACATAGTTGCTACTAAAGGGTGGAGGCACATCATGATAACCTAGGTCAGTCTGCTTCTTGGACTATCTCTGGGAATCTATGATTTTGCCTAAAGTCAAGGACGAATTCCTAAACTTTTCAATCTTGCTATTCGCCTCAGACACCCTAACCCTAGCGTCTGCTAATTCTTTATCCTTCAGGGAGATCTCTTTGGTTAGTGACTCTATATGCTCATAAATTAGTTCGTTCCTGACACATTATTCACTTAATTTGTCTTTTAGAACTATCATATCCTGAGCATTAGCTTTCATCTTAGCCTTAAGCTCTTCCTTAATGTCTAATAGACTCGCATTATCAGATTTCAGAGATTGTATTTGAGCAGTCATTGAAGTTGACAGGATCAAATCACCATAGACTAACTAGTTTGAATAAATCAGAGTTAAGCCAATAATCTCGTTTTGGATCAAAGTCCAATTAAGAAATTTGCGGAATAACACTTAATTGTTTTAAGAAAACTTTCAGAACAGTAAGAACAGAATAAGTAAGACAGAAAACACTATTAATATCAAAACCTTTTGTATTAATAACCACTGATTACAAGAACCTCTAATCTGTTTGATTAGACCAAGAACACAGATTCTTCTTAGGGTTTTACAACCTTAGAGGCTTGAGAAAACTTAAACACAATACGAATTACAATTTCAATTGCTGATTACTGATTACATAAGAAAGACCTAGTCTATCTCTATTTATAACCTTCTAATTTGTTTCCTTAACAAACTGCGATTTCCCTTGAGTAGATATCTTCAGAAGATCTTCAAATCTTGATATCTTTATCACTTTCTGATTTATAGCACTTCTATTATCATCTCCTGAAGCAGCTTGAACTTTATCTCTAGCAGTTTGAACATTTTGAACTAGCAGCTCAAAATTCTTGAATTAGCAGCTTGAACTTTGTATTTACACAGAAATACTACTAACAGTTTGAGAAATCCTAACTAACAGCTTGACATACTTAGTTTATTTTCGAACAGAATTATGTGACTCTAGTACTAGATTTAATTTAAGTTTCTTTACAAGTTCAAAAATAAGGAAATATTTACAAAGTGAAACTGTTATGTACAAACTAAGGAATCCAAAAATTTACATATTTATAGTTGTGCAAGTTTCTGCCTTAGAGCCTTTATGAAGTTTTTTTTCAACTCTTCATTATCACCATTTGTCTTCACTGAAATCATTTGATGTAGCCATTCTTTTGAAAGGTCAAGAAATTCAATACCATAGAACCTGCTGGATCCATTTGCCAGTTTGAGTCTATATGTCATGGATTTTTCATATAGATGAACGTGTACAATCTTCATCTCCTTGGCAGCGTCTATTTCTGATCTTGAATTTTCTGGTTCCATGATGCTTTGAAGACCTGTCATAAAGTTCTGAACCCAT
Organism: Centrapalus pauciflorus; assembly: GCA_020465985.1. Classification (NCBI taxonomy): domain Eukaryota; kingdom Viridiplantae; phylum Streptophyta; class Magnoliopsida; order Asterales; family Asteraceae; genus Centrapalus; species Centrapalus pauciflorus. Next base: position 250,096 of record JAANYP010003562.1, on the reverse strand, counting down.
ACAATTGGAGATCTAGAGTGACTAGCCTTCCCAATATTGTACATCTGGGTCAGCTCTTCCCTAGTCATCCTTTGAACAATCTGAAACAGGTTCTTACATTCTTCATCTTTAACAACTTCTCTTTTAACCACAAAATGATGTACCAAGTCAATGTTATCCATTGACTTGGCATACCATAAAATAATTGGTGCTTTTGAAAAGTCATGCTTATCCATTGCTTTCTCTATCTCCATGGCCTTCTGCATTTGTTGTTTGAAAATGACCTTCTTTACTTTATCAAACTTTGCTTGAGAAATTTCTTTTGGATGAGGCACATCAACAGCTTGAGAAGGTTCTTTGACCTGTTTAGGGGCTCTGGCTTTGGCAGTGGCTTCATCATACAAAGCCCGAAGTTTCTCTGTAATTCATGACTCTGCAATAGCCCTTGGAACTCCAGTGTTTGTAGAATGTACTTGCCAATTTATTAGAAATCTTCTGTGCTCTGCCTTTGAATGCCCTGTTGGGCTTTTCTTTTCTTTTGCCCCTCTTTGATAACAAACCCATGAAGATAGTCACTAAGGGTTTCATCGTCACCCATAGAAACTTGAGCTTGTTGATTAAAATCTTGGTCTTGTTCTACTGCAAGCCTTCTAGCAAGTTCAGCATCAGTAGCAACTTGAGCCTCTTTAGAAATAAACTTTAGCTTTGGCTCTTCAATTAAAATTCCTTTGCCTTTTCCTGAGACTGCTGCTTTGACGGTTGAGGATGCTCCTTGCTTTCCTTCTTTTATTAGAACACCACCTGGCCTTTTATTTTGAACAACTTGAATTTCTGAACTAACAGTCTGAGAAACTGGTGGAGCTGTTAGACCAGATTTGGAACTGCCAGAGGTGAAACTGGGACTGCTTGGGCTGAGTGTGGGATCTCCTGATTATCCCCCTTTTTTGAATGCATTGGTTTGATCAGAAGGACCAAAGACCTTTGCTAACAGGGTTTGAATCTGCTTATCTTGTAGCACAATCTTGGTATCATAGAGCTTCAACCCTTGCTGAAATTGGGAAAGCTTTTGTTGTTGGACTGATGAGAGCCTTTGGAGAACAACAATTTGTGACCCCTGTGCAGCAATAATGGACTTGTAGTGTTCCAAAATGGCTACAACAGGTTTCGAATGTGGAGTCGTCAAAATCATTAGTTGCAGACTGGCCTCAAGATCTTCAAATGACAAAGGTATTTGAGAACTATCACTGGCACCAATACCAGATGTACTAGTAGAACCTGGGCTCCTCTGTTCTTGGTACTGGGGACTTCCAGAAGGTGCTTGCACACCCTCTGTTGCCATGGGTGTGGTCTTAGTGATGTTAGAACTGTCCTGTGCCCCTTGTGCAAAAGAATTAGTAGTTCCAGCCACAAATCCCATATGAACATCCTCAGAAGGGATGTTCACCTCCACATTGTGGTTGGGAGAGTCCTCAGCAGGTTCCCTTTGGATATTCTGTGCAGGAGTATCCTCTTGCACAGGGCCATATGGTTCTGGCTGTTAGACTGAGGTGGGAGGAGCACCTGCAACCCTTTGTTTCTTTTTTGTGTATGTTTTCAGTGATGGGGCTGTGGAGGTATTCCCAAAAGAAGGTTCATAACGGATATTTGTATCACGAGGAGTGGGCAGGGATCCTGGTGGTGAAGCAGTAATGGGGGGCTGAGCATGCTCAGGATCCTCTCCCCTGTTTCCTAGAATGATGTTCATCATTGCTTGAGGCAATGAGACATCAATAGCTTTAAAATTTGCACTCTGTTTTAAAAGTCTTTTTACAGTTTGTAAAGAGTGCTTATGAGAAACATATATCCTCTTATGTATTTTTAATGAATTGCAAGATTTTGCAATTATTTTAGCTAAGAATCGAGGATACATAAAAAATTTTCCATTCTTTAAGGCATGATGCCTTAACATTCCTTGAAAAAATCATATTTGAAAAATTGAACCGTTGGCCTTTTGATAAGCAAACTAAAGCAGTTGCAATTTTGACGAAAATTCAGACCAACTAGTTCTCTTTGGACTTAGACATTGTTGAATAATATGGATAATGTATTTTCATTTGGGGCCAAAATTTCCTTTGAAAAATGACAATGTATCCACTAGTCCCCTATACCCTATCTCAAATAAACCTTCATGTATAGGAGTTAAAGGAAGATCATATATACCTTCAGCATCTTGCAGTTGCAAGTGTTGTCGAATGGAGTCCTCAGAGATGGTGACTGATTGACCATCGATGGTAGACACAAGAGAAGTGACTCCATCATTTATGTTCAGACATGTGTTGTTCCAGAATTGCTCTATGTGCGATACATAAATTGTAGGGTTTACTGTTATTGCGTAGTAGATAGATGAACTATGGAGAAAGTCCATCATATCGTGAAATGGATGTAGTTCCGCATGCTTTAGGGTGTAAGGAAGGCAGTTGTGTTCTTTGACGAAGTCCATTGTTGCTCAAGAACGAAAAGATTCAGGGTTTTGTTTGAAGAGTAGGGTTTCGTGAAGAGAGGGAATTTGAGAGCTCTGGTTTGATATTGTCAAACCGGTAGTTGTAATTGAACGAAACTAGGACTTTTAAGGGTTTTGGGTTTAAAATATCTAGTCCCGCGTTCAAATTCCTTGGAAATGACTGAAATGCCCTGCACACCTAACAGATCAAGTGAAAACAACTAACAGTTTGAGAAAATACACTAGCAGCTTGAGAATATTCTCAAGCTGTTAGTTATAAACAGAGCGATTTTTATTTGAACAGTGTCTCCCCCTAACTAAACACATAAAACAAAGAATTTACACAATTTACAAAAGATTTTAATTACGAGAGATTAATCCACGTTTACCATACCAATATTTGACACCAGAAAAGTGAATCTTCCTACATCAAAAGGTTTAGTAAAAAGATCTACTAACTGATCATCAGTATGAATTTTGGTAACTTGAATTAGCTTCTTTTCTTTACAATCCCTTATAAAATGAAATCTAATATCTATTTGCTTAGTTTTAGGAAACTTTACTGGATTTTGTACAATACTTATTGCGCTTGAATTGTCAATATAGATAGGAGTATATAGAAAGTTCATACCATAGTCTCTTAGTTGGTTCTAAATCCACATAACCTGAGAGCAACATCTAGTGGCTGCAACATATTCTGCCTCAGTGGATGATGTGGATACTGTGGTTTGCTTCTTGCACTGCCAAGAGACTACTCTTGCTCTAAGATATTGACATCCTCCAGTTGTTGACTTCCTGTCTATATTGCAGAGTCCATAGTCACTATCATAATATGTTGTTGATTCAAGAGGAGAATCCTTAGGATACCATAGGATCAATTTGGGTTGGCCTTTTAGATATCTAGAGATCCTCTTAACAGCAAACAAGTGTGATTCCTTTGGAGCACATTGGAACAAATGTATGTTCACATCTACTCCTTATTTATCTGTATCAAGCTGCTTGTGAGTGTCATTAGAGTGCTTGCAATCTTTGTATCCTTGTACCAAAACTTTTCCAGAATGTCATTCACATACTTTGACTGGCTGATGAAGAAACCAGTTGGCTTCTGCTTGACTTACAATCCCAGAAAGAAAGTTAATTCTCCCATTGAACTCATCTAAAACTTCTTGTGCATCAAAGTCTCAAAGCCCTTGCAAAGCATGTCATTGGTTGATCCAAAGATGATATCATCAACATAGATCTGAACAAGTAAGATCTCTGTTTTGATAGTCTTTGTGAACAATTTCTTGTCTAAAGTACCTCTCTGGAACCCATTCTGCTGCAAGTAGGAAGACAGAGTTTCATACCATGCTCTAGGGGCTTGATGTAACCCATAGAGTGCTTTATCTAACTTGTAGACTCTGTCAGGATACTTGTAGTCTTCAAACCCAGGAGGTTGACACACATATACCTCCTCATCAATTGTACCATACACGAATGAAGACTTTACATCCATTTGATACACTTTGAACCCTTTGTAGCTTGCATAGGCTAAGAACAGTCTGATAGCTTCAGTCCTTGCTACTGGAGCAAAGGCATCATCATAGTCTATTCCTTCTTCTTGAGTATAGCCTTGAGCTACTAGCCTTGCTATGTTCTTGATCACTATGCCTCTTTCATCTTTTTTGTTCCTGAATACCCATCTTGTACCAATTGCCCTCTTCCCTTAAGGCAATTCAACCATTGCCACACATTTTGAATCTTGAACTGTAGTAGATCTTATTGCATGGCTTCAATCCAGGATGAATCCTTCAGTGCCTCAGATGCCATCTTTGTTTCTAGCTGTGACATGAAACTGGCATGTTCAAATGCAGTTAAACTGAATTCAGGCACTTCTTCTTCAAAAACAGTTGTTTCCTTGTGGATCATGTTCATTGTCTGCACAGGTGTGCTTGGATCTCCCATGATCTGGCTAAGTGGATGATATTTGTGAATCTTGAGGGTAGGTTCACTTTCTACCTGAATTATGCTTCCTAGGTTGGTGTCATCACCTTCTGCACAACCTGATGATTCTGCTTCAAGAGTAACAGTTTGATCTGGAGTTGGGACTGCTTCCCTGTTTTGTGGAACTGTTACTTCAAGATGTGGCACTGGTACCTCAAACTCTGGACTTTTGGCTTGTTGATCATCAAGGACCCCAAGAGGGTCACAAATAAGAAGTGGTAGAATGGTGTATTCATCCCAACTATCAGAATCTTTCAACAGTTTGAGTCTCTGTGCCAACAGTCTGAACTTTTGTGCTGGCAACATGAGGATTTGTATTGGCAGCATGAGAATTTGTGCTACCCGTTTGAGCATTGTTTCCAATTGTTCCTGCAGAATACTCATCAAAACTCAGAGAATTTGTTAGGGAATCTAAATCAAACAACCAATCAGGACCAGTGCCTATAACATTTGCTGTGTTTTCATTAAACTCAACATTGGCACTTTCTTCAACGATTTTAGATACATTGTTATAAACTCTATAAGCTTTGCTCAGTGTGGAATATCCTACAAAGAATCCTTCTTCAGACTTACTTTCAAACTTACCTAAGTGAGTTTTAGTGTACAGGATAGTGCATGGACGACCAAAGGGTTTTAGGAAGTTAACGAAGGGAATTCTATGGTGAAACAACTCATATGGAGTTTTCCCTTGTCACTGGACAACTTGGACCCTATTTAGAACATAACAGGCTGTATTAACTGCCTCTGCCCAGAAAGTCGTTGGCAATTTGGAGTCAGCTAAGATTGTCCTAGCAGCTTCTATTAAAGTTCTATTCTTCCTTTCAGCTACCCCATTTTGTTGTGGTGTTCTAGGTGCACTATATAGTTTTGCAATTCCTTTTGACTCACAGAAACTGTTTAGTTCATAATTTTTAAATTCAGTTCCATTGCCTGACCTGATCACCTTTACTTTTAAGTTAGAATGGTTTTCAATTTTTAGAATAAAAGATTTAACTAACTCAGCAGTCTCATCCTTAGTCCTAAGAAAATAGACCCATGTAAACCTGGTGAAATCATCAACAATGACTAAACAGTAAGCTCTTTTTTCCAAACTCAAAACAGATGTCGGGCCAAAAAGATCCATATGTAGGAGTTGTAATGCAGTTGAGATGGAATTTACTTCTTTGGCCTTATGAGAAGTTTTGTGTTGCTTGCCTTTTGAGGCAGGCTACACAATGATCATCACATATGAACTCCTTTTGTGGTAAACCTCTTACCAAACTATATTTGACTAAAGCATTCATAAATCTGAAGTTCATGTGACACATCCTTCTGTGCCAAAGTGCAGACTCCTTAGTTGATGCTTTGGATATTAAACAGCTTAAAGTATTTGCAGAAGATAATTTTTCAGTGTCCAAACAGTATACATTGTCCTTTCTTGGTGTTCTAAGCAAAATAAGATTTTCAAGTATTTTAAAATCTTTAGATAGGACAATGCACTCAGAGTCTGTGAACAGAACAACATTCTTTTTGTCACATACTTGAGACACACTTAGTAAATTATACTTCAGCTATTCAACATACAATACATCATTAAAATTCATGTTTCTTGCTTTGACAGTAACTTTACCTGTCACCTTACCTCCTTTGGAGTTTCCTCCAAATGCAACATATCCTCCTTCAAAGCTTTTGAAATTTGACAAGCACTCAGATTTGCATGTCATGTACCTAGAGCAGCCACTGTCCACATGCCATCTTATCTTATGCTGGTTCATGTGGTTGCCCTGCACAAATAAAGGCTCAGTTAGTAGTGGAGTAAACCCAAACCGAGTTGGTTTTGGGTTGACCATGTGCATTAACATAACTAAATACATTTTGTGTCTTTTTAAACTTAGTAAGATCCACTGGAGAATTCTGTGAGGAGTATTTAGTTATAACATGAGGTTTCCAGTTGTTCTTTCCAACTGTTGCTTTAACAGTCTCAGATGATGCACTAACATTCTAGATTTTGCCTTAGCAGTTGCAACTGTATTTTGGCCGTTAACAGTTTAAAATTTTACACTACCAGTTCCAGCTTTTGGCTTAACAGTTCCAGATTTTACATCAGCAGTTGGAACTGTGTTTTTGCCTTTCATACACCATGCCTTCACACTCTGTTTAGCTTTATTTAAAACTTGTTTTCTAAGTACAGGTTGCTCTTTGTTGACCTTTACAAACTTTGGTCAACTGTGTGCTTTGGAACTGGTGTGGCAGGTTTTGAAGTCTTTAAAATTTTTTGGCTTTGGTAAAACAGATTGTTTTTGAAAAACAGTTGGCCTTTCAAGAGTTGGCTTGTAAAGATAGTGTTTGGCCAAATAGTTTTTCCTGCCACAGTGAAAACATCTTTTGACTGTTATGATTGGAGAACCAATTCTGTGTGACCTGAACTGATTCTTGTTCCTTTTATTTCCCCTCACCTGTTGTTGTTTGGGGGACTTTTGTACACCATACTTTTGGCATGTACACACTGGAACATTTTTACCCTTTTTACCTGCTTTGGAAGAAGTTGAAAAACTACAGTTAGAAGGTACAGAGACATTTGAAGCATGCATGTGTTCATTCATCTTCTCTTTACCTTTTGAAACTGTTAGGCTTATTCTTCATGTTGTTAGTTTCTTCCCTCATACTGTTGGTTCTAATAACACCCTTACTCTCTCTGTTAGATGTATTAACCTTAATAGGGTTAGAAACTGAGGTTACTATGGGTACACACATGGTTTTATGATTACCCTCTTCTTCCTCAGCATCACTGTTTACATCAGTAACAAGTCCGTCTACCAACTCAGGCATATCCTCATGACATGATATACAGTTTTCACCTTCTCATCTAAGGGTTCATTCACAAGCCTATCAGCAACTTCAGTCATAGGATGAATGTATTTGTTATTATAAGGAGGTGGGGTGGCTATCTATCCTATTCCTTCCTTGGGATTTAGTTGAGACTTTACCCTATCTTTGAGCTGAACTTCCATTAGGTATTCGAACTTCTGGTTGGCTAGCTTGAAGTTACCTATATCAATGTTTATACTTTCTACTTTCTTGTTAGCTTCAAGCACCCTTTGTTCAGCCTCTTCTAGTTTCTTATTAAGGGTCTCTATCTTCTCTTCAAGTTCCTTTTTCTCTCACTTATGATATGTCCTATCATGCCCCATCTGAATCTCATTATCTTTATAGTCATTGATCTATTTTTCAAGATCTTCTATTTCCCGCATATACTCATACCTCCTCTCTTCCATCTTAGCTAGAGTTTTACACATGCTTTCATTATGGTCTCTGTACTTTTTAACCATATTTTTGCATGCTTGGGAGCAGAGTTTAGCATTTACCGATCAGATGGTAATTCAGTAGAAGTGGCACTTGTAGTTTCTACCATTAGAGCTTGATTCTGATACTCTTCTTCTGTCTGGTCACTCCAGTCAAAAACATTGTCCTCTTGTGAAACAAGAGCCTGTGAAGGTCGTGTCTGACTGGTCTTTTGGGTTCCTAGCTGCTGCTGACTTTGTGATCTACACTCTCTAGCAAAGTGTCCATGTTTGTGACATTTGAAGCACTCAACCCTTGATTTGTCAAAGGCTGGCTTGCCTTCTGATCTGGCTTGAAAGTTTGTTATGCCAGTCCTTTTGAGAAACCTCTTAGCCCTGATTGTCAGCATGGCATGTTGCCACTTTAAATCCATTTCCTCTAAATCATCTGGATGGATTTGTTCCACTTGACTTTGAAAACAAAAATAAATAACGTTAGGCTCTGATACCACTTGACAGGATAAAATCACCAAAGATTAACTAGTTTGAATAAATCAGAGTTAAACCAATAATCTCGTTTTGGATCAAAGTCCAATTAAGAAGTTTACGGAATAACACTTAATTGTTTTAAGAAAACTTTCAGAACAATAGGAACAGAATAAGTAAGACAGAAAACACTATTAATATCAAAACGTTTTGTATTAATAACCACTGATTACAAGAACCTCTAATATGTTTGATTAGACGAAGAACACAGATTGTTCTTAGGGTTTTACACCCTTAGAGGCTTGAGAAAACTTAAACACAATACGAATTACAATTTCAATTGCTGATTACTGATTACATAAGAAAGACCTAGTCTATCTCTATTTATAACCTTCTAATTTGTTTCCTTAACAAACTGTGATTTCCCTTAAGTAGATATCTTCAGAAGATCTTCACATCTTGATATCTTTATCACTTTCTGATTTATAGCACTTTTTGTTATCATCTCCTGAAGCAGCTTGAACTCTATCTCTAGTAGTTTGAACATTTTGAACTAGCAGCTCGAGATTCTTGAATTAGCAGCTTGAACTTTGTAATTACATAGAAATACTACTAACAGTTTGAGAAATCCTAACTAACAGCTTGACATACTTAGTTTATTTCTTAGCAGAAGTATGTGACTCTAGTACTAGATTTAATTTATCATTCAAAGTAGTACATAAAACACATAAATCATGCAAAGAAGAGAAGTTAAGGATTACCTTTTTCTTGTCCGATTCGACATTGGCCATCTGAGCTGCAAACTCCAATGTAGTAAGTTTCCCAGTTTCTTCCAGTACCAAAAGATCTGAGTCGAACTGCTGGGTGTCCTCTTTTCTCACTTCTTCTGCTCCATTATCCACTTCTGTCACTTCAGCCATGAAGGCTCTAGTGTTTGTCTCAGGATGTGAATTCCAATCATATGTACCATCTAACTGTTTGTTAGAGGATATGTTTATCAGTAACCCAGCCACTGACGCCTGAATCCCCGAACTGGTAGCGGTCTGACGTCCTGAGTGCTGATTGTTATCCATCTTGGGTCTTTGACACTCTCTCGCAAAGTGTCCTAGCCCTGATACTTATAACACTTGACCTTTGATTTATCGAATCCTACATTGTTCACACTTAGAATCCTTCTTGTTCTTTTCATGAACCTTTTGACCCTCTATGTGACCATGGCCTGTTGCCTATGTAGGTCCATCTGTTCCAAATCATCGAGATCAACCTGATCATAGTCTTTCTCTTATAGTGCTGGATCATTGATTTTCCCTTGAATACAGTTCCCGTAAGCTGCTACAAACGATGCTATAAGCTTGAGTTGCTCCTCTGCATTTTTAGCACTCATTGGCATTTTTGTGTATCCCTGAGATGATGACCCCGAAGGATAGCTCTGTGGTTGATCATCTGGTTTTGAGAAACCCAGAAAGGCCCTACCATTTGAAGCTTCTGCTTCGCCTGGTATACCCTCTAGTTCTCCAGAATAAAATTTTGTAGCTCCAGACTTAGGTACACTAGAAGTTGATGGCTTAGATTTACCGAAGTGCATCTCAGGATCTTGTACCTGATCATATTCCATCTCCATCTGTAACTTGAAGTTATAAGCTCGTAGCATTCTGGTAACTTCTACAAGAGACAAAGTGTCCAACTTCTCTTGATCATGCTTCAATAAAGTGGTGTACATCTCCCACTTAGACGGTAAAGCATCCAGAAGCTTATCCACTTTCTCAGATTTTTAATACTCAACTCTGTGATTATCAAGTTCAGTAAATAGATGATAAAATCGGGTGATTACTTCATCTAAACTCTCATTCTTCAAACTGTTGAAGATCGCAAACTGTTGTTTTAACAAGTCAGTTATCCCCTTCCTCACTTGGGGTATTACCTGATACCTTCTCTCCAATTCCTCCCAAAGTTCTTTTGAGGTTCGGTGATGTTTGAAGGTATGTATAATTTTCAGAGGTAACGACATCTTGATGGAAGATAGGGCTCGATTCTCTGCCTAATAAATTTTCTTATCCTCATCCTTCATTTGTTGATAGGATATAACTTTCATCCAGACTTCGAGTTCCTGAGTAGGAAGAACATACCCTTCGTCAATGCAGATCCACATACGCATGTCATTGTACCTTGCGAAGTCTGCAAATCTATCCTTCCACCAGTAGTAATCCTCAATCTTCATAAGCTTTGGTGGGGAGTTCGATTTACCCACCTCGTGATCCATTTCCATGAATCTATGTAAACTAGACATTCTCGAAAACTTTTGTTTCACAAACTAAATTTAAATAAATTTGAAGTAAGTTCGTACGGACTTGTGATAAGTTCGTACGAATTTACAACTAAATTCGTTTTACAAAATTAAGTTCATTTGAGATTAAGTTCATGAGACCACAAGTCGTAAATACCAAGTTCGTTTCTGACAAGTCTGAGGATTAAGTTCTTACGAACTTAGAGCTAAGTTCGTAGAACCCTAAATACTGACAAGTCCGTGTGCCGCAAGTTCGTGACGGAGCCTAAAAATCGAATTTATTAAAAAATCAGATTTATTCGAAGTTTTTAAGGCTAAAACCAATGAATCCCACTGAATAGATGAACTAAGATGATTATAGGCTAGAAGAACTGCTCAAAACAACGTAGAAACTTCGAGAAAAACGTGAATTATCCGAAAAAACACCAAGAAACCTTTGAATGTTCAACGAAACACGATGAATACGAAGAACATTCAAGTAAAAGCTCTGATACCACTTGTAAGGTCCACCCCTATCGGATCTATCAAGGCGTGACGGCGTCAAACGAGTGCGGAGTCGTCGTTTAACGCTAACGGATCGTTCACGAACACACACATGAGAACACGGAGCCAAACACGATGCTAGTCGAACTAATATCAACCCCACAGGATGTATTGCTCCTATTGAAGGCTTCGAAACTCTCTCAAATCGTCTGGAATGCGGATTCTTTGAATTCTGAAAGTATTATAGAATAATTTCACATAAATTCATGATATAACCCTTAAGTTCGTGCATGGCCCAAGCCCACAAACTTATTAGTTCAAGCCCATGCAGATAAGTTCATATGAACTTATCAGGGCTAAGTTCGTATGAACTTACAAGGCATAAGTATATATCTCATGAACTTATCCTCATAAGTTCATAAGTTCATAAGTTCATATCTCATGAGCTTATCTTCATAAGTCCATGTCTCATGAACTTATTTTCATAAGTTCTTATCTTATGAACTTATCCAGCAATCATGAACTTAACATGCAAACATGAACACAATACATAATCATGAACTTAAGACATAAACATGAATATATAATCATGACTTGTATTAATAAGGTCCTATCTATTACAAAACCTAGACTGCTGTCGTCACACCGGGTGTACCAAGAATTCCGAAGAGAAATAATATAACTTGAAGTTAATTAACGCACCCACTGTGAGTACTTATGATTGCATATGTGTACATTTGTTTTTATGTTAGTTGTTGCCTGCTGAGGTATGTTGTTTCATTTCATTTGGCACTCTACTAACTTGCATTTATGTTAAAGCACATTGTTGCTTGTTGCGTGTCCGTATTCTTTGTTGCGCATCTATTCATGGGCTTGCGGGCCGCATCTGTTAATCTGGTGTTACCGAGGCTATATGACCTGGATCTGATCACTCCGAGGTCCCGAGGAGCATCGTAACATCCCCGATGATAATTCGCCTCAGATGGTTGGTTTATGCCGAGCGTTGGCTCGATGGAGCTGCGGCTCAGTTTCGTACTTCGTGTACAAAGAGAGTATACGACATGTGTCACCGACATTACTCTTGTGTGGCTACATAAAGACTTGTAGAATGTGTAATCTTTGTACTCACTAAGCTTTGCTTACCGCTCAGTTGTCTACATTTTCCAGGAAAAGGAAAATCTGATGTTGGACCTTCTTGTTAGGTCATATTTTGAAGTCTTGGAAGATTCTCTACTGCTCATTCGGTAACTGACCTATGGAAACAATGTTGTAATATTTGGGATGGTTTGTAATAACTATTGAGTATGTAGAGATTAGTCTGAAACCTTGTAGCACCGTAGGGTGTATGACTTGTATTTAATCACGTACTTTCAATTTCCTGTAATGTACTAAGAATTTCAGATCATTATTGTTTATTGTGTGAAGTTTAATCCTGGGTATTGTAATGGTGGTTATTGTGGCATGGGTGTCACATTTTTGTGTTCCAATTACATTCATTCTTTGCATATGTAGCATTTAAAGATTGATGAAAGTAAAGGGAATGTACCTCCTCAGAGTCTGATGTGAAGCATTCTGAATCCCCGGATTTGGCCATCAGACAGGCTGTAGATTCTTTAATGTTCTCCCCCTCTACAGACTTGTCTGATTCGGTGTCGGAGGGAGTAGTAGAATCCGCGGACCCAATTCTCTCGGCTATGTAGCAGTTTGGCCCCTGTCTTCCTCATCATCAAAATTTTCATCAACCCAGTAATCTTCCTGGGCCAGAAGGCCCATAGCATCAGACCTCTTCTTCAAGACCGCTACCTTTCGTTCATAGTAGCCCAAGTCACGCTCGAACTGATTCTTGCATTCTCGAGCAAAGTAACCGGGTTTCCCGCATTTGTGGCAACCACGATCGTCAGTCGTTTTGGGCTCTTCAGTCCTTGGCCAGTCATCTTTGGGTTCCGACCTCTTTTCAGCTAGGCGGGAGTCCCAGCTGTCCTCACGTCGGTGAGTCTCCCACCTGCCATCATCTCTTCTATTGTCACGCCTTGCATAATGGTGATTATCTCGACAGTCTCTCCTCTCGTCTCTCCTTTCTCTCCTGTCATCATAACGTCAGTCATCCCTGTCATATCTCCTCCAGCCCTCTCTTATCCTATCATCTCTCTCCTCTCTCCTTTCATCTCCCCTCTCATCAGGATACCTCCGTGGGCTAGTGTCATATCGGAGCTGATTGTTTGTCTTGTTCTGATAGAATCGCTTTTGTAAAAGGCGATTCGATAACAAGGCCATTTATTCGTGAATATCAGCCTCTTCTACATCCAAAGGCTCAGGCATTTGGGGTATGGCGTATGGGTATAGAGAGTATAAACCATCTTGGTTTTAGTAGGGCGTAGGAGATGGGATTGGCAGTGGCTCAGGAACATGTGCTTTGTTGGATAGTAATGCCAGAGAATCATTAGATTTGGAAGTTTGGTTCACATTTAGCAACAGAGAAGCCAGAGTGTTAGCCATCTGTTTGTGAGCATCTACGTCTCCCTGGTGTTTAGTCAGTCCTTTAAACAACACACTGATGGAAACCACACTGATTTCCAAATCTATTTTTGTTGCCCTACATGCAATGCCCCATTCAGGAGCCAGAGAAGATAAGAACTGGATATTGATATCATCCTGGTCTTTGTTGATATGGAGCTTGTTCAGTTCATTCAAGACAGTGCAGAATCTGGTGAAGGTACCTTGTAGGGATTCTCCATCTTTGGCCCTGAATTCAAAAAACTTAGCCTTGGCTTCCTCAATCTTAGCCCTGTCATTCAGATCGGCCCCAAGCATTTGCATTTCTAATTCATCCCACATATCTTTTATTGACATTTTACTGTCAACACATACAAATATATCAGTAGGAAGGGCCTGATATAGTAGATATTCTACCCTGTGGTCTGCTGCCTGTCTCTCTCTTTCTTTCTCATCTTGAGGACCTCGAACTTCCTTTGCTGTTGGAATGGGACGAACAGCAGATGAAACTGCTAGAATGTCTGAGTAGAAAATAGCTGGTCCCTCGGTGATAGACTGGATCATAAGATGACCCATTAGTTGCATGCTTATAAAATTTTGAGGAACCGCTTTTTCCATTGCTCATACTCATCAGGGAAGAGAACTGGTGGTCTATTCTCTGACCCCAGTACAAGAGCTTCTCTTGACATGGTGAAGGTGGATGGTGAGTGTTGTGTTGAAAAAGTGATCTTTTGAAGTGGAAACTGAAAATTAGCTGGAAGGACCGAAGTTCGGATGAAGTGAAACCGAAGGTCGCTTGATATTGAAACGTTCAAAGAGGAACCAAAGTTCGGGTGGGATCGAAATTCGATTGACTGAGATTTCGGTTGGAGGGACCCGTAGTATTGATGATCCGAAATTGTGGCTGATCTGAAGTTTGGATAAATTTTAACTTTGGTGATCCGAAGTTCGTGTGATAGGTCTGAAGTATTATTTGATACGAAGTTGTATCACCCGAAGAAGGATTCGAAGTTAGGATCCGAGATTACACTTAGACAATTTTGCTTCTCAATAAAACGGTATCATATGAAGAACACAAACCCATATTATTATTAAAGTGAGTTTTAAAGCCTAGAAATTGTACCTAAGTGCTCGGTTTTATCTTAGAAACAAGTTTTGTAAAAAACATGTAACCAAAAACAGCCAAATCATTGATTTTTAAGCAGGAACAACTGATATTTTGAAGAACAACTCAGTCTCGGTTTAGACAAAATAAACACTTAAATCATGGAAAAATTGAACAAAGATGCTCGAAATGTATGCTAGGATGTTTATTGACGAATTTAGAACATTAAAACATGTAAAAACAAAAGATTGAGACGGATTTAGGAGTGAAACCGTGAGTTTTTCGAGAAGGACAGTAGCAGTTCGATGAACAGGTCTCGGATCTGGTTGAAATCAGTTGAAATACACTTTAATGGCTCTGATACCAATTGTTGTTGTGGTCCCAAATAATTATCAAACACTCATACAACATTCTCTAGGATAAAAGGGTGATTCATGCAAGAAAACAAAACGAATGTATATACTCAATCAATGCCAACTTCAGAGAATGTGCAGCCGTCGGTATTCAATAAAATATTCAAAAATGAAAAGTTGCAAGGACACAAAACCCTAGGAAAAACATTCCTTTTTGAGGGGTTTACACAACATACCCCTCAACTTTCTATCTAAAAGGAAAGATTACAAATAAAAGAAAGACAAATACAAGAAAAGAATTTAGTAACAAATTATTACAAAATGAAACCATAGGATAGAAATTACAAATCTAACAGTTGGGTCTTATACCTGAAGAGATGATTAAGGGTACTTCTAGAATGGAGCCCAAAATCAAGCCAAGAATACAGAAGAAGGCCACTGAACTTGAAGACATAGTGATGTTGATTGAGCAAGGGTTCTATGCCACTGAGATAAAGGGTATGAATCACAACCTACCCAAAGGTGTAGAACCAGCTGAATGGAATTTAATTGAGAGCCTGAAGTTGGAGTATTCTTTGTGGATCCTCTTACTAAGAAGATGTGTTTTCAGAAAGCTTCAGATCTTCACAAAGTTGGAGTCAAACAGCTTCTTGCCTTCAGATGCATGACAGCTTACATAAAACATTTCAGGTGGAGTAGCCATCCTAAATCAGTTAGGAACCTGCAATGCTATGGGTGAACTTGACACCCATGAGCTTTTCTACCTTAAAAGAGAAGTTGAAGTCTTTGAAGCCAATAAGGAATTGTTGGCTGGTCTGGAACAAGAAAAACTTCTCCAAGCTGCTGCTGAATTGGAGAAAGAGAAAGAGAAAGGTCCATCTACAGATGATGAGTAGATGAAGAATGGAAGATGATCATTAGTTGATCATGCATACCATTAACTGCTCCCAACAAAAACAATCCATTAGTTATGCTCGTGATTTTTGTTGTAATGTACATTTGTTGTACTTTTTATTTGTAAACATCAGTTGTTTAGACAGCTTTAATTATATATAAGCTGATTATTTACTTTGCTTCAATGTTGTAAAATTCCTTTTTGCATATGTATTATAAAAGTATATAGTAAAAGCTGATATAGTTAGACTTAGTCTGATTATTTCAAATAGGGAGAGATTGTTAGGGACAAAAAGGCCTCAGTCAAACCTGTTCAATATCATAGGGGGGATTTCTAACCAAATCTGATTGATACACTTAAGGGGAGATTTTAAGGCTTTTTTTAATTCCTCAATCAAACCTGATAAGTGATTTGCAAATTGGTCCATTGTTGTTTCACACTGTTACATTGGTTGTAACCTGACAGGATTATCAACACTGTCCATATCTGTTGGACAGGTTTGACAGAATATGTCTATGTTGTCCTTGTTTGTTGGACAGTTTAACTTAGTTAAGTGTTTTGTTCTTTGTGAACAAATCATGTTCTAAGTGAACCTTTTAACGTTTCATGGAATATGTTTCCATATATTCATGCAAAGTTTTGAACATTGAGATCAGTCTAAAGATTCAAGACAATATGAAAAAACAGAACTGTTGTTTATCTGCCTAAGCTATGTCAGGATCAAAATCACCTAAGATTAACTAGTTTCAATAGTTCAGAGTTTAAACCAATAACCTTGTTTTGAATCAAAGTCCAATTAAGAAGTTTGCGGAATAACACTTAACTGTTTTAAGAAAACTTCCAGAACAAATAAAGAATAGATATTCAAACAAATATAACCAATATCAAAACCTTTATATCGCCAAAATCTATGATTACAATCACCTCTAATCTGTTTTGATTAGACAAAGAACACTAATTGTTCATAGGGTTTTACAACCTTAGAGGATTGAGAAACTTATCAGAAAGCAATTACAATAAAGCACCACGATTAAAGGACTTGCACACACACTTACAATAGAAAGACCTAGTCTATCTATATTTATAGCCTTCTGATTTGTTTCCTTGACGGACTCTGATTTCTCTTGTAGTAGATATGCTTGGAAGATCTTCAAATCTTGAATTATATATCACTTCCTGAATTTCAGCACTTTTTGTTATCAATCTGTTGAGCAGCTTGAAGTTGTAACTCTGGCAGCTTGAACTTTTGAACTATCAGCTTGAGTTTGTTGAACTGGCAGCTTGAACTTTATAATTACACAGAAATACTACTAACTAAGGAAATAAAACAAAGTGAAACTGTTATATACAAACTAAGGCATCCAAAAACTTACAACTGTGAAAGTTTCTGCCTTATAGATTTTATGAATTCTCTCTTTAACTCCACTTTATCACATTCAACCTTCATAGAGCTCATTTGGAGTAGCCATGCTTTTGGCAAATCAAGGAATTCAAAATTGTAGAATCTGCTGGATTTGTCTGCAAGCTTAAGCCTATATGTCATGGATTTGGCATATAAATCAACCTGTACAATCTTCATTTCCTTGGTAGATTTTATATCCACTCTGGTGGATTCTGGATCAAAAATGCTTCTGAGATCTTTCAAATTTGTCTGAACCCATACAATTGGTGACCTAGAGTGACTGGCAGTTCCAATATTATGCATTTGTGTCAACTCATCTCTAGTCAATCTTTGAACCAGTTGGATTAGGCTATTGTATTCTTCCTCTGGACCAGCTTCTCTTTTGATTACAAAATGATATACTAAATCAATGTCATCCATTGACTTAGCATACCAATAAGTAATTGGAGGTTTGGAGAAGTCATGCTGATTAAGGATCTTTTCAATCTCCATAGCCTTTTGCAGTTGTTGATCAAAGAACACTCTCTTAACTTGATCAAACTTTGCTTGTTGGATAGATTCAGGATGAGGAACATCAGCAACAGTTTGAGCTAGTACACAATGGATCTTGGACTTGTTGGGAGGCTGTGGAAGCCTATTTGTTTTCTTTTTCTTTTTTCTCTGTCATATAGAGCCTGAAGCTTCTCAGTTGACCAAGTTTGAGCAATAACCTTCGATATACCAGCTGTTGCAGAGAAGTTAATCAAAAATCTTTTGTGTTCTGCCTTTGAAGGCCCTGTTGGCCTTTTCCTCTTCTTCTGGTTTTCTTTGACCACAAACTCTCTTAGGTAATCTCCTAAGGTTTCATCATCTCCCATTGGTTCCTGGGCTTGCTGGTCTAGAATTTGATCCTGTTCTTCTGCCAACTTTCAAGCCAATTCAACATCATGAGCAACTTGGGCTTCTTTAGAAATAAATTTGATCTTTGGAGGCTCAATCAGAATGCCCTTTCCCTTGTCTGTGGAAGCTGATACTATGGCTTGGACTGCTGAGGCAAGAGCTTGAGAACCTTCTCTGATGAACACTCCACTTGGCCTGATGAGAACAACCTGAGCTTCTAGACTAACAGCTTGTGAAGCTGTTGGGACTGTTAGCCTAGAAACTGAAGCTGTTGTTGGTGAAGTTGAAGCTATGTGGACTGGAATTGGGATCTCTTGATTCTCCCCCTTTTTGGATGCATTGGTTTGATCAGAGGGACCAAAAACCTTTGCATTCAGGGATCGAACCATCTTCTCGAGTTGTATGATCTTGTTACCAAATAACTTGAACCCAAGATGAAACTGGTCAAGTCTTTGTTGTTGGACTGCTGTGAGATGTTGCAGAGCTGTGATTTGTGATCCCTGTGCAGCAATAATGGACTTGTAATGTTCCAAAATTGCTACAACAGGTTTCAGTTGTTGATCCGTCAATGTCATAAGTTGCAGACTAGCCTCAAGATCTTCAAATGATAGTGGGATTTGAGATCTATCACTGGAATCAATTCCAGAAGTAGAAACATATGTGCCCCTTTGTTCTTGGTACTGGGGACTTCCAGAAGGTGCTTGCACACCCTCTGTTGCCATGGGTGTGGTCTTAGAGATGTTGGTACTGTCCTGTGCCCCTTGTGCAGAGACATCAGTAGCACCAGCCACAAATCTCATACGAACATCCTCTGATGGAATGTTCACCTCCAAATTGAGGGTTGTAGTTTTCTCAATGGGTTCCCTATCGATATTATGTGCAGGAGTGTCCCCCTGCACAGAGCTATTTGGCTCTGGGGATTGGACTGAGGAGGAAGGAGCTCCTACAAACCTTTGTCGTTTATATATTTTTAGTGAAGGGGCTGGGGAGGTATGTATAGTAGAAGGTGCAGAAGAAGTATTTGTATCATGAAGAGTGGGTTGGGATCCTGTGGGTGAAGCTGGCAGAGTCTGCTCAGGACCCTCTCCTCTGTTTCTTGGATGGACATCCTGCATTGCATGAGGCAAAGGGACATCCACACTGTGAAAATTTTCACTTGATTTCAAAAGTATTTTAATAGAAGGTAAAGAGTGCCTATCGGAAACATGTATCCTTTTATGTACTTTAAAATTATTGCAAGATTTTGCAATTATTTTTGCCAAAAACTGTGGATAAATCAAAAATTTCCCATTCTTTAAGGCATGGTGCCTTAACATCCCTTGAAAAATCATATTTGAAAAATTGAACTGTTGGCCTGTGGATAAGCACACTAAAGTAGTGGCAATATTTAATGAAAATTCAGACCAACCAGTCCTTTTAGGGCTTAAACATTGTTGAATAATATGTACAAGATATTTCCATTTAGGACCAAAGTGTGCTTTATAGAAGGTAAAAGAATCAGTTGGCCCCTATACCCTATTTCAAAAAGACCTTCATGTAAAGCAGTAAGGGAGAGATCAGACACACCTGTGGCATCTTGAAGATGCAAATGTTGTCGTATAGTCTCCTCGGTGATTGTAATGGGATTACCATGTATGATGGATGCAAAATAAGTGACTCCATCAATGGTATTTATAGTGGCTGATTTCCAACATTGCTCTATATGTGAGACGTATATAGTGGGATTGACAGTTAGAGCATAATGGATATTAGACCCACGTAGAAAATCCATCATATCATGGAATGGCTGTAGTTCAGCGTGTTTGAGAGACTAGGGAAGGCAGTTGTGTTCTTTAACAAACTCCATTGGTGATGACAATGATGAGGATTTAGGGTTTTGAACGGCTGTGTGAGAATCGCACAGAGAGAGAAGGTGAAAAGATTGTGGAAGATATTTTTGCAACTGGTAGTTGTAATCAAACGGAACTAAGACTTTTAAGGATTTGGCTTTTCAAAAATATCTAGTCTCGCGCACAATCTCATTAGTAATGACTGAAATGCCCTGCACACTTGACAGACCAAGTGAAACAACTAACAGTTCGAAAGAATAAACTAGCAGCTTGAGATTAATCTCAAGTTGTTAGTTGAAAATTGAGAAACATCTAATGAAATAGTGTCTCCCCCTTAATTAAGCACATTTAATAAGTGTTTTCCTCATGAAATAAGGGAGAATAATTAAAAACAAATTAATCCATGTTTACCATACCAATATTTGATAACAGAAAGGTGAATCTTCCTACATCAAATGGTTTTGTAAATAGATGAGGTAACTGATCATCTGTATGAATTTTGGTAACTTGGATTAACTTCTTCTCATTACAGTCCCTTATAAAATGGAATCTAATGTCTATGTGCTTGGTTTTGGGAAATTTTACTGGATTTTGTACAATGCTGATTGCACTTGAATTGTCAATATAAATAGGAGTAGATAGAAAGTTCATACCATAGTCTCTCAGTTGGTTCTGAATCCACATCACTTGGGAACAGCAGCTGGCAGCTGCAACGTATTCTGCCTCAGTGGATGAAGTGGAGACTGTGGTCTACTTTTTGCACTGCCAAGAGACTAGTCTTGCTCCTAGATATTGACATCCACTAGTTGTGCTACTGGGACAAAGACATCATCATAGTCTATTCCTTCTTCTTGAGTGTATCCTTGAGCTACCAGTCTTGCTTTGTTCTTGATCACTACACCTCTCTCATCCTTCTTGTTTCTAAACACCCATCTTGTACCAATTGCCCTCTTACCTTTAGGCAAGTCAACTAGAGTCCATACATTCAGAATCTTGAATTGCAAAAGTTCTTCTTGCATTGCCTCAATCCAATATGGATCTTTCAGTGCCTCAGATGCCTTCTTTGGCTCTAATTGTGACACGAAGCATGCATGTTCAAAGGCAGCTAGACCAAATTCAGGGACTGCTGATTCAGTATCAGTTGATTGCTTGTGAATCATTGTCCTTGTTTACACTGGAGTGCGTGGATCTCCCATTATCTGATTAAGAGGATGATACTTGTGAACCCTGAGTGTAGGTTCCCTTTCTGTCTGAAATGAGTTTCCCATATTTGTATCATCACCTTCTGCACCACTTGATGATTCTGCTTCAGTAACAATCTGATCAGGAGATGGAACCGTTTCCCTATTGGTTAGAGCTGTTACTTCAGGACTTGGACTGAACAACTTGAACCCTATTTAGAACATAACAGGCTATATTTACTGCCTCTGCCCAGAAGGTCATTGGCAGTTTGGAATCAGCTAGCATGGTTCTAGCAGCCTCTATTAGAGTTCTATTCTTCCTTTCAGCTACACCATTTTGTTGTGGTGTTCTAGGTGCACTATATTGCCTTGCAATGACTTTAGACTCATAGAAGCTATTTAGGATTTGATTTTTAAACTCAGTTCCATTGTCTGACCTGATCACCTTAACTTTTAAGTTGGATTGGTTTTCAATCTTAAGAAGAAAGGATTTGACTAGCTCAACAGTTTCATCCTTAGTCCTAACAAAATAAACCCATGTAAACCTGGTGAAATCATCAACAATGACTAAACAGTAAGCACTTTTATTAAAACTCAAAACAGATGTTGGACCAAAAAGATCCATATGAATAAGATGAAGAGCATATGAGATTGAATTTACTTCCTTGGCCTTATGAGAAGTTTTGTGTTGCTTGCCTTTGAGACATGCTACACAATGATCTTCACAAATGAACTCCTTTTGCAGTAAACCTCTTACCAAGTTCTTTTTGACTAAAACATTCATGGATTTGAAGTTCATGTGACACATCCTTCTGTGCCAAAGAGCAAACTCATTAGATGATGCTTTGGATATTAAACAACTTAAAGTATTTGATTTGGATAAAATATCTGTGTCCAAACAGTAGACATTGTCCTTTCTTGGTGTTCTGAGTAAAACAAGACTTTCAGGTATTTCAAGATCTTTTGAAAGAACAATGCATTCAGAGTCTGCGAACAAAACAATGTTTTGTTTGTCACAAACATGAGACACACTTAGTAAATTTTACTTTAGTTGTTCAACATACAAAACATCATTGAATATCATATTGCCTGCTTTGACAGTACCCTTACCTGTTACCTTACCTCCCTTGGAATTTCCACCAAATTCAACAAACCCTCCTTCAAAGCTTTTGAAATTTGACAAGCATTCAGAGTTGCCTGTCATGTGCCTAGAGCATCCACTGTCCATATGCCATCTTGTCTTATGTTGTGTCTTGTGGTTTCCCTACACAAAAAAAGCTTAGTTAGTAGTGGAGTAAACCCAAACCAAATTGGTTTTGGGTTGTCCTTGTGCATTGACATAACTAAATACCGTTTGTGTCTTTTTTAAACTTAATGAGATCCACTAGTAGATTCTGTGAGGAGCATTTAGTTATGACATGAGGTATCCAGGTGTTCTTTCCAACCTTTTCTTTAACAGTCTCATAAGATCCACTACCAGTTCCAGTTTTAGACTGAGCAGTTGGAATTGGGAGCTGAGTGCTAGCAGCTTCAGAATTTGCACTACCAGTTCGAACTTTTGGCTTAACAGTTTCAACACTTACATTAGCAGTTTGATCTGTGTTTTTGCCTTTAACACACCATACCTTTTTCATGCTTGATTTAGATTTTGCTAAACTTGTTTTTGATGTATAGGTTGTCGTTTGTTGACTTTTAAGTACCTGTGATCAACTGTCTTCTTTGGAACTGGTGTGACAGGTGTTTGGGCCTTTGAAACTTTTAAAGGCAGAACAATGACATGTTTTTGAACCACAGTCTGTTTTGTAACAGATGGTTTATATAAACAGTGCCTAGCCAAATGATTTTTCCTGCCACAGTTGAAACATCTTTTGATTGTTTTGATTGGAGAACCAGTTTTGTGTGACCATAACTGGTTCTTGTTCCTTTGATTTCCCCTCACCTGCTGCTGTGTGGGAAACTTTTGGACACCATGCTTTTGGCATGTTCATATTGGAACAGTCTTACCCTTTTTATTTTCTTTGGAAGAAGATGCAATGTTACAGTTAGAAGGTACAGAAACATGTGGAGCATTATTGCATACACTCATCTTCTCTTTTCCTTTCACACTGTTGGTTCTGATAGAACTTGAAGTGGGAGGTCCTATAGGTTCACTCATTGTTTTGGAGTTACTCTCAGCTTCCTTACACTCACAGCTTTTATTTTGAATCAATTCTTCTTTAGATTCAGGATTGTCCTCAAGGATAGGATCTACAGTTTTCATTTTCTCATCTAATGGTTCATTCACAAGCCTATCAACAACTTCACTCATAGGATGAATGTATTTATTATTATATGAGGGTGGAGTAGCCTTATAGCCTATACCTTCCTTGGGATTGAGTTGAGATTTGACCCTATCTTTAAATTGGACTTCCATTAGGTGTTCTAGCTTTTGGTTGCCCAGTTTGAAGCTACCCAAGTCTATATTTATAGATTTTATTTTCATGTTAGCTTCTAACACCTTCTGTTCAGCCTCATCTAATTTCATATTTAAGGTCTCTATTTTCTCATTCAGTTCCTTTTTCTCCCACTCATGATATGTTTTATCATGTCCCATCTGAATCTCATTATCCTTATAGTCATTGATCTGTTTTTCAAGATCCTGTATAGCCAGCATATACTCATATCTCCTCTCTTCCATCTTAGCTAGAGTTTTGCACATCTTCTGATTATGATCTCTGTAATTTTTAACCATATTTTTGCATGTTTGAGAGCAGAGTTTAGCATTTACCTCAAATGGTTGTTCAGTGGAAGTGACATTTGATGTTTCTGCCATAAGAGCTTGATTCTGAAACTCCTCTTCTGTCTGGTCACTCTAGTCAAACACATTGTCTTCTTGAGAGGCAAGAGCTTGTGAGGATGATGTTTGACTGGTTTGCTGGGGTCTTGGAGGCTGCTGACCTTGTGATCTGCATTCTCTAGCAAAATGGCAAAGTTTGTGGCATTTGAAGCACTCAACCTTTGATTTGTCAAATGCTGGCTTGCCTTCTGTTCTGGCTTGAAAGTTTGGTCTTTCAGTCCTTTTTAAAAATCTTTTGGCCCTCAAAGTCAACATAGCATGTTGCCACTTTAAGTCCATCTCTTCTAAATCATCTGGATGGATTTGTTCCAGATCTTCAGCATTAAGAGCAAAAAGTCCATCACTTGCAACAAATGCTTCATAATGAACTTCAGAAGAGTTACCATCAGCACCTGAAAAAGCATCACAACAGTTTGATTTATAAGTTAATGCTGATGACAGCTGAGCAGTGTTGTGATTGTAAGAAAAGGATTTCTTTTTATTTTAAATTTCAGATTCAAACTGTAACGACCCGATTATTTAATCGATAATTAATATTTATTGTGAAGAATTACAAATTCAAACTATTAATTAATATTGTGATATATAAATAAATGGTTGTGTAAATTATAATAAATAAAGTATTGATTTATGAAGAAAGGACCTTAAAAGAAATGGAAATATTATAGGGTCTAAATGGTAAATATGAAAAGTAAAAGGACTAAAAGGAAAAAGAAAAAAAATTGCCAATTGTTGGCTTAAATGTTACGCACACACACACACACCTTGCGTGTGTGTGTTCGTCCACTTCATAAAGAAAGAAACGAAGAGAGAAAAGAAAAGAGGAGAGAAAAGAGAGAAAAGAAAGAAAAGAAAGAAATTTGAAGAAGAAGAAGAATAAAACAAAAATTCGATTTTTGTTGGAAGTTTCTTTTTACGGTTTGAAAGATCCAAAAGATACCAACTCTTATTTTGTAAATCTCTTACTTTTCTATTCTCTCCACCATCTTCATATGAAGAAGATGAGAACTCAAATGGGTTTTTATGGAGATCTCTTAGAAATGGTTAGATCTTGAATGAAAATGATGAAATATGTTAGATCCATTATTTAAAAAGTATATTATACAAGTTTTTTATGTATTTTGATGGGTTTTTATAGAGATCTCTTATAAATGGCTAGATCTTGAAAGAAAATGATGAAATATGTTAGATCCATTATTTAAACAGTATGTTATACAAGTTTCTATTTATTTTGATGGGTTTTCATGGAGATATATTAGAAATCTTTAGATCTTGGTCCGAATTTCGGATGGCCTTTGACCGAAATTGTAATTTTAATTATTTTTATTTTATGGGATCTTTTGTCATAATAGTCTATGACATCAATTTAGGAGAATAATTATACCAAAATAATTATTGAGGTATAATGCCGAAATTAGTTAAGTCCTACGACTAATGTATCCGGATCAAAGTTAAGAAATTATAAGCTGTGAGACTTATAAATATTATATGATTAACCTATCTGTAGGGGTTTGACGGGTTCACTTGGAGACTATTACTCATACTTTGACGGTTATAACTCGGTACTGAGACCGAGAGCTTGTTGTACACCACTGTGAGTTCTAGCATTAATGTATTTATATGCATATCATGAATTGTATGTTATTGCTTTCATATCATTCTTGTCATTTACATGCTTTGCCATCACATACACTATTGTTGTCATATTATCATTCAGTTGATAAGTTGTTGATCATTCATTTGACCACTCCGCTGAGACGGTAAGCCTGAGTGTGGTAACCTAGCGGAATCATAACGGTAAGCCTGTGTGTGGTAACCATTATTGCCTGTAAAACGATAAGCCTGTGGTCTGTGGTAATCGTATGGCATCACTGTAAACTGCATAACGATAAGCCTGTGGTCTGTGGTAATCGAGCAGTAGATTATAAATCCATTGTACGGTAAGCCTATGTGTGGTAACCGCAATGTGGTAGCTTATTAGCCATTAGTTGGCCTTCTGAGATTGTTAGTTAAATTCATGGCATTGCATGACATCATTCATATATCGCATGATACTTTAATCTAGAAACTCACTAAACAACTTTGTTGTTTACCCGTTAGTTGATATTTCCTTTCAGGAACTGTTAAGGGCAACGGCCCGGCTGGCCCAAACTGTTAGACATTGATTGGAGCACGGATAGGAGCTCCATACTTTGTTGATGATTGGGATGGGAGTAGCAGACTTCCATTTTGGACTTACGTGAATTAGTTAATGATCATTAATTCGTTTGTAATTACACTGATGATTTAACATTGTGACCCCAATTACATTACTCCGTGATTTCAGACACTCTGTTGTGTTATATGCAAAGTGTTTGGAATCACGTTGATGACTGTTAAAGTATTAAAAGTTTTAAATTGACCGTATTTCCGCAAGTACTCTGTATAAATTAATGTATAATGGTAACAAATACTCGTATTAGTTGTATGGGTGTTTCAATTTGGTATCAGAGGTGGAGCTCATAGACAGAGTATAGTCGACGATACTCTACTCTGAGCACGGTTTCAGATGCTGGTATTGACCCACCTAGGCGGCAATATTATAACAAATTCAATTGACCTTTGGCCTAGGATGGGATATTAATGGATAGACTTTTAAGGTCTTAACTTAATGAAAGTATAATTATGTATACCTATAGATGTTAAATGCACACTTTGGTGTGAAAGAAGTGTTGAACCGACATGTAACTGTTTGTTGCAGACAATGTCGGATAGCTAGTCAAATCGCGTTCTACACCAGGAGGTAGAACATCCAAATGTTGGGGGAGACAGAGATCAGTCTCAAGAATATGAAAGTGAATCCAGTTTTCACACCGGTGGAGGGTCTAGAGAGAATCAGATGATGCAGATTATGGCTCAAATGCTGGAGCAAAATCGCCAGCAGAATGAATTGATGGGGCAGTTACTTGCTTCCCAGAATGTGCAGGTAAAGAAAAATAATGTTGAGGGCGAGCAAGCAAGTAACGATAATACTGAAGTCGTTGGAAGTGGAAGTAGGGCTGAAGAACCTAAGAATGACAAAGACCGAAAGCACGGCTCCTCTAAGTCAAAGAAGGGGATGTCGTATAGAAATTTCATTGGTTGTCGTCCTCCAGAGTTCAACGGACGTGCAACTGCTGCTGAGGCCTTGGACTGGATCAAGGCGATTGAGAAACTATTTCGAGTGACCATGTCGGTAACGAAAAGAAGGTGCAGTACGCGGCTGCACAATTCGTTGGTCCTGCCTTGACTTGGTGGGATTCTGAAGTTGAGAGTTTGGGTTTAAATGTTGTGGCGAAGATGACCTGGGAAGACTTCAAGACCAAGTTCGACAAACATTTCTGTCCGGCAGTTGCGGTGCAGAAAATAAAAAGAGATTTCCTTACGTTTCAGCAAGGAGAATTATCGGTGGATGATTATCTGATCGAGTTTAACTCGAAAGCGATGTTTGTGGGGTCGGTAATTGCGGATGAAAAGCAAAAGACCGACTATTTTGTTGAAGGACTGCGAAGTGAGATTCGCGAGATGGTGACTGTTCGCGCGGTGGAATCATTTGAGAAAGTTGTGGAGTATGCGCGACTCCGGGAGTATGAATTGTTCCGTAGGGAACAAGAATCGACTGGATCGAAGAAAGCGAAGGTTGAATCTTCGCCGGGGACGTTTAAACAACCCCAACAACCGTTCTCAAAGAACGTGGACTCTCGTTCACGTTCCCAATCTTCTAGACCCTCGAAGAAGCCTGCGGGCTCCCACAATAATCTCAGTCGAAATCTCAGTTTTCGAATTCGGTGCCTAACTGTAACCGATGTGGGAAGCTTCATCGTGGGGAATGTTTGTCCCCTATTGTTTGCCATGGATTTGGAGAAGAGGGACACATACGTCATGCGTGCCCCAAACGAAGTGATGCGTGCTATGAATGTGGCCAGGTGGCCCACCTCGCTCATAATTGCCCAAAAAAGAAGTCGGCGGCGTCTGAAAGTAAAGGCTCTGTTGCAAAGCCTAGTTATGTTGGTGGTTCCTCCCAATCAAAGGGGAATCCGCCTAAGCCTCAAGCCAGAGTCTACCAGATTACTGCTGCCGAGGCGCAAGATGTGCCGGATGTCGTGACCGGTACTTTTCTTCTAAATTCTTTACCTGCCGTGATATTATTTGATTCCGGTGCAAGCGTGTCTTTTATTTCTAAAGCATTTGCACGAAAGTTAGATGTTGTACCTTCTTTAATGCCTTTCCCTCTATCTGTTGATGTGGCAAGCGGGAAATCAGTCTGTGCCACCCAAATATATTATGACTGTGTGCTGACCTTAGATGGACACAATTTTGAAATCGACCTTGTCCCCATAGACACTAAAGAATTTGATATAATAGTTGCCATGGATTGGTTGGCCAATAATCTTGCCACTATTGCTTGCGCTAAAAGAATTGTTCGTTTGTTCACGCCGGATGACGAAGAAATATTTGTGTATGGGGATAGACGTAAAAGGGAAGCCGCGGTTATTTCGGTGGCTAAGGCTCGGAAAAATCTAAGTAAAGGTTGCAAATGTTACTTGGCTTGTGTCTTGAATGCCAAGAAGGAAGGGAAAAACCTCAAGGATGTGCCAGTAGTTAATGAATATCCCGATGTGTTTCCTGATGACTTACCGGGATTGCCACCGAACCGATCTGTAGAGTTTCGGATTGAGTTAGTGCCGGGAGCTGCACCAATTGCGCGTGCTCCGTATCGTTTAGCGCCTTCGGAAATGAAGGAAATGATGGTGCAATTGGAAGAATTGTTAGAGAAAGGGTTCATTCGGCCGAGTACCTCGCCGTGGGGTGCTCCGGTTTTATTCGTGCGAAAGAAAGACGGAACCTTGCGAATGTGTATAGATTATAGAGAACTGCACAAGGTGACTATAAATAATAAGTATCCTTTGCCTCGTATTGAAGACTTGTTCGATCAACTACAAGGAGCTGCTTATTTCTCGAAGATAGACCTTCGTTCAGGGTATCATCAACTTAAGGTTCGTGAGGAAGATGTGCCGAAAACTGCTTTTCGGACCCGATATGGACATTATGAGTTCTTAGTGATGCCTTTTGGGCTCACTAATGCTCCTGCGGCCTTTATGGACTTGATGAATCGTGTGTTCCGTCCAATGCTTGACAAGTCAGTTATAGTGTTTATCGACGACATCTTGGTGTATTCCAAGACGGAGGAAGATCATGCGGTTCATCTGAGGCGATTGCTCGAACTTCTTCGCAGCGAACAGTTGTATGCTAAATTCTCAAAGTGTGAATTTTGGTTGCGGCAAGTGCAATTTTTAGGACATGTCATATCTTGGGAGGGTGTTTCTGTGGATCCCTCTAAGATTGAAGCCATTAAAAGTTGGGAAGTGCCTAGAAATGTTGCTGAGATTCGTAGTTTTCTTGGATTGGCCGGCTATTACCGACGATTTATTCAAGATTTCTCTAAAATAGCCATCCCACTCACTTCGTTGACACGTAAGAATGCGAAGTTTGTGTGGGAAGAGCCATAGAATGCAGCATTTCAAACTCTGAAGAGTCGACTAACCGATGCTCCGGTACTGGCGTTGCCGGAAGGGAACGAAGATTTTGCAGTTTATAGTGATGCTTCGATAAATGGATTAGGTTGCGTGTTAATTCAACGAGGAAAAGTAATAGCTTATGCATCGAGACAACTTAAAGATTATGATAAAAGTCGTCCGACTCATGACTTGGAGTTAGATACTGTCACGTTTGCTTTAAAAATCTGGCGGCATTACCTATATGGTACTAGGTGCCAATTGTTTACCGATCATAAAAGCTTGAGACATATTTTTGATCAGAAAGAGTTAAATATGCGACAGAGACGTGTCGTGGAATTGATTAAGGATTATGACTGTGAAATCATTTACCACCCCGGAAAGGCTAATGTAGTGGCTGACGCCTTAAGCCGAAAGAGATATCCGGAAGCAACTTGTTATGCGTTAACGCATGTAGTTGTAACTTCTTCTATCCTTGATGACATTCGAAAGTGGCAAATCGAGGGCCTTAAGGAAGAAAATATTAAGGCCGAAAGGATGGTTGGTCAGAGTGTATTGTTAACCGAAGGTGGCAACGGTTTGAAAATGTTTAGAGATCGCATTTGGGTGCCTAAGATCGGTGATGTGCGCAAGACAATTTTAGAAGATGGTCATAATTCTAAGTTCTCAATTCACCCTGGGAGTTCTAAAATGTATCAGGATTTGAAATCCGAATATTGATGGCCCGGAATGAAGCGAGACGTTGGTAAGCATGTTGAACGGTGTTTGACTTGCTTGCGAGTCAAGGCCGAACATCAAAAACCATCGGGAAATTTGCAACCACTCGAGATACCTAAATGGAAGTGGGATCACATCACGATGGATTTTGTGGTAAAGCTTCCGAAAACCCAACGACAACATGATGCTATCTGGGTTATTGTGGATCGATTGACGAAGTCCGCACACTTTTTGCCGATACGAGAAAACTTTCCTTTGGAAAGATTGGCGCGAATGTATATTGATGAGATTATTGTATGCCATGGGATTCCAAAATCTATTGTTTCGGATCGTGACTCGAGGTTTACTTCGAGATTTTGGCAAAGTATGCAAGATCAGTTGGAAACACATGTTAATTTGAGTACGGCGTTTCGTCCCCAGACTGGCGGCCAGACTGAACGTACTAATCAGATGATGGAGGGTATGTTGCGTGCGTGCGTGATCGAGCTTGGTGGAAATTGGGATACGCATTTACCACTTGTGGAATTTTCCTACAACAATAGTTATCATTCTTCGATAAAGATGGCTCCATATGAGTCGTTGTATGGCCGAAAGTGTCGAACTCCGACGTGTTGGCGTGAAGCAGGCGAGAAACCGTTGGCGGGTCCCGAATTGCTTCAAGAGACGCATGATAAAATTCAGATTATTCGTGAGCGAATCAAAGCTGCCCAAGATCGACAGAAGGCATACTCAAACAAACGTCATAAAGATATTGAGTTTGCAGTAGGAGATTCCGTGATGCTGAAAGTATCTCCGTGGAAGGGGATTATGAGGTTTGGGAAGCGAGGGAAGTTAAGTCCTCGATATGTTGGACCATTTCCTATTACCAAACGTGTCGGGGCCCAAGCTTATAAATTAGAGCTGCCCGCTGAATTGGCAGGAATTAATGACACCTTTCACGTTAGCTATTTAAAGAGAAGTCCGATCAATCCTACAGTGACCATTCCTTTGGATGATGTGCAAATCGATGAGCGATTGTGATATGTTGAAGAACCAGAAAAGATTATCGGCGACAAAGTAATTAACCTAAGAAATAAGGAGATTGAGATGGTGCTAGTTTGTTGGAAGCACCACCGTGGATCTCTGATGACCTGGGAGACAAAGGCTGAAATGATGGTCAAATACCCCGCGCTGTTTGAAAGAACTTGATGCCGTGGGCGGAATCCTTTTAAGAGGGGAGGAATTGTAACGACCCGATTATTTAATCGATAATTAATATTTATTGTGAAGAATTACAAATTCAGAATATTAATTAATATTGTGATATATAAATAAATGGTTGTGTAAATTGTAATAAATAAAGTATTGATTTATGAAGAAAGGACCTTAAAAGAAATGGAAATAATTGTAGGGTCTAAATGGTAAATATGAAAAGTAAAAGGACTAAAAGGAAAAGGAAAAAAAATTGCCAATTGTTGGCTTAAATGTTACGCACACACTCACACCTTGTGTGTGTGTGTTCGTCCACTTCATAAAGAAAGAAACAAAGAGAGAAAAGAAAAGAGGAGAGAAAAGAAAGAAAAGAAAGAAATTCGAAGAAGAAGAAGAATAAAATAAAAATTCGATTTTTGTTGGAAGTTTCTTTTTACGGTTTGAAAAATCCAAAAGGTACCAACTCTTATTTTGTAAATCTCTTATTTTTCTATTCTCTCCACCATCTTCATATGAAGAAGATGAGAACTCAAATGGTTTTTTATGGAGATCTCTTAGAAATGGTTAGATCTTGAATGAAAATGATGAAATATGTTAGATCCATTATTTAAAAAGTATATTATACAAGTTTTTTATGTATTTTGATGAGTTTTTATGGAGATCTCTTATAAATGGCTAGATCTTGAAAGAAAATGATGAAATATGTTAGATCCATTATTTAAAAAGTATATTATACAAGTTTCTATGTATTTTGATGGGTTTTCATGGAGATATATTAGAAATCTTTAGATCTTGAAAAAAATAATGATGGAATATGTTAGATCCATCCTTAAAAAAAAGTATATTATGCAAGTTTTTATGTATTTTGGGAGGTTTATCTCAAAAATCCAAGTTTGAGTTCATATGAACACTAGGTAATCTAAAAAGATGAAAAATGATGTTTTTGTGGTTAAAATGAGTTTATATATATATATATATATATATATATATATATATATATATATATATATATATATATATATATATATATATATATATATATATATATATATATATATATATATATATATATATATATATATATATATATATCTGTGTGTGTGTGTGTGTGTGTGTGTGTGTGTGTATGTATATATATATGTTGGAAATGATTTTAAAACTCTTTATAATAAATATAGAGAAGTTTTAGTATTTTTGACATTAAATCCGTAAGGCAGAAAGTGCAGTTCAGCCTTAAAATATTCTGAAAAATTAGCTAAGTACGAATTTCGGATGGCCTGAAATTCGGATGGTCTTGGTCCGAATTTCGGATTTGGACCGAAATTGTAATTGTAATTGTAATTATTTTTATTTTATGGGATCTTTTGTCATAATAGTCTATGACATCAATTTAGGAGAATAATTAGACCAAAATAATTATTGAGGTTTAATGCCGAAATTAGTTAAGTCTTACGATTAATGTGTCCGGATCAAAGTTAAGAAATGATAAGCGGTGAGACTTATAAACATTATGTTATGAACCTATCTGTAGGGGTTCGGACAAGTTAAGTCACTTGGAGACTATCACTCCTACTTCGACGAATATAACTCGGTTTTGAGGCCGAGAGCGTATTGTGTATCACTGTGAGTTCTAGCATTAATGTATTTATATGCATATCATGAATTGTATGTTATCGCTTTCGTATCATATTTGTCAATTACATGCTTTGCCATCACATATATTATTGTTATCCTATTATCACTCGGTTGATAAGTTGTTGAACATTAATTTGACCTCTCCGCCGAGACGGTAAGCCTGAGTGTGGTAACCTAGCGGAATCATAATGGTAAGCCTGTGTGTGGTAACCATTATTGCCTGTAAAACGATAAGCTTGTGTGTGGTAATCGTAGGGCATCACTGTAAACTGCATATCAATAAGCCTGTGTCCGTGGTAATCGAGCAGTAGATTGTAAACCCATTGTTCGGTAAGCTTGTGTGTGGTAACCACAATGTGGTAGCTTATTAGCCATTAGTTGGCCTCCTGAAATTGATAGTTGAATTCCTGGCATTGCATGGCATCATTCATATATCGCATGGTACTTTAATCTAGAATCTCACTAAACAACTTTGTTGTTTACCCGTTAGTTGTTATTTCCTTTCAGGAACTGTTGAGGGCAAAGGCCCGGCTGGGCCAAACTGTTAGACATTGATTGGAGCACGGATAGGAGCTCCATATTTTGTTGATGATTGGGGTGGGAGTAGCAGACTTCCATTTTTGACTTACGCGAATTAGTTAATGATTATTAATTCGTTTGTAATCACACTGATGATTTAACAATGTGACCCCAATTACATTACTCCGTGATTTCAGACACTCTGTTGTGTTATATGCAAAGTGTTTGGAATCACGTTGATGATTGTTAAAGTATTAAAAGTTTTAAATTGACGGTATTTCCGCAAGTACTCTGTATAAATTAATGTATAATGGTATCGAAATACTCGTATTAGTTGTATGGGTGTTTCAGTTCTCCCCACGCACACCTAGTCGTAGCCGTAGCGCGAGCTGCGTGCCTGCGAGTGGCGCGTGTAGGCGCACTTTGCACTTCGCGTGAACGCATCGTCGCTAGGAGCTAAGGAGCTTTTAATTTTGCCATTTGTAATTTTGAATTTCGTAACTCCTGTAATAATGACCATTGATGTGATGTCGGTTACAAAAGATTGTAATGGTTATGTTAATGGTTTTTTAATTACGGTCAGTTACGAAATTATCTATAAAAAGGCGAACTCCTCCACACATTTGACAGTCACGAAAATTGCTACATGCCTCTTGAATTTCTGTCCAATTTGCTATCTCGAAGAACGTTGTTACTGCTACTATATTCTTCTCTTGAAATTGTATAATCCTAGGTATTACGATTGGAGTCCGTCGCAGTAAGGAATCGTAATCACCTCTAGGGACAAGAAGATTATCTCTTCCATGCAGTTTTTCTGACTTCTTTCGAGGCATCTTGCACAATCAGGTTGGTTATTTTATCTATCTAATCATGATTAAGTAAGTCTGTTGTTGAGATGATCTCACTTCTACCTTTCTATTGCTATATGATTGAGTAGCGTCAATTAGTTTGACGAACATAAAAAGTTTTATGAATATTGAAAATATTCTTTGATAAAACTTTTACATCATTTAAATTTTATACAAAATACAAGTTTCAAGTGAAAGTATAAATTAGTATTTGTCAACATGATTTTTGTAGTTGAGTAAAGCAAGGGCTTTGGCAGTCTGGGTGGCTACATGTAGATGTCTTCTGAATTTCAATGAAGAAATAAAGTGGTGCTCGTG
Organism: Centrapalus pauciflorus; assembly: GCA_020465985.1. Classification (NCBI taxonomy): domain Eukaryota; kingdom Viridiplantae; phylum Streptophyta; class Magnoliopsida; order Asterales; family Asteraceae; genus Centrapalus; species Centrapalus pauciflorus. The sequence goes on along the minus strand of JAANYP010003562.1, from coordinate 215,407 downwards.
TAGGTGGTGAAAGGCAGTCTGGTTAGTCACATACTCATAAACTAGCTAGAATAGGATTCTGTGTATCAGTTTGACACACAAGTGGGTGGCTAATTTCTGATAGAATGATCACCTCATTTATAAACTATTCAATCCCGTTCTCATCATCGTGCGGCTTAGATTTCCTAATATCAACTGGTGTTTTCTCTGCTAGTGTGCTCTTATAAATGATCACTACTACAATCAGGACCTTTTGCGACGACCAAATTTGTCACAAATCCGTTGCAAAAGCTTATTTGCGATGGATTTGCGAACGAATATGGAGAACCCAAAAAGGCTCGTCGTAAATAGCTTTGTGATGACTATTTGGGACAAATTTATGTCAGACTATAATTGTGACGATCTACGTCAGTCTATCTTTGCGTCATATTAGCATCAGTTTATCTTTGCGACGGATTCGCATTGAATGTTTCGCAACGGATTTGCTTCAAATGTTTTGCGACGGATTTGCAAAGACTGTTATTTGCGACGGATTTGCGACAAAGTTTTTGCAACGGATTTGCAATAACTTCGGTTTCAAATCCATCACATATTCACTATCATTTAGTGGTCTAGTTTGTCGCAAATCCATCGCAAAAAACTGGCAAAAATTTCTTGTTTTCTCAGTTTTTCTATTTAACCATTTTTCCTGTGAATAAAAACTCAATATTCTAAATAGTTAAACCAATATTCTATAATTTTAAATCAAACCATTGCAATACAAAATACCATAGTATATTACAACTTAATATGTCAATTTTAAAAGTTAAATTATAAGACAAATGTTTCATAGTTGTTCGGATGATTCCTTGGGGTGCTCCATCTTTTCTAGCTCCATTTCGTCATACCGTAATATTCTACAGCAGAAAAATAATTAATTTGTAAGAAAATATTTTTGTTATAAGTTTCAATTAAAACACAAATTGTAAAATACTAAAGGGCAAATGACAAAAAATAGTAACAAGTTTTGACATTTTTATCATTAATAATAACATTATTTATTTATTTTTTTATCATTTTTAGTAACAAGTTTTTATTTTTCTATCAATAATAGTAACGGGTAACCTGCAAACCTGCTTAGCAGGTATCAAGAATAGTAACATCTTTTCAGATTTTTATCAATAATAGCAACATATCAAATTAAAACATAATTTTTTTTATTTTTTTAAGTTTTCTAATATTTCATAAGCATCAGAATGAACCAAATTTATATTTCGAACATTTACGGATAGATAATATTCGATTATTTATTCGCAATTATATATAATATGAATGAAAAAAATACTATGAATAATTTCAATTTTCACCTTTTCCAACTAAAAAACTACGAACCATCATTATCTTAGTTTTTCCAAATAAAATAATACAAATCGTTACATTTTTTAGTTTTTTCCAATCTAACTGGGTCATACTTTTGATATTTAAAAAACAAAAAACAGAATGAGTCTTAATATTTTTCATTCATAAAACTATAAACCACAATGACTCGTGGTTTTTCCATTCATAGAAAAACTAAAAAATGAATGGGTCGCAATACTTTTTCATTCGTAGTACTTTTCATTTGGAATAAAAAAATTACAAATTGATCGGTTTTTAGTTGATTCCAAACGAAATTGATTACAAACCATTCAACTTTTAGCTTTCCCGAATGAAAATCTACGACCCAGTCATGTTTTATATTTTTTTTTACAAAAAGGTTTTTTCTTTATACACCATACCCTAATTTCTCATACACCATACCCTATAATTTTGACCTATTATTTGACTAAATTGATGTTTATTAGGGGTGGCAATTTGAGCTCATTCAAGCAAACGGGTCAAACGGGTTGATGACCAAAAGTCATAAATTTTACATAATTTTGAAATCTTTTTCAAAGAACAATTTTTTTAATACATCGTTTTATAAATTTTCATTTTCAAAAAAATTATGTTATATTTTAGTTTTTTACAATAGTTCATTTAACTCTTCAGCCCGTTTGGCCTGTTGGGTCAAGATTGTCACCCCTAATGTTTATGCTTGGGTGTATGATTCCTCTTTTTCATTGATAGTGATGTAGGCTGGTTGACCTAAAGATTAAGTGTTGTAGAGTATGGTGCATGAAGTAACACCCTTACAAAAAACTATGAATCATTTTGATTTTTCATACAAAATAATTGCAACTCATTTATTTTTGTGTTTTTGACAACGAAAAAACTACGAATTATTCCAGTTTATAGTTTTGCCGAATGAAAAACATTGCAACCCATAAAAATGATACATAACCACTTGCAAACACTTTCTAAACCAATATCCATAATTTAGCAGCTCATAACACAATCAACTCATTTAAATTAAAGGTTTCTTATCTTCCCAAGTTAAAGAACACCACAAGCCAAGATGAAGATGAATTTCACAGCTCAATTCGATTCGTTACGACTTTTTTTCCCTTCTGTTTGCTCTTACAAACACACACAACACTTCTCAATTATTTTTGGAATGAATGAAAGGGAAGCAAAGAGTTAAACGTGTTATACATATAAATATATCGTTTATAACGCTGGTTCGACACCGATACCCGACCCCGTTATAAATATTTCATAATTAATATAAATATTCCCATTTAATTCTGTGGTCTCATAATTATTAATAATCCGCTAGAATTATAACCCGACGACATGTATACTCGACCCCGACACGTGTTCATTCCACTAATCGCCATACCATTGCCCCAACGCTATAGTAATAATTTAATCAACCAATAAATTAAATCCACGTAATATTTCTCAAAGTCGGGGTGTTACAATTTTTAACAACACAAACAATTATGAATAATTGTGGTTTATAGTTTTTCTGCTTGAAAAATATTGCAACCAACTTTTTTTTTTAAGTTTTTTATACAAAAAACTACAACCCATTTACATTTAAAAAACTAAAAAAACCAAAATAGTTCATATTATTTTGTTGGGAAAAACTAAAAATAGAATGATTCATTATTTTTTCGTTTGGAAAAAGTGAAATTGAAATGATTCGTAGTATTTTTTTTCGTTCATATTATATATAATTGTGAATTAATAATCAAATATTATCTAATCGTAAATATATATTCAGAATATAAAATTTTATAAGGTTATGAAAAAATAAAAATTAATAAATAAATTTAATGAAATTAAAAAAATAGTCACTAAAGATAGTAGTAATGTAATTAAATAAATTGAAACATAAAAGTTGAGCTTATTTTGGTGTTTATGAAATATTAGAAAAACTTAAAAAATAAAAAAAAAGTTTGGTTTAATTTGATATGTTACTGTTATTGATAAAAATATGAAAAGTTGTTACTATTTTTTATAACTAAAAAGTTGTTGGTGACCTGCTAAACAAGTTTGCAGGTCACCAATTACTATTATGGATTATTAAAATAAAAAGTTGTTACTATAAATGATAAAAAATAAATAATGTTACTATTAATGATAAAAATGTCAAAACTTGTTACTATTTTTGGTCATTTGCCCATGACTAAAAGAAAAAAAAACAATATAAATCCCTAAAGCATGTTAAATTGTAAAAGTATAGAGAAATCCTAACCCAAAAAATATGTCACATTAATGAAGATGTCATTAAAACATTATGAACAAGTCCTAACCCAAAATATCCACATGTATATGATGTACAAAATCATGTTATTTTAATGAGCAGAAACATACGAGTAACAAACACATAATGATTACCGGTTTAAGAAGGCAGGTTTTGAAACCGTGCAAACAACATTTCAATTTTCTTGTCCATTTGGTTTCCATGGTCCTCTAGTTCTTTGGTCATTCTTTACTCTAGAGCCGCTCGCTCTCGTTCTCTCTCTTCTTTCGATTTCTCGTTCATTTTCGAACTCTGCTCTTTCTTTTTCTCTTTCTGCTCGTTCAATCTCTCTTTCTTCTCTCATCTCCTATACCTTCCTTCTCAGTCTTTCAATCTACAAATCATAAAATATCTTTCATAACTATGTATGCATGTTCAAATGATTTTTATAAACTTATTTATATGTGTGTGTGTGTGTGTATAAGTAATAAATATACCTTGTCATTTTCAGTTTATGAATGATGACTACTTCTGCTAGAGATAGAAAATGTTCCTGTTAGCACAAAAATAGGATCAGACGTGTCGCTCGCCCCATACAGACTCCCATTCTTCCTCACTCCAGCAGCCACCTCCCACATGGGTTGTTCATGTTCTAGGTGCTTCTCACCAAAAGTCTCATTTATCAATCTATCGTATGTTTCCTATGATAAATAATAGCAAATTAAAATTCAATTCATATTTTATGTGGTAACCATATTGAGTTGATTAAACTTACAATATGTACTCGTACCATGTCATCAACCCATACTGGCTCGATCTCCTCCGACCCTCCCTCCATTGGCCTTGTTTCTATCCTGGTGTGTGTGTGTGTGTAAATAACTCTCTAGATCAAAATGGGCGATTCAGTTTAGCTCTCTACAAAAGTCATGTATTTTATATTTAACATATTATATGTTAAAAGATGACAAATTAAATTTATGTTACCAGGACGAGACCCATAGATTTGGTGGCCACCTACTAGTTTTGATCTGTTTACTTGATTTTGTTTTGATTTCTATTGCTATTCGTCTTTAGTCCAACGCTCTACAAGTTCTCTCCAATATTCTTGTTTGATCCAAGTTGGGTTATAAGAATTGATGGCAGATAAATCATCCTCAACTTGAACATTGGCAACCTGTACCATTTTAAGTGCTCTTTTTCTAGCTCTACAAATCATGTCACTTAATCGTTTATGAAGTTGTTTATAAAAACGATCTTGGAATTTCACTTCATGATCGCTATTCCAAAAAGAGTACCCCTACACATAAATAACTTATTAATAAACATTCTTTCATTTATGAAGTTATAAATGTTGGGAATATATGTTGTTTATGAATGTTATAAGTCTAGGGGTTCTTTTGTAATATTTCAATAGTTTTTGTTGTATATAAATAGAATGATAAGGTACTGTACATGTACGTATCAGTACACATTCATTGCATGGAACATTTTGTCTTGTACGGATTGTTTGCCTAGGGTTCAGTGCAATCAAAGCTTCGCATTGTAATTTCTCTCTGATTATCAAATCATTCGGTTATTGTTTGATTCAATCTGTTCTTAATTGTTTGATTGTAATTGTGATTGTTATTTTTACTGAATATCAATTGGTATCAGAGCCACATATGACAAAAATTGTTTGATTTTTGAATCTGGAAAATAATTTTTCACGAACACTATTTGATCGTATTTTCGAAAATTCAGAAAATCATCAAAGGGTTTTGAATCAGTGGATGAAATGATGTAATTTTTGGATTGAAGGTGAGGAATTTAAAGACGAATAGATTGATATAAGACTCAGCTTTTAATTCAGAACACACAAAAAGTAATTTAAGATTTACTAATTTTTCGAAAAACTTTTTGTTCATACTGATTTTATCAAATTTGGAAGTTTGATATGAAATTAAGCAAAATTTTCTCTCAAAAAGTGTTTGTGTGTGAAAACCGAACCTTGGAAATCGATTTGGGATCTTTTAGAGGATTTTCTTTTTGTTGAAAATTGAGTTTTTTAACTTGAATTTTGAAAGTGTCTGTAAAAAACTCGGATAAAACTAAGATTTTAGTTTCAATCGAGTTTCATCAAGTAGTGATCGAGTTGGATAAGTGTTTTGACCGAGTTTGATCACTCTTTGATCGAGTTTGTTCCAGAACTGTTCGAGTTTAATATACTTTCTTTTTTAACTGATCGAGTTTGATTAATTTAATTCGAGTTTAATCAAACTTAATTCGAGTTTGATCAAACTTAATTCGAGTTTAATCAAACTTATTCGAGTTTGATCAACTTTAATTCGAGTTCTACAAAACTTGTTTTTGAGTAGAAATACTTGTGATTAACAATACTTCAAGTTTGACTACAGTTCCATTCGAGTTTGATCAAGTCATTTTCCATTCGAGTTGAACCAAGTTTCATTCGAGTTTCATACTTCATCATTCGAGTTTGATCCTTCTTTATTCGAGTTTCATCATTCATTGTTCGAGTTTTATCCTTTGTTGATCGAGTTTGAGCCTTTGTTATTCGAGTTTGTTCCTTCATACTTCGAGTTTTATCATTCATTACCCAAGATTGATCATTCTTAATTCGAGTTTGGTCATTCATTCAGTGTTCATTCAAAATCATTCAAATTCCATAGTAAGATCTTGGAAGATTCAGTATAATCAATTTACAATGTCCAAAGACGCACCAACCATGGGTTCCGAAACCAAACCTCTAATCCTTTACAAAGGAGAGTATGTGCATTGGAGGGAACAATTTTAGAATTCATAAGCTTTCATGACTTATCTGAGGAGATGATGGCTTCGTTGACGGAAGGTCCAACCAGATTCTTTGTAACAATACCAGCAATTCCAAACGGTAATCTCTGATACCTGAGAGAACAAAGGAGGTCACAACTGCTAATCTGACTGAAGCTCAGAAGAGAAGAAAGCTAGGAGATAAAACAGGTCGAAAACTCCTGTTAATTTCTATTCCAAATGACATCTACATCAGTCTGACGAATACAATCACAGCAAAATCCATCTGGGATGAGGTGTGTAAGCTGATGAGAGGGTCAGACAAAGCAGCGAGAAACAGAGCAAGAAATAGCTTTATGTCATTTGAGAACTTCAGAGCTAGAGAAGGGGAGCTGTTAGAGAATACTTGTCTGAGATTTGTTAACCTCGTCAGTGAAAAAAAAAAGGGCTAACAAAGTCGAATCTGGATATCAATGTCAAATTCCTGAATGTTCTCAACCCGGAGTGGGACAAATACACCATCATAATCCAACAAACAAAGGAGATTGATGACATGGATTTTCATATGGTGTTTGAGAACTTAAACAACTATGAAGAAGTTGTTTTAAGAAAAGTATCTGGAAAGAAGCAGGCTGAGAAAGCAACGATTGATCCACTGGCTCTCTATGCAGACAAAAATAATATATACAATCTGAAAAAGGAGAAGCGCGTTGTTATAAGTAGCAGTTCATCTGAATTAGAATCAACAGATTCGTCAGCAGAATCAGAGATTGAGGAAATGAAGAAGCGGATTGCACTCCTGACGAAGGCTTTCCAGAAGAAATTCTATCGCAAACCAACGAATAATTAGATGCGATACAAGACAGGATCCAGAAAATATGAGAAGAGAGACAAATATGAAAAATCTGGAGAAAGCAGTGGTAAGACGCTTGAAAAATATGAGAAGCCTGAGAAATCTGCCAAAAAAGAAGCTGAGTAGAAGTGTTATAACTGTGGTAAACTAGGCCATTTTGCAAGGGAATGCAGACAGTCAGTAGTAAAAAATTCTGATTACGATACTCGAAAGGATCTGCTGGCTAAAGGAAAAGAGGCTGGAAAGGCTTTGATGGTAGAGGATGACCACTGGCTTCAACTGTCTGAAGACGAAGATATTCTGGATGAAAATGCTCATATTTACCATAAGTCAAAAATCTTCAATGAATCTAAGCTATGTGAATCTGTTATGCTGGCTGAAGATGAAGTATGGGTTGGTTTAACTGATGATGAAGAAGAAGAGAAAAATGATTCTGATTCCGAGACTGAATTGAGAGAAGATATGACATTAATGGCTACAGGAGAAGCTGGATGCAACAAAGAGCAAGAAGATGATGGGTCAGATTCAGAAGCCTCAGATTAATCAGAGACACCCGAGGTACATTCTAACTCTGACTCTGATGTAGATAACTCCTGTGGGCTTGAACAAAAACTTGCTTAAATGGCTTATATGCTGAATCGCTTTGAAAAATCTTTAAAAGCCGAGAAAAGAATGTTCATTCTTTGGAAAACAAATTAAGACTCGAACATACTTTAGTGTTAGAGTTTTCCAAAGATAAGACATTTGCATTGCAATCTGTGTCACACATAGAAGAAAAATACAATGACATTCAACAACTGAATCAAAAGCTGAGTAACACTATTTCTGACTTAACTGAAAAACTACAATTAGCAAAATTAGAATCAGCAAATTACTCTGTAAAATATAATTCCATCTTTGCTGAAAGAACTAAACTGTATGAGAAAATTAAATCCTTAGAAGATGAATTTCATAAAAGAGGTCAAACAGATCAGACTATTCATTTTAATAAACAAAAAGACACCGATTTTTATAATTCAAAATTAGGAATTGGTTGTGATAATCCTAAGTATCTAATGAAAGCAATTTCGTGTTCACCAACTCTGTATGATACTAGATACATGAATTTAGGACTACAAATGGTATTTTTAAAAGCATCAGATGAGATAGAATCAGGTGAAGATCTGAAAAGGTTGAGAAAAGATAAAATGAAAAATACTCTGGATTACGACAAACTTAATGAAAGTTATCAAAATCCTTGTAAATCAGAAGAGTATATTCAAACATATTCTGATAAAGATTTGTCTGAAAATACATCTTTCACTCAAAAGCCATACATTCCGAACTCAATTCTTGAGAAGATAAATTCTGATGTTGAATTGAAAATTAAAACTTTTGAGAATGAAAAGGAAAAGCTTCAGGCTGTGATTAAAGATTTGGAACTGAAACTTAAAAACTAGTCAGAAATCAAAACTCAACCAGATCAGATTTCTTCAATTCAACCTGAATCTATTAATTCTGAAAAAGAGTTTGATTTGTATATGAACTCTGATTTCAATTCTTTGGAAGAAATGTTTGTCAAAATTGACGAGTTTATAAAACCACTTCATGACAAACAAACTGATAAACATAAAGGACCAGTAAGTATTTTGAAAAGAATATCTACAGATTCTAAGGTTGAATCAGATACATCACTTGTTTTACACAAAAAGGAGAAAGCAAAAGTTTCTTTTGTTACTCCTAAATTTGTAAAAGGTGAATCATCTTCATCATAGGTTACAACTGCAAAGCAAGGAAATGTTTCTAAAGGTAAGAAAGTTTTACAGAATAAGGCTAATACTAAATTGACTAATTATTGTTCTTTAGTTATGTCAGATAATTCTGTCAAAAGAACATCTAAGCGAATATGGCGAATGAAGCAAGTGGAATAGAAAAAGACGAGTTTTAGAAAGGAGTGGAGAGTGAAAGATACTAGTGTTACAAATAAGATTAGATCTGTAGAGAATTTTGTCTGTAATAAATCAATTGTTAAACAATGCTCAAAATACTCTCGTGTTGAACTGTTTTCGTTTAATTCTGCCAAATGTCATGCATTGAATGTTAAATCTATGTATAATTCTGATATGTTTGTATGGGTAGCAAAGAACAAGGTTCCCAATTTTAAACAACAAAGGGATCCAAAGAAACAAATTTCAAAATCAGTTCCAAAAATAACTGTACAAAAATGGATACCCAAGAAGACTGTTAAAAAGTGGGTTCCAAAGACAAAGAAATTATCTGTTATTTTACCCACATGATTTACCGAAATCCAAAGTACCTAACTATACGTGGGTATCTCACGTTTTACTTTGTCTTGTAGGTAAATCATGTGTGGTACCTTGACTCCGGATGTTCCAAGCATATAACCGGACAGAGAGACACCCTCACGAATTTTGTGGACAACTTCTGTGGGACGGTCAGATTTGGAAACGATCAGTTCTGTCCGATCAAAGGCTATGGAAATCTAGAATACGAAAAGATTACCATCCATAAGGTATTCTATGTAGATGGTCTTGGCCACAATCTGTTCAGCATTGGCCAACTGTGAGACAAAGAGTTGGAAGTCAATGTCTGTTTACTGTCAAAGGCAACTTCAAAAGAATCCTGGTTGTGGCATCGCCGTCTATCTCATCCGAATTTCAAAGAACTAACAAACCTTGCAAAATGTGGTTTAGTAAAAGGTCTACCGACTCTCCAGTTTCAAAAGGAGCAGTTGTGTGCAGCATGTGAAAAATGAAAGAAGGTGAGGGCTTCACACAAATTAAAAGTTGAACATTCTTTAACTAGGCCGTTGGAGCTACTTCATATGGATTTATGCGGGCCTATGCGAGTACAAAGCATCAATAAGAAGAAATATGTGTTGGCGATAGTAGATGATTATTCAAGATACACATGGGTGTTCTTCCTGAGATCCAAGTCTGAAGCTACTAAGATAATAATTGACTTCATACGCAAGATACAAGTTAAGTTGCAGCTTTCTGTCCAGACCATTAGAACTGATAATGGTACAAAGTTAAGAACAAGTCCCTAGAGACATTTCTTAGTTCTGTTGGGATAACGCATCAATTTTCGGCAGCTCGTACCCCACAACAAAACGACGTAGTTGAAAGACGAAACCGAACGCTTGTGGAATCTGCAAGGAGGATGCTCGCATATTCAAATCTGTCGTTGTTTCTCTGGGCTGAAGCCGTGGCAACTGCGTGTTTCACCCAGAACAGATTTGTAATCAATAAAAGATTCGAAAAAACACCATTGAGCTGATAAATAAAAGAGTTCCTAATATAAAATATTTTCATGTCTTTGGTTGCATATGTTTTATCTTGAACGATAAAGACAACTTGGAAAAATTTAATCAGAAAGCTGATGAAGAAATATTCATTGGATATTCAAAAGAATCGGTGGCATTCCGAGTCTATAACAAATGCACAAAGACCGTCAATGAAAGCGTAAATGTTAAATTTGACGAAGGCATCGTAATGGCTCCTGGACATACCAGTTCAGGACCCGAGTCTAAACAGATGACTTCTGTGAATTCATCGGAGCTTAAAGAGGATATGAATGATTTAAATAAATTGTTTGAAAATTTTTATGAAGACTACTTTGATAAGACCAATCTATTGTTCAAATTTTGGTTCCTGACAGAGTTACTGAAGATCCAGTGGTAGTCTCAGATCATTCACATCAACCAACTTTTGAAGATACTAGAGATGTTTCAACGACTGATGTACACATTCCCTCTAAAAGTGTATAACAATCTCAAGCTCCAGAATCTAATGATACTCCCTTGAATACTGAAAATTCTGAATCCCCTACTTCAGTTGATATTCCATCAACATCAGAGCCTATCTCCCGTACACCCTACCTGGACTTGAATCCCAATCAAGACCAGCTTCAACCTTATCCTCATTCTTTTAAATGGATAAGGGACCACCCACCTGAAAACATCACTGGTGATCCCTCTGATTCTGTACAAACCCGGAGAGCTACCGTAAATGAATGTATCTTCTCAAATTTCTTGAGCAAGATAGAACCAAAAACGGTGAAAGAAGCTTTTCAAGATGCAGACTGGATAGTAGCAATGCAGGAGGAACTCAATCAGTTTGAAAGGTTGAAAGTCTGGACATTGGTAGAAAGACCGAAAGACAAATCTATCATTGGCACGAAGTGGATCTTCAAGAACAAGAAAGATGAACATGGTGTCATCATTTGGAACAAAGCGAGACTCATGGCCAAAGGATATAGTCAGCAGGAGGGAATAGATTACGGTGAAACATTGCCCCCGTTGCCCGGATAGAGGCCATTAGAATGTTTTTAGCATTTGCAGCTCATAAGAATTTCACTGTATATCAAATGGATGTAAAAACTGCGTTTTTGAATGGGGAGTTAACAAATGAAGTATATACATATCAGCTTGAAGGATTTACCAATCCTTCGAAGCCTGATCATGTATATATCTTAGACAAGTCACTGTATGGCCTTAAACAAGCACCTCGAGCTTGGTATGATGCCTTATCATTTTATCTATTAAAATGTGGCTTCAACAAAGGTGCAGTGGACACTACCCTATTCATTAAACGACAGGGTCCGGATATCATAGTTATTCAGATATATGTAGATGATATAATATTTGGGTCTACTAATCCTGAATTTTGTAAAAAGTTCGCGTTTTTAATGTCCCAGAAATTTGAAATGAGCATGATGGGTGAAATAAATTTTTTCTTGGGTCTACAAGTTAAACAACTGAGTGATAGAATTTTCATCAATCGGTCAAAATATGTACAAGACATGTTGAAGAAATTTAACATGGTCAACAGTACCCCTATGAAAACACCCATGGCTCCTGATTCTAAATCAAAAGTCGGTGAGTACATACCAGGGAAACCTGTTGATGGCACTTATTATCGAGGAATTATTGGGTCATTAATGTACTTAACTACGAGTAGACGTGATATTATGTTTGCTATGTGTGTCTGTGCTAGATATCAAGCAAATCCAAAGGAATCACATTTGGCTGCTGCCAAAAGAATTTTAAGATAACTGAAGGGTACTCCGAACTTAGGTTTGTGGTATCCTAGGAAATCATCATTTACATTGACTGCCTTTTCTGATGCTGATCATGCAGGTGATAAAATGGACAGAAAAAGCACATCAGGAGCAGTTCAATTCCTTTGTGACAAACCCGTCTGCTGGTCATCCAAGAAACAACACTGTTTGTCACTATTAACAACAGAAGCTGAGTATGTTGTTGTATCATCATGATGTTCACAAGTGTTGTGGATGAAGAGCCAACTGCGAGACTACGGGTTTACACCTCAGAAGATCCCAATATATTGTGATTCACAAAGCAGAATTACAATAGCTTCTAATCCGGTGCAACACTCCAAAACTAAACACATTGACATTCGGTACCATTTCATAGAAAATCATGTAGAAAATGGTAATGTAGAATTATATTTTGTACCCACTGAATATCAACTAGCTGATTAGTTTACCAAAGCGTTAGATGAAAAACGTTTTAAATTTTTGATATACAAATTGGTTATGTTGAATCGGTAGATTTAAACATTCAGTTGTTATACAATATAATTTTAAGTTTACTATGTTTACTTGATTTAATTTTTGTCAATCTCATGTGATTTAAATGATTTTAATTTTTCTGAGATTTAACAGAATCGGATTGTCATGTGCAGGGGGAGCAAATAGAAAATTTTATCTGATATTTTTATATATCTGATAATTTTTATCTGATTGATTGCAGGGGGAGCAACCTTAAAAGATGATATTCATCTGAGGGGGAGTAACAATACAAATTTCAAGGGGGAGCAGATTTGTTTTTAGTACATTGTTTATATAGTTAATTTTTCTTAGTTTAGTTTATTTTTATGTTCATTTTTTTTAGTTGTGAAATTTTTTTATGTGTGTGGATTTATTTTAAAAACAAATGGGCTTAAGTGATAAAGGATATAATGGGTTAAATTAATTTCTAATTGGGCCGGGTTTAAAAATTTCAAAAAGGACTATTAATTTAAATTTTGAAATTCAAATTCATTTTTCTCAAATCCCGTGCAGTGTTCATCTTCTTCAAAATATCTTTCGATTTTTCTTCAACTACACCCACAATCAAGCTTCTTTGGATTTAAGATTTCAGAATCTTTGTAAGTTTTTCTTGTGATTTTTGTTACTGTTTTGTATTTTTTAATGTTTTTCATTCGAGTTTTATGTTCATATATGTGCTACTGTGTGTGTTTCTGGGTGAGTCGCTATGTGAAATCCAAATATTATAATGTGGGTTTTTAAATCTGAAATTGAAAGATTGTATGTGTGCATAATGATTATATAAGATTGAAAATCAAATTTCAAGTCTTATAATCCAACATACGACATTTAATACGGATTTAAAGTTCAAAATTTTTCAAGTTTTTAAAACTACTGAAAATCGGATTTTGAATGTTCAAAAAGTGGTTTTAGACCAAATTCAGTAAAGGGAAGTTGTTCAAAATCTGATTTCGAGTAGGAACATGTAAAACTTTAGGTTTTAATGTCCCTGGAAATGATTTTTGAAAATTTCAGAGGAAAAATGGTACTTCGAATTTTTTTTTTTCTGTTCAAACTCGATCAAAGAGTTAATCGACAAATTTTTACTCTTGATCGAGTTGGACAAAGAGGTACTCGAGAAAACATTTAGAGTTTATTGAGTTTGATAAAGAAGCTTTCAAGAAAAAGTTTAAGTTTCAATCGAGTTTGAAGGGTTGGGACTTCGAAAATTTTAGAACTTTCAAACTCGGTTGAAACATCAATCGAGAGAAGTTGTTTAATCGAGTTGGACAAAGTGTTGTTCGAGAAAAGTCCATGTTTCATGCGAGTTTGTCATAAAATGGACTTAGAATTTTCTAAGTTGTTCCAACTTAATAAAAGGGATATTCGAGAAAACTCAAGTTATTTTCGAGTTTGTCAAAACCTTACCCGAGAAAATACTAAGCGTCCTTTCTAGTTTAATGATCATTCATTCGAGAAAGTTTGAGTGTATTTCGAGTTTAATGATCATTCATTCGAGAAAGTTTGAGTGTTTCGAGTTTAATGAAAGGTTACCCGATAAAATCCAAGAGTCATTCGAGTTTATTGTAAGTTTTCATTCGAGGAACTTCATACTTTATCCGAGTTTCACATAACTTCACCCGAGTTGACTTCTGTTTTAATCGAGTTTATTCTTAAGTCAACCGAGTTTGTTTCAGTGTCACCCGAGCCTGTTCTTGTTTATTTCGAGTTTGTCCATTCATATATCGAGTTTGGGGTCAATTTTTCAAAATTTTTTCTAAGTATGGGAATTTTTCAGAGAAATTTCTCATTTTTCGAGATAAATTTTTAAAATTTGTGTTACATTAACATTGGACTTTTAATGATTGACTTTGGAGTGCTAACAATAATATTTTAATATTATTGTCTGGAATCCCGATGCTGTAAACAATGTAACACATATTTTTCTAATTTCTTGTTAAATGTTTTATTTCTCTATCTGTAGGATTCAGTTTGTTTATCTGATATATCTAACATGTGTGTTTTTCTTACAGGTAAAAAATGGCTTCTGAAACCTCCACCCATAATTTATTCAGATTTCCATTCCTCTTCAAATCATACCCTTGTGTCCAAACCTATCAAATCAGCATAAGTAACAAGACCATCACCATCATCCCCGATCCTACAACCCAACTCATAAAATCCAAACACGTCTAACCTTACTCGATAACAATCACCGATTTGATCCATATTCCATAGAAGTTAGCCATCCGGTGATTGTGGAAATCCTAAATAGTCACCCTCTCTGTTACCTTTTGAAATATAAATATTCCATTCCTCTGGTCTACTTACATCGGTTTCGACACACAATCAAATATGTGCCTGCTGAAGGTGATCATCACTTCAAGGTCATCATTGACCAATACAAAGCAAAAATCACTCTAGCCAGATTGCATCATAACATGTTCTTACCGAGACGCACAGATACTGTAAGTTTCCAGAGCTGGCTGATTTTGAAGATTTTGTATCTGACGAACAACTCTGTCATGATCTTA
The DNA here is from genome assembly GCA_020465985.1 of Centrapalus pauciflorus. Lineage (NCBI taxonomy): Eukaryota > Viridiplantae > Streptophyta > Magnoliopsida > Asterales > Asteraceae > Centrapalus > Centrapalus pauciflorus. The sequence continues at coordinate 200,133 of JAANYP010003562.1, read as the reverse complement.
TCGGCCTTGGTTATTCTAAACCATTGACCAAGAGTTCCATGTTTTACCGCAATGGTCTGAATGGAGAATGGTATACACTGTTTGGCATTATCAACAGATGTATGACCTCAAAGCACACTGGCATAGACCGAGGAAGCATACATTGTCTATGTTTGTTTCATGGAATAGCATTCAATAAACACTACGACTTTTGCTTAGTGTATATGGGAGGATTTGAAAGAAGCGGTGCTTGCAAAGACTACTAATAAGCAAGGAAGTTTGTGCCCTACAACGGTTCATTCAGATTCAGATTAGAGGCATATTGAGCACCAATGAAAAAATTCCAAAGAGAACTCTAAAGTGCCCAGATTATGTGATGATGATCATGCACAAAGTCCAGGACGACCCTAATGCCAATATCATGTCGATTCCTGAAGCTTTGTTGAAGTATGTAATTGAGAATGCTGAGAGCGTCGGGCTATACCAAATAGATCATGCTCTTATGGAAACTCAAGAACTGAATTTTCCTACCCAAGGAGATCTATGTGAGGAGGTACGTCAACACGGGCGGGGTTGACTTACAGGGAAACCTAATTGAGAGAGAGGGTGTAGCAGAGGAAGAATGGGGTGGTGAGAATGAATTTGATTCGCAGCGAACATTGTCAAACATATTTGAAGGAGGGAATAAAGGTGAAGATGATGACGTTGATATTAATAATGATGATATGGGTAGTGCTGGAGGAGTTGAAATATCTCAATCTGAACGTTTACCTGTTCAAGAAGTTGATGAGATGGTTAGGGTGAGTGTGAGGGAGACCCAAACTACAGACAGTCGGGTAGCCAACTCTGCTGTTAGCTCTCCTTTGAGAGTTGACATTGAAGAAACCAGTACCCCACTGGTGACTGCACACCTCATCGGCCACTCATCTCCTTCTAAACAAGGAGATGTTTCATTTTTGCACAGGGACATAGCACATGAACTATCCTGGAATCCTTTGGATACCATGGATTTTAAAATAAGTACAAAGCTACCGGAGTGTACATTTCTTCATGCACCAGTCATAGAACCAATTCAAAGTAGGACACTTGAGTCTACTTCATTTGTTGAAGTAAGTACAGGAGGACTTAGTGTCCCTGTAGCAACAACTATTGTGTCGGAAGCACTCTTTGCTCTGTCGCATGAAGTAGTTGGAAGTCCTACCAGAGATACATCAATGCCAACTCTGAATGTAGGTCACGCAGATGTTCTTTTTACAAGTTCAACTGTCGTGACAACTAGAAGTCTAAGTGACCCAGGTGTGAGCACGTTACCCTTTGTATCCGAAACACGACTGAATGAAGCCATTGTTAAAGTTACTGATCAGATGACAAGTCAATATACAAAGATGATGAATCAGATGTCAAACATTCAAAGGTTGTTAAAAGTTAAAGGTACAGCAGCGGTTGCAGAAGAAGAAGAGACTCAAATTTCAAATAATGAGCTGAGGGACTACTGTTTTGAACAGTTTGATGAGATGAGAGAGAGAATGTTTGGATTAGAATACACAGTTGTGAGTGCTCTTGGATCTTTATCAGAAAGACTGTCTATTATTGAGTAGACATGTAAATCTCAAGCTTCAGGGTCTAAACGAAAACATGAGGATCATGATGTTGACTCCGATGATGCTCCTCATGAGGGGGGGAAGAGGAGGAAGCTTGGAGATGCTGAACTTCAAATGGTTGTATATAAAGAGAAAGAGACTGGAGATAAAGGTACAAGTGAAGAGGGAGGCTCAAAAGAAAAACCAGTTGATGCTCAGAGAGAGTTGGAATTGATTCTTTATGAAGATGTTCCAGTTCCTGTGAGTACTCAATCTGGAATCTACAACTTTGAAGAGTATAACGATTCAGATAATGAAGTGGAAGAAGAAGTATTAGGAATTGAAGATGTTGAAAAGGAAATTGATGAGTCTGAGGATGAAATATTTGAATTGTCTGATGTCACTTTGAGAGATGAAAGGATATTAGATGAGGAGGAGTTGGTTGAAGAAATTCGAAGAGATGAAATGCCAATGCCAACGGTTGAAAATCCTGAGGTGACGGTTGAAGTTAAGAAAGAATTTGATCCATTTCCAGTTGATGATGTCCTGCCTGAATCTGTTAAAGTGTTGAATGAAGTTGAATTAATGGATAAATTTTTCAAGAGTTATCTTTTGGCTGACGAGTCTGAAAGACAGCATCACTTGAGATATGTTGTTCAAGAAGAAGTTCAAAAAGAAATCATTGATATGTTGACTTTGCTGAATGAGGATGAGATAAGAAAGAAGAAGGTTAAGAAGTTAAATCTTTCTGGAAAGTGGAATGAAGACTTCATAAAGAAAAGAAATAAACTTCCATTTTCGGAAGATCACTTAGAAAAGAAGATATTTTGCAAGAAGCATGCTCCATGTTCATTTTTGAATCTGTTCAGAGTAATCGAGCCGAACATGCCTAATCTTGTGAATTATGCTCATTTTCTCCAAAATAAAACTCAACGAATTGAAGATGTAAGAAGTGAGTTTAGAATAGTTGATCTTATTAGGATTGAAAAAGATTGGTTTGTAAATATCTTCTATCCCACATTCACTGTGACGAGAGATGACGGAAAGGCATATGTTTTCGGTGAAGCTGACTTGTTTAATATCAACTTGGTGGATGTAGAAGACTTGTTTGATGAGCTGTGCCGAAATAAAAAGAAGAATATTGCCGTTTTGCACTTAAGGCTTTATACATTTCATGCATACAAAGTTGGTTCTCATGTCAATACAAGATCTTCATATTGGAGTGGAAAGAGGGATGAGAAGAATTAATATCATAGCGCCAAATATATTTATCAGACATATGGAAAGGTTGAATGAATTTTAAGTTGTTATGGCCAAGCATACGGTGGTGATTTACAAAGATAAAGATCACAAGAAGAGAGCCATGAGGATGGTTGAACTAAACAGTATTGTGATGGTACTTTGCAGAAGGTAATAACTGGACTGAAAGGAAAACTTGCTTTTGATGCAAAACGAAAATCAAAGAAAGGAGGTCTTAGTCCAAATGACAGAAATTGATGGTAGATTTTGTTGCAAAGATTGAGTCGAGGCTAATGAACAGAAAGAGCATCAGGAGATTCGAGATGAAGCTGGGGCTTAAAGATTAAAGACTAATAATCATTCATAAAAGGGGGAGATTGTTAAGAATTTATGTTGTTTATGAAAGATATAACTCTTGGGGTTCTTTTTGTAATATTTCAATAGTTTTGTTGTATATAAATAGAATGATAAGGTACTGTACATGTACGTATCAGTACACATTCATTGCACGAAACATTTTGTCTTGTACGGATTATTTGCCTAGGGTTCAGTGCATTCAAAGCTTCGCATTCTAATTTCTCTCTGATTATCAAATCATTCGGTTAGTGTTTGATTTAATCTGTTCTTAATTGTTTAATTGTAATTGTGATTGTTATTTTTACTGAATATTAATAAACAATAAAAGTACACTCCTAGAAACGCTCCCACATCCTTTCACGAGCCTCTATAGGAACATCAACCCAGTATCCCCAAGCACCACAATACATGTTTCTGAAAATACTTGTGATAAAATGACAGACTTTTTCTTGTTTATCAAAACCACACAATAAATAAAATGCATGACAATTAACATTTGAATCGTCTATGTATATATGTACACACACACACACACACAACAAGGGTTGATCATCATCTTGTAACATGTCATAGAACCCCTTGGCATTCGGATTTGGTACATGTTCCTCCTTGGGATTTGAATCCGAATGTGATTGCAATGTTTGATCAAACCTAGTGGGATACATGCTATCCAATACCATGTGTCTATAACCATTAACATCATCCTCATCCTCATCTTCCATTGGAGGAGAAGACTGTCTCATCTCTTGGATAACTGTTTCACCGTGTGCATCCCATGTATAATAATTAGGCATGAACCCTCTTGAAAGCAAATGGTTTTCAACAACTTCTCTTTCTCTATATTGAATGTTTTTGCATCTAGTACAATGTCATTTGATTTGAAACAATACCTTTCCATTACTAGTTAACTTCCTTTCAATCACTAATTCGTTAGAATAGGCAAAATTCATAAAATTATCATTATTTTCACCATAACCCAAATTGAAAATCCATCACTCTTTTTCAACTCTTACATACATCGTCGATCCCTAATCCATGACATAATCAATAACTACAATAACAATTGCACAGAATTTATATTCTTAACAACTACTCAAAAAAGTCTTCAAGGGTATAACTAAACAAAAATTAATTTACAAAGTAAGAACTACAATAACTACATCCCCATCAAAGATTTCAAGAATAAATCTACTTACCACCAATCCATAAACAAGACTTGGACAGCAATATCTAGCTACTTGTAACTCGTATCAATCCATAAACAAATTAATTAACAAATCCATTAATTGGCTACGTGTAAGTTGTAACTTGTAAGAATACATAAACAAATTAACTAATAAATCCATAAGTAGCTACTTTTAACTAAAACACTTTTTACTTGTAATTTATATTTTAACAACATTTAATAACATATAGGAAGAGGTTGCTGAGAAATCAACAACAATCAACAAGGCATCATCTAGGTATGGACTTGTCATGTAAAATCCATATAATTTCATGAGTAAGACGATGTTTAATGTGAATAAGACCAATATACATATAAGTAAAACAATAGAACCCAAATAAATCATGATCTTAACTTCGTAATAAAATATTAACGCAATCCAATATAACTAACAATTCTAATGATATATTTAACAAAAGTAACTCAGTTGTGATGGTGATAAAGCAAGGATGCATGTTGTAATGAGTAACATAGAAATTAATGCTGAGCAACAATGGAGAAATCACTGGTTTTGTAGTGAGCGAAATTTAAGAAACCGATGCAATTTGAAGGAAAATAAGAATTTCATACAAAAATGATAAAATCCTTACCATGATTGAAGGAAAACAAGAATTCCATATAAAAATTATAATAAACAAAAGAATCTGACAATTTGATTCTTCTGCATAATCCAAACAAGATTCAACAAGTTACTGCCGAGAGCCAGGTATTAATCATCTTATTGTTTGAGTCCCTATCAACTTTATTCATTCTCGTGATTAATTCCCTAAACTTTTTTTCTCATTGTTTAAGTCCCTAAACTATTTTTTTTTCTATTCAAAATTGTATATTTGACCTGTTTGACTGGTTACCAAACAAGTTACCTTAAATTTTTTACTTGATTAATGTTGGAAAAAACCCACCATATTTTCAAATTTTAGCAAATAGCAATTAAGTCCTTAAACCTTTTATTTTATCAGTTGTGTTTTACCAGCTAATCCGGTAGCCGGTCAAAAATATATACTTTTGAATAAGACAAACATAGTTTAGTGACTTAAACAATTAGAAAAAAAAGTTTAGGGAATTAATAGAGAAATTAAGAAAACTTGATCAAGTTTTTTTTCAATATTAGCCCTAAATAGTAACCACATTGAGATGAAACTTTACGGCCTTAAAATTCGAGTTGTTTTGGTTTGCAAACAAGGGTGGATGTAATTATATAACATGGGTGTCACTCGACACCCATAAAATATTAAAATACTAAATTACGTATGTGTAAAAAATTCAAGTGACACATACGAAAAATTTATAAAAGTATTATATAAATATCTAATTTATATTTGTTGATTTCATTATCCAAACTTATTAAAATATCACTGAGTTTAATCATAAAAACTTTTCAAAAAAGAAAGCCAATAAAAATAAAAATGATAATAGACAAGATTCAAGAATCGGCCCAAAAGATTAAATAAAACCCAAAAAAACTAGTCCAAACCTTGTTGAAGACACTGGTCCAATTAGTTGAATAACCCCTAATTGATATCATCGTTTCTCATTGTAATTCCAGTATTATCAATCAACAATCAAAGAAGAACAATTAAGAACAAAGATTGAATCACTAACCGAATGGTTTAATTATATTCAAATGATTACAGAGATGTGAAAATAGAAGAATGAACACTGTAGCCCTAATTTCTTCACAAAGATTTTCGTGCAAAAGAGAATGAGAATGTCAGATCTACAATTACAAAAGCCAAAACACCTATTTATAGTCAGTTACAACTTTGACCTATTTATATTTTATACCCTAGACTTATTTTATTTCATCAATCAAAATAAGTTCTAACATTCTCCCCCTTTGACGAAATAAACTAAGTCTTCACTTTGAAAGCCCCAACTTCATCTCAAACCACCTGACGCTCTTTCTGTCACACAGTCTCCAATTGATTTTAGTAATGAATTCAACCATCAGTTTTCTATCATTAGCACTCAACGCTCCCTTCTCCGTCTTCCTTTTCGTATATGATGTCAACTTTCCTTTCAATCCATTCATCACCTTCTGAAGTGTTCCATCCAGAATTTATTGAGTTCAACGCTACACATAGCTCTTAGCTTTCTATCTTTGTCTTTATACATAACCGCATGATGCTTTACCATAATAACTTGATATTCTTTCAAATCTCCTGCAAACTTGATAAACCGATTTGGAGCTGTAATATTTATCTTTCTCTTTCCTATTTCGACTCCAATCTGCAGATCTTGCACAGACATTAATACCAGTTTGGTATGCATGAAGTGAAAAATTGTTCTGAGTGCAAATCCACAGTATTCGTTCCTGTTATTATGGCACAACTCATCAAATAAATCTTCAATATCTACCAGATGCATATTGAACATGTCAGCTTCAGTGAATGAATAGGTGTTTCCATAAGCTCTTGACACAGTAAAGGTAAGATAGAAGATCTGAACAAAACGATCTTTTTCGATCTTGATTAAATTAACTATCCTAAATTCACTTTTGACTTTATCCACTGGCTGAGTTTTATTCCGCAAGAAACTCGCATAATTCACTAGGTTTGGCATATTTGGCTCCAGAACTCTGAATAGTTTCAAAAACGTACAGGGAGCTTGCTTCTTACAAAACATTTTCTTCTCCAAGTAATCTTCAAGATATCGAAGTTTATTCCTTTTCCTGATATACTCGGCTGTTTGTTTCACAGATAAATCTAATGCTTTAACCTTCTTCTTACTGATTTCATCTTTGTTGAGCAAAGTTAGCATATCTCTTAATTCTCTTTGAACTAGGGATAATTGCGTAAAAAATCCTCAACTTGTCAGGTTTTTGTGATTTAAACCCAAAATCATTTTTTGTTGTATAGAAAACCCCGAACTAACTAAAAATTAGTAAATCAAGGTTTAATCAATTGTTAACCGGTTGAAACCAGTTATTAATCCTACGTGGACTGATGAATAACCTACGTGGAATAAATTTTAATTATTGAAACTGGTTGCCAAGTATTACACATCATTTAAACACTCGTTCATGATATAATCCCGTTTAAAAATTATAATTAAAAATTATCAAGGGGGGTTTAAATGATGTGTAATATTTGGCAACCAGTTTCAACAATTATAACTTATTCCACGTAGGTTATTTACCGGTCCACATATGATTAATAACCGGTTTCAACGGGTTACTCATTGATAAAACCTTAATTTACTGTTTTTTAGTTAGTTCGGGGTTTTCTATACAACGAAAAATGGTTTGGGGTTTCAATCACAAGAACCTGACAAGTTGATGGTTTTTTTGCACAATTACCCCCTTTGAACTACCTGCTGAGCTTCAAATCTTAATCTGTGCTGTTTTTCTGATTCGTCAGCCAAGATGTATTCATTAAAGAACCTTTCCATCACTTCAACTTCATTTAACTCAATAACCTCTTGTGGGATAACATTCTCCATCGGAAATTGTTCTTCAACCTCTTCTTTAACATGAACCGTAACCTCAGGCTTGTCAACCGTCGGTGTTGGTATAGCATCTTTCAGTACCTCCTGAACTAATTCTTCCTCTTCTTCAATTCGATCAGCTTGTACAGATATATCAGTTAAGACAAACATGTCATCATCATCAGATAAATCAATCTCTACTTCTCTCTCTATTCCTTGAATCAACAACATCTGCTCTTGAGCTTCATCATCAGAATCATTATACTCCTTAAATTATAAATTTCTGACTGAATGCTTAAAGGAACTGGAACATCTTCAAGAAAAATCAATTCCAGCTCACGTTGAGCATCAACATGTTTGTCTTTGGAGCTTCCGGCTTCTCCTTTTTCTTGTGTTTCAGCCTCCTTTTCTGGATAAGTGATCATTAATAAACCAGTTGATGGCTCATCAAGCTTCCTCTTCTTCTCCCCCTCATGAGGAGCATCATCGGAGTCTTCATCATGCTCGTCATGCTTACGCTTCGGAGCAGAAGCTTGAGCCTTACAAGATTGTTCAACGACAGATACTTGTTCAGATAAATTTCCCAAGGCTGTGATTACAGTGCTCTCCACTCCCATCATGCGTTCTCGCATTTCATCAAACTGTTCATACACAAAGTCTCGTAGCTCTTCAATGGCCTCGTTTGGATCTTTTTGCTTTACGGTTTCTTAAGCTACAAACTTGCCCTTTAAGAATTTGTGAATATTGGTCATCTGAGACATGACTTCTGATAGTTGAGCTGTCAAATGACTGTTAACCCCTGCTACTGCGGCACTCAAAGCTTGATTTAATGACGATTCTGTAACAAAAGGGGAAAGAGTAACCACTAGGTCACATAGACTTCCAGTTCTCACGACAGTTGAACTTGTAAAAAGAACATCTGCGTGGTCAGTACTCAGAGTTGGCATTGACACACAGTTCAGCTCTGACTGGACTTCCAACCTCTTCAAGTGACGGAGCAACAAATGCTCCCATAACTGAGGTTGTTCCGGCAGTGACACACAGTTCAGCTGCAATCACTTCAACACATGAACTGGACACGAGTGTCCTAATGTGTATAGGTTCTATACTCTGTGCATCAATTGAAGCATACACTCGTGCAAATGTGTACTTATTTCAATATCCATAAAATCCAAAGGATTTTCGGATAGTAAATGTACTTCATCCCGGTGAGAACTTGAAACAGTCTCCTGTTGGGAGGAGACTGAGTGGCCGGTGGGGTGTGCAGTCGTCAGTGGGATGCTGACTATTTCAATGCTAACTCCATGTTAGGAGCTAACAGCAATTGTGGTTTGATCCCGACTTTCTGGGCTAGGAACATCTCTCACACTCTGTCCAGTAATTTCTACAATATCAATCAACCCTGCACCTCCCTCATTTGATCATTTCCTGCCTCATCATCATCATCATCATCATCATCCTCTCCTTCTGCAGCTCCCTCATAAATATTCGATAGTGTTCGTTCTGAATCGGAACTGCTTGCTTCTCCCTCACCACCCTTCACTTGTACTTCTATTCCCTCACTCACTGTTTGGCTTCCCTGAACTTCAGCCCCATGCTGAAGTTCCTCCTCTCCTACAACTCCCTGGTTAAGAGAACCCGGTTCTTGGGTCTCTATAGGAGCGTGATATATACGATACAACCTCACATTCTCACTCTACGGATCAGCATATTTCAATAACGCTTCAGGAATTGGCATTATGTTGGCATTTGGTGAATCTGGTACCTCATGCAAGCTCATCATGACATAATTAGGGCACCATTGAGCATTTGATCGTTTATGAATATTTTCATTTTCCCTTAAGAAACCTCTGATCAGAATTTGGATAAACCTTTAAAGAGGGACAAATTTTCGTGATCTATTTGTCGTTTTTGCTAGCACGAATTCCTTCAGATCCTCCAATATACATTGCGCGTAGTCGTAATGTTTATCAAACGCGATTCCATGAAATATTCTCAGACAGTGTATGCTACATCTGTCAATCCCAGTGTGCTTTGACGTCATGCATCGGTTGATGATGCCAAAAAGTGTGTACCATTCGCCATTAAATCCATTACTATGGAACTTAGAACTCTTTGGTAGTAGTTTTGAATACCCCAGATAGATCAGATCATGTACTAATTCGTCGTCTGACACAAAATCTTCAAAATTCGCTAACTCTGGAAACAGATTATGCCTCAATCTAGATAAGGTAGTCTTGGACTTGAATTGATCGATGGTAACCTTAAAATGATGGTTACCATCAGCTGGGACAAATTTTACAGTGTGCCAAAACTGCTGTAGACAGACATGGGGAATTGAAGGTTGTGTTGTAGAAGATATCCTAAAGGATGACATTTTAGAATGTACACAATTATCGGGTGGCTGACTTTTATGACTTTAGTATCAAGGCGATGGTTGTTATCACGAAATGGTAGGCAATATTTTGGTTTAACAAGTTGGTTATCTGGAATGAGAGTGGAAGGTGAAGGTCGGGTGACTGATGCAGATTTTACTGGTTTAGAAACGAGGGTGTGATTTGACGATGAATGTGAATCAGAGGAGTTTGAGGGTTGGGATTGAGCTGGTGATGCCATTTGAAACCTGTGAAAAGTAATAAACATGTTAGACTCAACAGATAATCAAATGAAATCCTACAAATAGAAAAATAAAACATTTTGCTAGAAATTATAAAAATATGTGTTTTTCTGTTTAAAGCATTGGGATTCCAGACAATAATATTAAAATATTATTGTTAGGATTCCAAAGTCAATCGTTAAGAGTCCAATGTTAGAAAAACACAGATTTAAAAAATTTCTCGAAAAATGTGAATTTTTTCTTAAAAAGTTGAATTCCCAATACTTAGAAACTTTTGGACAAAGTTGAGTATGTAACTCGGGTGAAATGTAAAGTTTCTCGGATAAGGTATGACTCAACTCGATAGACACAAGTATGGAACTCGAATGATGAAGACTTTTCTCGAATGCACCTAAGTACCAACTCGAATTACACTTAAGACAAACTCGATCAAAATTGATGTTTTCCCGATCTAACTATAAGACCAACTCGATTAAAACAAGAGTGGACTCGAATGACACATATTGTTTACTGTTGCATTGCCTTTAACCGAATAAGGAATGTCAACTTTCAGTTTTTCTTCCTTGTAAAGGCCTATTTTGATATAAGAAAAAGGTCTGTCACCCTTTTTCAAATAACCTTTTGTCTTCATGTAACAGAACAGCTTGGGCAGGCTGAGCAGTTCGGATTTCCACTTTGTCTTCGACTTTGTAAACTGATCTTGTAGTCAAATACAATACATGAGGACTTGGAAACACATTCCATAAAGTGTTTAGCCTGTTCACAAAGAACAGAACACTTGTAAACTGCCCAAGCTGCTCTTCCGTGTAGAGCAGCGTAGACAGTTTATGTCCAGCCTGTTCAGCAGACTGAACAGCTTGGGCAAAACTGCCTTTGTTGCAACACATGCAACACATAGAACAGCTTTAGGTTGATATTGCAAATCATTTTCAGGTTTCAATAAGGCATATAACATGCCTTAAATTCAACCTTCAAAAGCATCAACAGGTTTGAATAATAATCTTCCCCTCAGATGCAGAGCAGGTTTGACTGAGGCCTTTTTGTGCCTAACAATCTCCCCCTATTTGCAATAACGAGACTAAGTTGGCCTTATCAAAAGTCACTATATATTTTTACAGTACATTTGTTGAAATAAAATTACAACATCAACATAAAGTAAAAGATCAGTTTATATATACACTGATTTTTGATTACATTAGAACAACACATGTTCTTACAAAAGTACAACTGATGTACTGATGTATATTACAACTAATGTAAAAGAAAATTACAACATATGTAAATATAGTACAACTAATGTACATTGGACTGTTTTTGTTGGGAGCAGAAAATGGTAAGCCTGTCCAACTGATGGACAGCTTCCATTCTTCACCTGCCCAGATGGCAGATGGACTTCATCACAAAGGAGGGGGATCTTCAAATATCTTCTCCAGTTCTTCTCTAGTATCCTCAAGTTCTTGAATTTCACTTCTTATTATCATGAACTTGGGATCCTCAAGTTCACCTCTTTCATAACAACTTCTGAGCTGATCCCAGATAGCTGCTCTCCACCTGCTTGACTGCCTGAATGAAACTGCAAGTCTGAAGGCTACAAGCTGTCTCAGATCCACCTTGTATAGATCTGATGCTCTCTGAAAGCATTTCTTCTGAGTTAAGGGATCTACAAAAAATGCCCCCAGCTCAGGCTCTTCAATGATCTTGCCATCTTCAAACTCAATTCCACTAGGCAGGCTGTGATCAACTCCTTTCATCTCAATAGCATAGTCACCTTGTTCTATCAGGATGAGGAGTTGTTCCATCTCAATGTCCTTCCTTGTCCTCCTGGCCTTTATCTTTGGTTGTGTCACATGGACCCCTTCACTTACTTCTTTGGAGATCAGGCCAAGCTTCGTAGCCTGCCGGTCTAGCTTTTGAATATGAGTGAAAAGTAGCTTCTGCTTCGCTATTAAATCCCTCACTTTCTAAGAAGATCAAGGGCTTCACTCTCTCCATCAGCTTCTTCACATATGCTATGATAGTCTTGGCAGTTTCAGACTTAGACTCACTAGAGCAACTGCCAGCTCAATCCATTCTCTGTACCCCATTTGTGCAACATCAGTGAAGTCATATGTTTCTAGTTTTGGGCCTGCTGCACCCATTCTGGTTATTTTTAACTTCCACTGACTGCCTTTTCTTGAAATTGGTACAGCATTGACAATTGCCTCCTTAGCAAGCCTTCTATCAGCAACATCTTGAAATTTTCTTCTTGCCAGGTTGTCAAAGTGAAATTGAGCTCTTGCAGAAGGCACTGAAGTTTTGGCCAGTGAGACCTGAGCACCTTTTTCTTTTTCAGCTTCCTTTTTTTCTACTAATCCCTTAGCAGCTTCCAAAATTTTCTTTTGCACAACAAGAGAGGATATCTTAACTTTCCTTGCCTCTTGAAGTGCAAAAGACTTAGCAGCTTTTGCAGACTCTTCTTCTTTTCTTAAAGCTTCCAGGGCTTGAAGCTGTTCTTCTCTAAACTCAAAATACTTATGCATAGGAAGACCTATTTCTTTGGCCCTGGCTTTGTGAAATTGGATTTCTGCTGTTTTCTGCTGTTGAGGATCAGTTGCTGCTATTGCTTTACCTTTTGCTGCTTTAGTGATAGCAGCTTCAGGACTTTCCTCCTCCTCCTCTTCTTCTTCTTCCAATATCAGATGCCTCCTTTTGCTGCTTGGCCTGCCCTCAGGAATAGTTTCCTCCCCCTTAGATTGAGCAGGGATTGGAGATTCAACCTGAGTAGGCTGAGCAGCATGGGAGGCACCCTCCAGTGTACCTGTTAAAGCTCCTGCTTGTTGACCAGTTTGTTCTGCAGGCACTGGTTTCTCCTTAGGAGAAGAAATTTTCTCCCCCTTAGACTTAGTCTTAGAGGCAGACGACTTCTCCCCCTTTGAAGGAGATGGACCAGCACCTTCAACACCCGGTCTGCCTGAAGACACAAAGTCATCAGGCTTGCCAGCAGTTTTGGCAGTAGGCCTGGCGCCAACAAGGCTATTCACTAAGAATGCCAAGTTGTCCTTTACCTCTGCAAGCTGGGTAAGACAGGACTGAAGAGAAGAGGATTGGGTATCAGCAAGGGAGGTCAGCTTAACAATATTTTCCCTATCAGACTCAGTGAACAACAAACTTTGAAGCTGTGCAAGATGTAATTCGAGAGAATCTTGCACATCAGCAAGGTTTGATGACACAGAATTTGATAAGGAGCTAATGAGGTTGTTCAAGCTGGCCAGAGTAGTGTTGCAAGAAGTTAGGAGAGATGACAGCTGTTGAGAAATGGCTGTCATTGAGGACACAGAGTCCTGTTGCAGTGAAAGAATAGAGGAGAGGGAGTTGGACACATTTTGCAGCTGTGCAGTGAGTGCTAACAGCTGTGAAGAATTATCTGTTTGTGGAGTAGCAGGGAAGGAGTCTTTGAACAAATCAAAGAACCCCTTAAGCTGTTCAGACACAGAGTCTGAAATAATAGAGGGTAGAGAGGTCATGGCAGTTTCTAAAGAACCAACTTTGTTGGTCAGCAGAGAAAGCTGATCCTTCAAAGGCAGGTATTTAGGAGATGGAGGTGTATGGGTGGACTGTTTAGATTGGGTAGATGGAGAAGATGATGAGGAGGCTGGGGTATGAGGATGTGATGGAGAGGGAAGAGGAACATTTGAAAGAAGCTCCATAGCCTGGGCAAAAGTAATGTGGCCCAGCTTGGAGGGGTCAAAGGGTCCCTCAGCAGCGGCTGTAGCTGCTTCATCAGGAGAAGGGGTTGATGTTAGGGGCCTTTCAGATGCTGCTTGTGCTGCAACATCCTTATGAAGGCCAGTGGGTGTTCCCTCTGCAGTGCCTTGGTGGAAAAGCACCTCATCATTGGGAGATGGGATATGCATTTCAACATCAGCAGTGGTGAAACCTGCTGATGGAGTTTGCATGGAGGGAGCAGCCTCACCAGAGGGATGGTATGATCCCTGAGGTTCATCAGCTTGGGATGTTGGTTCCTCAGCAGCTGTTTGGTGTAGAACAGCTTTTTAATGGGAGCAGAAGTTTGAGGCTGAATTGCTGATTGGTCTATACCAGCAGCGTGGGCACCTCGTGCAGACTCAGGGTGTGAGGAGATTTGAGTGGGGGACAGTGTGGACTCAGTATGGAGTGGAGAGGGCTCCTGTCTTTCAATATTCTCAGCCTGTTGGGAGGCTGGAATAGTTGAGGTGGTTATCTCCTTTTGTACAACTGGTTCCTGTTGGGAGGAACCAGAGGGTCTAGGCTGACTCTGGGTAGACTCAAGTTAGAGTGAAGCAGGCTCCAATTGGGCTGAACCTTCTCCCAATATAGGAGAGGCAGCAGGGGTTGCTTCTCTTACAACTGAACCCTGTTGGGAGGGAACAGAGGAGGTGGTTGTTTTGGCTGATTTCTTTTTGGAGATGCATTTTCGTTGATAGTGAATGGATGAAGTGGGTGATTATGGAGAGGTAATGAGGGGTTCAGACTGGACAGGTTTTGAGACTGGGTCAGAAACAGGTGGGTTGGCCTGTTCCATAGTCTCAGGTGCCACAAGGGCACCAGCCACAGAGGCTTTAGGGTGAGGAGCCTGCTCCCCCTCAGCCACAGAGGCTAAGAGAGCAGACTCAGACTGAGCTGTTTTGGGCTTCTTTTTCACAGGCCCAGCTTCAGCAGTTGCCAAGGTCCTCTTAACAAGTTTGGACCTGACTTTGGATTTTCTTGTGGGAGCAGCAGCTTCTGGATCCACCCTCACAGCAGAGGGTCCTTCCACCAATCCTAACAACCTCCTCATTGGTATGGATAGAGGAGGCTCATTTGGGAGTACAGGAGTGTAGAAAACTCTATTCCCTATTACAGGGAATGCAGCAGTATGAAGTAAGGGCTGAGAGTTGTACAGATACACACCACAAATGTGTCTGAATACGAGGCTCAGAAACCTGGGATATCGGACAGCAGCTGGTCTTGGCTCTTGTTGCACCAGGTTCCTCATGTTTAGAAATACCCACTTAGCCATATCAATAGTAGTCCCATCCACCAGCTGTAGGACTATTGGGACTTCATCACGACTTAGTTTTGGTCAAATGAACCAACTTTGCTGCTGAAGCTCATCATCACTGAGGCAAACAGAAAGCTGTAGGTAGGAGATAAATCCTTCCTATACATTGTTGCTCCAATTTTGGGTTCTACTACACCACCGAAGCGTAGCAAATTACCCATTTGCTCATTTTCAGGCTGGGGCATGTCATATGATTCAGCAATGGGCAGATGAAGAACCTCCCTGAGAAGATCAGCAGTAATCTCAATGGTCTGAGTCCCATTTAGAATAGTCCCCTTGATGACTTTGGTGTTGGGGTTGTAGGCACAAGTGTACCAGAACTCGTACACCATCTCCTGGTACAGGACACCAGGAGTAGCAGTCATAGCATAGTTCAACGGATGAACTTGCAGAAACTCCACCATTTGATCGTAACCTTTCCCCACATAGTTTTTGGGGATTGTAAGGTTGGCAATGTAGTTTGTGGGTTTAAGGGTTAGCATTGTGGTGACTGATGGATGCTTCTGCACATCATCACCAACAAACAGTGGTAGGAAGGGGTTATTTCTGTGAGCCATTTTAGGAGTAGAGAAAGTAACAGAAGCACAAGACACTTAGTCGAATATTTAGGGTTCTTAGAGGGCAGATGATAGTAGTGAGGAAGACGAAGATGAAACAGTATAAGATATTTATAGGATTTGATTGTGAGTGTGTATGAGAGAGAAAGTTTTGGGCGGTTGATTTGAAACAGTCGTTAACGGAAAACGGAACGGTTGTCCATGTCAGACCGTTTGTCAGACCACTTGAGCCCTTTTTAATCACTAACACACGTAACCCACATTATCCGCAGTAATTAAGTTAAATAAAAACATTAATTAAGTAACTTAAGTTTGAAGAAAGGTAATTAAAATTGTTGGTCTAAGCTGTTGGTCTAACCTGTGATGAGCAGAGTCATCACAAGCTGTTCATTCTTCAAGCTGTTCCCTCAGCCTGTTCAACTATGTAGGAACAGGTGTGTCCAATAGTTGAGCAGGTTACAAGATAATATCTTGTAAGTCAGTGTGAGGGAATGAGAGTGAAGAATGGACCAGCATATCAGGCTGGACGAGTAAACTGTGTGTTCAGCCTGTTGTATGTTCAAGCTGATCAAGGATTTCAGAAAAATGGCTAAGTACATAACACGCAGAGCCTGTTCTGTCTAAGCTGTTCTGAGAAACTTGATCAGTATGAGACATACACAGTTTTAGACCTTTGAGGACACTTAGTCACTTTTGTTTAACATACCCAGCTTGCTGACAAGGTAATTAAACCTTGTTTCATCCAGAGGTTTGGTGAAAATGTCTGCAAGCTGTTCATTTGTGGAAATAAAACTTACCTCCACATTACCTTTCTGGATGTGATCCCTGATGAAATGATGTCTGACTTCAATATGCTTTGTTCTTGAATGAAAAACTTGATTGTTGGAAATGGCTATGGCACTTTTGTTATCACACAGAATAGGAATTTTCCTATACACAAGCCCATAATCTTCAAGCTGATGCTGCATCCACAGAATCTGCCCACAGCAGCTTCCAGCAGCAATGTACTCAGCTTCAGCAGTAGAAGTAGACACTGAGTTCTGCTTCTTGCTGCACCAACTTATCAACTTACCACCAAGGAGTTGACATCCACCTGTTGTGCTTTTCCTATCTAGCCTGCAGCCTGCAAAATCAGAATCTGAATAGCCTGTTAGTTCAAGGCTGGAGTCTTTGGGATACCAAAGACCCAAACCTGGTGTACCCTTCAGGTATCTGAAGATTCTTTTAACAGCAGCTGGATGAGATTCCTTTGGATCAGCTTGGAACCTAGCACACAGACAGGTGGCAAACATAATATCAGGTCTACTGGCAGTTAGATATAGCAAGCTCCCAATCATACCTCTGTAAGCTGTTACTGAAACAGCTTTACCACTGGTATCATCATCCAATTTTACATTGGTTGCCATTGGGGTTTTAATAGGAGAACTTTGATCAAATTTAAACTTTTTCAAGAGATCTAAGGTGTACTTTCTTTGATTTATGAAAATTCCAGTTGAGGTTTGTTTAACCTGTAATCCTAAAAAGAAAGTAAGTTCTCCCATCATACTCATTTCATATTTAGATTTCATGAGTAATGAAAAATTCTTGCATAACTATTCATTTGTAGAACCAAATATTATATCATCCACATAAATTTGAACAAGCATAATATCATATTTCACCTTCTTTATGAACAGTGTTGTATCCACTTTACCTCTGGAATACCCATTGCTCATAAGGAACTCAGTAATAGTGTCATACCAGGCTCTAGGGGCTTGTTTAAGACCATAGAGAGCTTTGTCCAACTTATAGACAAAACCTGGATGATGTTCATTTTCAAAACCTAAAGGCTGCTTGACATAAACTTCTTCTTGCAGTTTTCCATTTAAAAATGCACTCTTCACATCCATTTGAAATACCTTAATGCTCTTATGAGCAGCGTAGGCTAGATACAAACGAATTGCTTCTAGTCTGGCCACAGGAGCAAATGTCTCATCATAATCAATACCTTTCTCCTGTCTATAACCTTGAGCAACCAGTCTTGCCTTATTTCTTATGTCATGACCTTGCTCATCCATCTTATTTCTGAAAACCCATTTAGTGCCAATTATAGTTTTGCCTTTAGGTGCAGGGACCAGCTTCCATACCTTTTTTCTCTCAAACTGATTGTGTTCTTCTTGCATGGCAGTGATCCAATTGGCGTCTTTTAGTGCTTCATCTACTTTCTTTGGCTCCATTAGTGAAACAAAACTAGAGAACATACAGAAGTTCCCTAAGCCGTCCCACCTTGTTTGTACCCCTTTGTTGATGTCACCAATTATTTGATCATTGGGGTGACATCTGATCCACTTAGGATCATCCTTCAATGATGATTCTCCTGAGTTATCAACATTTCCAGCAGGTCCTGTTGAACAGCTCCCAAGATTTTCAGACACACTGTTGTCTTGAGCCTGCTCACTTGTTGAACATGACTGACCACTGTTGAACATATCAGCAGAGGAACCAGGAAAATCAGCATTGATGGGTTCAGGACATGCAGTTGTAATTAGATCAGTACACTTATTCACACAGGGTGTATTGACATAATCACTATCATGCCCATCATGATTAACAGGTTCCACAGTGGGTGTCGTGGAAGCTTTTGAGTCCTCTTCATTGTTTGAATGCATCAGATCATCAAAGTTTAATTCTCCTGAAACTGATTCAGGAACAGCTTTGGTGGTAGCATTCTTGGACTCTTCAAAGGTGACATTGATAGATTCATCTATCACCTTTCTTTTGTTGTTGTACACTCTGTAGGCTTTAGAGATAGCAGAGTAGCCAACAAACACACCTTCATCAGCTTTTGGTTCAAACATTGCCAGTTGATCCCTTTGATTCAAAATGAAGCAGGGACAACCAAATACATGGAAGTAACTGACATTTGGTTTCCTTCCTTTGATAAGCTCATAAGGAGTCTTGTTGAACCTTTTCACCACTAAGGATCTGTTTTGGGTGAAGCAGGCAGTGTTAACAGCTTCAGCCCAGAATGATGAAGGTAAACCTGATGCACACAACATGGTTCTAGCAGCTTCAATGAGAGTTCTGTTTCTCCTTTCAGCAACTCCATTTTGTTGTGGAGTTCTTACAGCTGAGAAGTTTTGAGTAATTCCTTTCTTTTCATAGATGTCTTCAAGAGTACTGTTTCTGAATTCAGTACCATGATCACTTCTAAGCTGCTTTACTTGAGCAGAGTTCAGCATTTCCACCTTTTTCACAAATCCAATAATTTCTCTAGCAGCCTCTCCTTTGTTCTTCAAGAAGATAACCCATGTGTACCTGGAGAACTCATCAACCATTACTAGAGTGTATCTTCTTCCTCCTAGACTTGGGACATTAACGAACCAAACAAGTCCATATGGATTAAGAAGAGAGGAGTATCAATAGAGAAGTTATGTTTGGATTTAAATGATGATTTTCTCTGCTTGCCTTTCTCACAAGCTGTGCAGAGTTTATCTTTAACAAAGGTCATAGAAGGCAAACCTGTCACAAACTCTTTCTTACAGAGTTTGTTGATGTTCTTGAAGTTCAGATGTGACCGCCTTTTATGCCATAACCAGTTTAAGTCTGCATTTGTTCTTGTGAGAAAGCAGGTTTCAGTTGTGGGATTAGCAGATTGCATGTCCACAACATATACACCTTTCTTTCGTTGAGCACAAAACACAACTTTGCCTCGGGGATCCAATATGTAACCCAGGTGCTCATCAAAGTTAACCTTATAGCCAGCATCACACAGTTGGCTTATGCTAACAAGGTTATGTTTTAGCCCAACCACATAGTCTACTCTTTTGAACACTGCAGCACCAGCTTTAAGAGTTCCATATCCCTCACTGGATCCCTGTACATTGTCACCAAAGGTGACTTTTGGCCCTTTTTCAGGCCTGAGATCACTCAGCAGGTCCTTACAACCTGTCATATGCCCTGAGCAGCCACTCAGCAAGTACCAAATCTGGGATGGTTGTTTTTCCTGCAGAGTGACAAGAAGAATATTAGTTACTTTTTAGGGGAACTCATCACAGAGATGAGTTCTCCTACTTCATCAACATTTGTTGATGGACTTGTGATGTCAACACTAATATTCCCTATTTGAATGGTATCAGCTTGAATACCACTCTCTTTGGCTAAGCTGTTTCCAACACTGTTTATGTTGGTAGTGAGGGAAACATCAGAGTCAGCAGGCCTCATGTCCACAGCTTCAGGACAGTCTTTGGCCAAATGTGTCTTCATTCCACATTTATAACATTTTCTTCTTTTAGCATTTTTGGAAGAAGACTTTTCAGAAACACATTCTGGGTTATTTCTGTTGATTCCATCAGCAGGTTTAGCAAACTTATTACTTTTGGATGAATCAACAGCTTGAGTGGAAAGTTCAATAACCATTGCTTTTCCTGTCTCTTCTTTCCTCTTTTTAGGAGGGCAGATATCAAAGATAGGAAGGTTGATTGGCTTTTGACCTTCCATAGGTTTAGGAAACTTATTCCCAGATCTCCTCAGGCTGAGCAATGGCTTTGCCTTTGCTCTTCCTGAGATGTGATTGATGTTGCCTATCAACATAATCATTATTCCTGGTTTTTAAATACTTATTCTCATTTAAAACCAGTTTACCACTATGATTAGAAAACTTATTTGAAATCACAGCGGTTTTGCCTTCAACCTGAGACTTACTCTTGTTAAAGGCAGACTGCTTTCCCTTTGAAAACTTATTTTCAAAATGTTCAGCATTAAAAGGATTAGAATGCCTTTTTACACCAGCTTTAGACCCAAAGTTTGTTTTGTCAACAGGTTTGGTATCCACAGCTGCAGTTTGGACATGCTTTCCTTTCTTTTGCTTGTGTGAATCAGCAGAGCACTTAGCAAGCTTATTAGATGAAAGACTTATTTCATCAACAGCTTTTGAGCTGGGTTCACACAAGCTGTCAGTGTTTTGAGGCCTGACAAACCTGTTTGTTGAGATTAATTTACCATTCACTCTTTGAATAAAAGTGTTTGGAAGCTCACCAATAGTGGACAAGTCTTCTTTTAAATTATTAACCTCAACAATGGAAGCTGCTGTGTCAAGATCCCCTCCAAGATAGGCTTGGATTTGGGCAGGGATCTGCTGACTTATACAGTGGCTGACTTTTTATGCAGATTGGCACCAAGAGTCAACTATCTTTTGAAGCTTAGCATGTTTTATATCTGTTTCTCTCTTTTCTTCCAGTAAAATGGAATTGATGTGTTTTAATTCATCAAGCTCAGCTTCCAACTTATGGAAGCTGTCCAGTTTACTAGACTTTGTTTCAATATCAGTTATAAGCTTAGAGATTTCAGATAATAAAACAGCATGCTTCTCAACAGCAGCTTTTAGATCAACAAGCATATATTCAAACATTTTAACTTTTTCTTCAGAACTGTAATCCATAAAATTTTGTACCTTATACATCATTGTAGGATTCCAATTCTCCAAGCTGCTGAAAGCTTCAGCTTCAGCCAGATCCTGTTTGAAGTTGCTTGTTGATGGGACATCAGTGTTGGCCATCAGACAGTTGTTGTCTTCTTCATCAGATGATGAATCAGACTCCTCCCAGTCACAAGTTTCAGCCATTAGTCCCTTTTGTTTGTTAGAAACCACTGAGTTTTCTAACTTCCTCAGCTTGGCCATGGCCATAAGGTACTTAACCCCGTAGCCATCATCCTTGTTTGTCTTGTGTGGTTTGGATGTCTGTCCAACAGCTTTTGACACACAGTCAGCAGCTATATGGCCAGTTTTGCCACATTTGAAGCACTCAGCTTTGGTCTTGTCAAATGTTTTCTTTTTGACAGCATTTGAGCTTCCCTGTAGCATGTTTCTTCCAAACCTTTTTCTGTTGAACCTTTTGACAAGCATGGCTATCATCTGCTCATCATCCAGTTAAGCACTATCTGCATTGTCTTCCTCATCAGATATTTCCTCCATATCATCAGCCTGTTGATCACGGTGAATGAACACATCACTCACTTGATTTACATGTTGTCTCCCACTAGCCACAAAGGCTGCACCTTTCTTAGATATTTCCAAGGCATTTCTCTTCTGTTGCCTTGATTGCTCATCATTTAGTAAGGATCCATATAAGTTAACAAGATCCATACTTTTGATGGTACCTGAATTCCTTAAAATTGTTGAAAAATAATTCCATTCTTCAGGCAGAACATCTAAGAATTTGTTTACCAAAGTTAGGCTGTCCTTGGTGATCCCAACAGCTTTGAGATCATTTACAAGAGCAGTAAACCTGGTGCAGGTTTCAGTGAGAGTCTCCTTTGGTTTTGCAAAGAAGAGTTCATACTGTCTAACAAGATTGTTGATCCTGTTGTCAAGTGTGATTGTGGGTCCATCATAGACGGTACACAAAGTATCCCACATCTCCTTGGCAGTCTTCATCTTCTCAACCTGTTTGAACACATCATCAGGTAGAGAGATGACCAGATTGTTTCTGGCCTTTGCATCAAGAGCCACCAGTCTTTTGTCTTCATCAGACCATTGAGCTTTTGCTTTCTCAAATGTTCTGATCTCAGGAGCAGCTCCTTCAACAGCAGGAGTTATTGTTGTAACAGAGGTTGGCACATAGGGACCCTCCATTACAATCTCTGGTAGTTGTACATCCAGATTCTCTAAGTAGAGCATCATTCTGCACTTCCAACCAGAGAAGTTTTGATGATTGAACTTTGGAGGTTTGCCCATTGAGCCATTGTCATAGTATGAGGAGCTTGCAGCACTGTTGTCCATGGAAACTTTGGGAGAATGAGAGATCTAGAATGACACACACTCTAAACTGCTCTGATACCAGTTGTAGGTCCCAAAAGATATCCCAAGTATATAGAGTTAAGCTGTAGAGGGGGGTGAATACAGCACTTTAAAAACTACACCCAATTTTCTCAATGTTTGTATGTTTTATTAACAAATGTTAATTACAAACAAGCTTGAATGCGGAAAGGTTCAAGCTGAGATGACAGATACAACAGTATATCTAACTAGTCTAAGACTGACTTAAACTAATTACAATGAATACACTCACTAAGAATCACTCACTGTGTTTACAAGACTTTGAGGAACAGCTTGAACAAGAATAGCTTAGACACTGAGCACAGTTTTATTCAAGCAGACTTGCATGCATGAAAGACACACTTTTAATGCACATTCACTCTTGTTTTCAGCACTTAGCTTTTTTGGCTTGATCGATCAATCATTGGAAGTTTCTTTTTATACTCACTCTGAGGATCTAAGTGAAGTTTCTTCATTGGACGGAATGAAAAAGGAGAAGTCTTGTTGAAAAGACAACATAACCTTTTCTGTACCTTTCTGAAAAGCAGACTTGTCTTCATATGTGCAGAACTTTTGTCTTTTCACTTTGTCTACTGTTGCATTGCCTTTAACCAAATAAGGAATGTCAACTTTGTGTTTTTCTTCCTTGTAAAGGCCTATTTTGATATAAGAAAAAGGTCTGTCACCCTTTTTCAAATAACCTTTTGTCTTCATGTAACAGAACAGCTTGGGCAGGCTGAGCAGTTCTGATTTCCACTTTGTCTTCGACTTTGTAAACTGATCTTATAGTCAAATACAATACATGAGGATTTGGAAACACATTCCATAAAGTATTTAGCCTGTTCACAAAGAACATGTTCTGTTCACAAAGAACAGAACATTTGTAAACTGCCCAAGCTGCTCATCCGTGTAGAGCAGCGTAGACAGTTTATGTCCAGCCTGTTCAGCAAACTGAACAGCTTGGGCAAAACTGCCTTTGTTGCAACACATGCAACACATAGAACAGCTTCAGGCTGATATTGCAAATCATTTTCAGGTTTCAATAAGGCATATAACAGGCCTTAAATTCAACCTTCAAAAGCATCAACAGGTTTGAATAATAATCTCCCCCTCAGATGCAGAGCAGGTTTGACTGAGGCCTTTTTGTGCCTAACAGTGTCCCTCGAATGAAAGAATATATGAAGAATGTGAGAAAAATCTTCTAAGTCCTTGAATGAACTCAACTCGAATGAAGCTTGAAAGTTTTCTCGAATGAAAGTAAATATCGAGACTTTGAATGAAAAGTTTCTTAGTCCTTTTCACAACTCAACTCGATCATCAAAAAGAGTTTCTCGAACTAACTATAAGTTCAACTCGAGTGACACATGAGTGGACTCGAATGATATATGAGTCCAACTCGTAGAAAACTTGAAAGAACTCGTATGACTCTTGTTATCGAGTGGTTTTGAAAAAATTTTCCATGTCCTGAAAAGAAACCAACTCGAATAACATAACATATATTCTCGAAATAAGAAGGGTTCAACTCGAATGAAACTATACATTTCTCGAATGATGTTTCAATCAACTCCCATGAAACTTGATACATTCTCGATTACAGTTGTAATCGAGAAAATGTTGAAAAACATTTCTAAGTCCTCATTCACTGATATTTTCAAAAATTTCAATCCAGGGACTTTTTCACTAAATAAAAACTTGATTCCTACTTAAAAATTGATTACAAATAACAATTGTTTACTGAACATTGTCCAGAATCAAACAAATCAGACCAAAAATCTCAATTTTCAATTTTTATGAACTCGAACACTTTCAAACCAAAAATTACAAATTTATGTATGTGTGTTTCAAATTGAGACTTGAAATATAAGATTCAAGTTCATGAGAGTATTTTGTAGGTAAACACACAATAAATTTCAGATTAGGAACAACAACTCATGAAAACCCATGAACACACATAAATTGTATACGAACACACACAGTAGTAAAAAAAATGAATAAAATGTGTAATATTGTATTCCCGTTATATATCAGCACCTTTATGATTCTTTATCAAAACCCTAGAAGAAACTAGCTCAATAATTAGGTAATGATGAAGAAAGACAATAAGAATATTGAGAGCACAATAAAAGTGGTGGCTACTGTATTGAGAGAATATTTCAACCGTCTATTCAATGGTAAACCCTAGGAGCCTATTTCTAGGCTCCTTTAATTAAGTATGGGACAATGACACCTTTGGTCCCTTGACTTTTACATGGAAATAAAATACAAGGAAACTAAATACAAGACAAACATAAACAAAATAATTATTACAAAATAAGTCCACATGATCGAAATTAAATATCTAACAATCTCCCCCTTTTCGATCATTGTGGAGGCCCTGGAACTCTGGCGTGATCTGTAGATTCTCGAAATCCAAGGATGACGTCAAATCGTCTGGTCACTTGTCTCATATGTAGCCGTTCGTTCAGGAGTTCAATGCCGGTGAGGGTATCTTGAATCTCCTTCGGTGAGCATCTTTGTTCTGGATCTGGTTGAGCATCAAAATTTTGAACTTTCTGAGTAAGCGTGGCCCGAACCAATCAGAGAGTACCGTCGGAGTAATAGGGAAGATCCTCAAAGCGCATGAACCTTTTGTAGACCTTCTGTTTTACAAAAATGACACCCCGGTCTCCAGTGAGTATAACTCTGTAGGCCGGATGGTGGGCTAGAAGGCAGCTATCTTGATCAGGAGCTCGTAGGCCCACTTTAACCATCGCGCTTTTGATCGCCATTTGGAAGTCTCTGAGGCACATAATGATCGAGCGGCGGTTCATACTTCGAACAAGGGCACCTACGGCAGTCATATGGGACAGATGTTGTTTATTATGATTTTTTAAGCGGTTGTGTAAGAACTCAACCTCGTCCACACTTATGAAGTCCAGGTCATTCTCGTAGAACTCTTCAACCGTGCCATCTTCTCTTTCTACCTGAAAGGCAGGATAGTAAACTTTGGCTCTTCTGCACATGGTCATGGTCATGAGTTTCTTTATCTTTGATTTTGAGACTTTTGACCTCCTCTCCCTCAGCATTATTTGATAGTATTCAGCCAGTTCAGCTTTGGTTACGTTGGTCAGTTCCATTAGAAGGCGTCTGCTGAATGATCCAGGCTTCTTTCTGAATACCATAAATATTTCTTCTAAGAACGGGTTCTGAAACTGTTCAGGAGGAAACCTCTGAAGGAATTCTTTGAGGCCCTGGACGGGGGGTTCTTCTAATTCAGATTTGTTAGCTTCTAGCAATTTGATGATTGTCCCCCGCCGTTCATGTCTAAGCTCCTCTTTCTTTTCAGGTGGTAGAGCTTGTACCTCACCTTTTGAAAATTGGCCTACCCAATACATATCATCTCTCCTATATTCACCGGGTCCTTCGGGAGTTTCATCAAAGCAATCAACCCTCTTGGTTTCTAAAGGACCTGGTTGTTCAGTTTGTTGGACTGGGGGAGGACTTGGAGATCTTGGCGGGCTTTGGACTAGATGGGATACTTTGAGTGATGGGGGAGCTTGGATGGATGAAAGAATTTCTTGTTGTGGGGCCGGTGGTGGTGAGTTTAGGAAATCAAAAGAGGAAGATGATGATTTTTTTGGTGATTCGGGCTCAGGCTTAGGAATGATTAAAGGTTCGTTGTTCTCAGTATCGGAGTCTGAGTCAGACACCAATATGATTTCAACTTTTTCATGAACGGGCTCGAACTCTACCATAGCTGTCATTGGATCCAGTGGAGCTGGACCCTCGAACATGGGCTCGTCTTCTAACATCAGGTATCCCTGAGCCTCTTGCATCTTTTCCCTTGACCCTGAACCTCTGTATATTCTGTCTCTGCTCCCCCTACAATCATCATGAGGTCCTCAGACTGAGTTTTCTGTCTTTTCTCCCCACCCTGATCGCCATGTTTTCTTTTCTGAGACTCAGCCTGAGGACGGCACTGAAGCTCAATAACGGCCGATTCCAGGCGGTCCATTCTGGAGTTCAATTGCTCCTGGACTTGAAGGATAAGAAGGGTTAGCGCATCGATTTTGTCCGAGAGCTTTGTAATTTGTGCCTGGACTGAATCGGATCCTGGTGGAGGCACAACTTCAGAAGCGACACCCTTACCCTTTATAAGTGAGAGAAGGGAGGTGTGACGTTCCTCAGCAGCTTCCTTTTGGGCGTCCAGGTCAGCCCGGGTAATAACACCGGCATCACGAAGAGCTGCCGTTAGCATCTCCAAGTTGATGGGGAGATGGCCTGAAGTGGATGGCGTTGATGGAGCCACTTCAGGTTTTCCTTCTGTCTCCACTATGGGACACTCAGATCCAGAAGTTTGATGAGCTGCCACGGAGGCAGCTCTTGGGGATGCCACAGAGGCATCGTGCATGATGTGAGTATGTGGGGATGGAATGGTGAATGAAAGAGATTCGGTCACGTGGGGCAGAGTGTGACCTCGTTCAACACCGCCACTCTCCGAATGAGAGGGCGATGGCGTATGAGCAAAATCCCCGTGGAATGAAGTGGTTTCCCTTTGAGGGGATACCAAGTGGATGGTGGGGGTGATTTCGACCATTGGACTGATGGTCTTTTGGTGGGTGGTCCAGCTGATAGGGCTGCGGTCACCCTCAGAAGTAATATCAATCCCTCGTACGACAGAGACGGTTCGTTCGGAATCTGCCGCCTCTGCCGCCTCACCTCCTTCGCCCTCACTCACAAACACAGGCTCCCGCTCACCTATCCCCAATGATTGTTGTACCTCCGCCTTTGCTCCCTCATCCTCACTCATCCTAGCCTCACCTTCGGACTGGCAAGACCCAGTCGGTTCTGACTGAGCCTCATCCGGATAAAACGCTCGAATATAGGCCCGAACCATTTCCAAATCCCTTGCTTTTAGAAGAAGTGAGAAATGGATAGTCATTATCGGCACAGAAGGTGCCCCCTTTGGCAAAGTAAGCTTTTGAATGGCCACTGTAGGGTAGACATCCGCCTCAGGCCGCTCGTGAACGTCCTCATCATTATCCGTGGCATATTGTATAATGAGCTGCAGGAAACGTTGGAGAGGTATGTACTTGCGTCCTTTTTTGGTTCCCCTCTCCATATGTACTCTTTTCAATTCCTCGAAGAGGAATGCTGCGTAGTCCACATGACGGTCGAATGCAAAGCCAGTGAACATGGCTAAGACCTGTGCGGAGGCTGAGTCGTGGCATGAGTGCTTTGCTGTGAAGCACTTGTTGATGACGTCGAAGAGAATCCGCCAATGAGATTGGAGATTCTTGGTTCGGAAATCGGAGGGTTTGGTGAGAGGGCCGTCATAACCCAAGGTTTGTATTCCGGTGAGGGTTTCTTGGACGGAGGGAAAAGGATCAAAGTGGAAACGGGATGGTAAATAGGCTTCGGCGGGAAGGCGAAGTATATGGCGTATGGCAGCGATGGTTATTTTGACTGGTACACAGTCAATGGTGGTTGTGAAGTGGGGTTCGGCATCGGGAACATAGTGCAAGCGGTTCCAAAATTGTTGCAAGTAGATCTGGGGAACGGCGATTGCAGTAGATACGGAGTAATATATGGGGTGGTGAAGGAGGATGTCAAAGGCAAGGGTTTGTGGTTCTTTGGTGAGGATGGAGACATTAAGCTGCCAGTTGTAGGGTATAAACTCGACAAACTCAGATGGTGGAAGGATGGATTGTTCGGGTAGTTGGGCATTGTTATTGGGAATCGGGGGATGGGGTATGGTGAGGACAACAGCTGGTTCCATCATCCTGCAAAGGTGCATCAAAGTTAGAACAAAAGACTTTAACTAATAAGATATTGATGTGAAGTCTAGATAAGTGTGAAATAGAAACCGCTTGATCTGTTTAAAGCACCGGGTCTTTATTAGTAGAATGAAATTCTACTAATAAAGTCCAAAGTCAATCGTTAAGAGACCAATGTTTGATCAGACTTCTTCACTCAAACACTAATCCTAACTCTAATCAATGGTGCACCGGAATGAAAATATTTTTGGATTTTTAATTTATAGTGAAAATGCAAAAATGGGAAAATGAAAAAAATGTTAAGTGTTGGATTTCGGATGGTCCGAATTCGGATGAACAGTGTCACCGAATTCGGATCCGACCGAAATCCGGCTGATGCATGATATATGATGGTTGGGGGTCCGAAATCGGATGATGTGGTGATGGCCCGAATTCGGATGGGGACCGAATTGGATAATAAGTGATGATGAGGATTGGGCCGAATTCGGATGAAGTGGTGAAGGTGGTCCGAATTTGGATGTTGGTTCGGATGGAATGCAATGCATGCAATGGAAACAAAGGAGTGAATTCAGATGAAACACAGAATCTGGAAGAAAATCGAGTTCGGATCCCATCCGAATTCGGATGAGCAGTACTGTGTATTAGACTTATTGAATTTTTCAGAATCTTGGCATTACTTTGAAGGACCGAATTCGGATCAACAGTGGTCCGAATTCGGATACACAGTGACCGAATTTGGTCTTTGTTTTTTGAAAAACTTGAAAATGTGGCTAAGTGGGACATCCGAATTTGGGGCTTGGTCCGAATTCGGACGTCCAAAATGCATCAGTTCATTTATTGAGTTCGTGCAACATGCAACGTGAACAATGGTGATTGTGACAAAAATGCATGAAATTAAAGATCCTAGACTAAAAACATATAATGAACATTTTATCTAACTACAATTAAGTATATATAGCACATTAAACTACCTAAAATGAAGAAAAACCGAAATGAAGAAAGCACTAAAATTTTGAAAATCAAACAACCAATATACGAAGTTAAACACCAAAAGAAAGTAAGAAAAGGTGTACCTGATAGTTCAGAAGTCAAAAAAAGCAAGAAAAACCAAGAAAAACGATGTTTCAAAAGCTTGGAATGGATGGCAATGGAGGAAAGGCGATGGAGTCGTCGACGGTAAAGAGAAAGAGAGAAGAAGGAGGAAGACTTGAAGATGAAGAAAGCCTTTTGACTGTTTACCCGCCCATTTATGGGCGCTCGGGTCGGGTCGGGTGAGCAAAGGTCCGAGCCCAAAGACGTGTTGGGCCGCCGGTTTTTGCAACAGAACACACACCAATAATAATAAAAAATTAATGGGCTTGAAGAAAATTGAAAAGAAACAAATAGAGTTTAAACAAGAAATTTTGCCCAAATTATTACATCTTTTTGTATTTTTCTTTGAAACAAAAATAAAATATTTTTGGGTATTTTCTTTTAGTAATTAAGTTAACAAATAATAAAATAAATTAAAATAAGATAAACTAAAAATTTTTGGCTTTTTGAAAAAATTGAACAATTAAAATTTTTTTGGGATTTTCTGAACTATTAAGTTAAACTTAAAAATAAACTAAAATATAACCAACCTAAAATTTAAAAATTTAATTACTAAAATTAGAAGGAAATAAAGAATTATAAAAATTGTCATCCTAACTATACTCCCCCTCAAATAAATATCGCTTCTCTCCTTTTATCCTTTTCAGATTGGATTTTTGAACCTTTTTAGCCTTAAAGATACAGACAAACCTAGATTATGTTTGCGTCCCACTCAGAGATGAACAATTCACACAGCAATTTGTCAGGATCATTAATTATTAAAAATGTACACAGATAAGGAATTATTGAGTTTCAATTTTGTGACACAATCCTTAAATTTAAATAATAGATATTTTCTAAAATAAAGGAATTTCAAACATGATAATTTGAAATAGAATTATTTAAGACAATATCTGATATTTAATTGGAAGGCGGATTCAACATGCCGATATGGGATACTAAAAACTGAAAACGAGGTTCGTCTAAAGCTTTAGTAAATATATCCGCAAGTTGATATTCTGTGTCAACAAAATACAACTCAATGGTTCCCTTTTCTACGTGATCTTTAACAAAATGATACCTGATATCTATGTGTTTCGTTCGAGAGTGCTGCACGGGATTGCAAGAGATGGCAATTGCACTCCGAGAATCGCAGTAAATTAGGATATTGGTGAGTGAGAATCCATAATCGCGTAATTGTGTTCTCATCCACAGGACTTGAGAGCAACAGCTTGCAGCTGCTACATACTCAGCCTCAGCTGTGGATGTTGAAACACAATTCTGATTTTTGGAGGACCAACTCACCGGTCTATCTCCCAAGAACTGTATTCCTCCTGACGTGCTTTTTCTGTCAACTCTACAACCTGCAAAATCAGCATCTAAAAAAGTGGTAAGATCGAAATCGGTTCCCTTTGTATACCATAGACCAAGATCGGGTGTACCCTTAAGATAACGAAAAATGCGTTTTACCGCAGTTAGGTGTGATTCTTTCGGGTCGGCCTGAAAGCGAGCACAAAGACATGTTGAAAACATTATATCCGGCCTACTACCAGTCATTTTGCTGTCTACACCAACCAAGATATCTGTGGGGAGGGCCTAATAGATCAAATACTCCGCCCTCTTATCGGCATGCTTCCTGTCTCTCTCGGCGTCATTAGCGGGTTCTCTCTCAACCTTAGAAGCTAGGACAGGGAGTCAGCCTCGGGTCTGGCTGCGATTTCCCGATAGTAGATCACGGGACCCTTAGAGATGGACTGAAGCATTAGGTTCCCAAGCGGTTGCATTGCGACAAATTTGAGGAACCGGGATTTCCATTGTTCATACTCGTCAGGATAGAGAACAGGTGGTCTGTTCTCGGATCCGAGTACGAGAGCTTCACGAGACATGATAAGGGTGCTGATTGAAAAGATAAGATCTTAAAGGTGGAAACTTGAAACGGATGGGCTGGACTACGGAAGAATAGCACACAGGATGGTGCTAATTCGGATGGCTGAAGTACTGAGTTTGGATGAACAGTATTTCAGACTTGGACTGAATTCGGATGAACCTTTGGTTCAGATTAGAAGCAGTTCGGACAGGGGCCGAACTCGGATGGACACTATGATTGGACAGGGCAGGGACCTAGTTCGGATGAATGAAGTCGGATGAACCGGATTCGGATGAACAGTTGTGACTTCGGATGAACAGAGTGTAATCCAGATGGGAATGGAACCGAATTCGGATGGTCCGGATTCGGGTGAATAGGGGTACTTCGGATGAACAGGAAACAAATTCGGGTGGTCCGAGTTCGGGTGAATAGTGACTAATTCGGACAAACACTTATGGAATTGTCCAGGAAGGGGACCGAATTCGGATGGTCCGGATTCCGTTGTTCCGAAATGGATATGGTCCGAAGTGAGAGTTGAAATTAAAGCACAAGTCAAATAATGAAAATGGAAAATGTCTGATCCGAACTTCGGATGGTCCGAAGTTCGGATGGGACCGAATTAAGGTCCAAAATAGCCACAGGGATGGTCCGAAATACACCAAAGTTAGGTCCGAAGTGGACCGAATGAGGTCCGAACTAGGGTTGTCTATGGTCCGAAGTTGGTCCGAAGTTGGGTCCTAGATGGTCCGAAATGCTACAGCGATGGGTCCGAATTATAGCAGGTTTTAGGCAGATATTCTAAGGAAGAACAGTTCAGATGTCGATTTTAGCAGATTTAAAGCCTAAAAATGTTTCTAAATGATTGGGAAACTATTTTAAACACTTTTGATGTTTTAAAATATACCAAAACACTTAAAAATCAGTAAAAAACAAGCAAAAACACACTAAAACCCATATTTTTTTTAAACTTTTCAAAAGAACCGATTATGGATGATTTTAGAGAAAAGATTGAACTGAATGAGCTCGAAATCAATATAGGAGGATAATGTGATGATTATATGACTATAATAACACAAAAAATGCAGAAAAATGGAGAAAAAGAAGATCTAACCGAGAATTATATGAAGAACACGAAGAAGATGAAGAAAACCCAGCAGAATCCGGTTGAATGCAAGTGAAATCCACCTTTCTAGCTCTGATACCAATTGTAATATTGTATTCCCGTTATATATCAGCACCTTTATGATTTTTATCAAAACCCAAGAAGAAACTAGCTCAATAATTAGGTAATGATGAAGAAAGACAATAAGAATATTGAGAGCAAAATAAAAGTGGCGGCTACTGTATTGAGAGAACATTTCAACCGTCTATTCAATGGTAAACCCTAGGAGCCTATTTCTAGGCTCCTTTAATTAAGTATGGGACAATGACACCTTTGGTCCCTTGACTTTTACATGGAAATAAAATACATGGAAACTAAATACAAGACTAACATAAACAAAACAATTATTACAAAATAAGTCCACATGATCGAAATTAAATATCTAACAAAATGCCTCAGATATTTAGGATTATTCCAACCTATACCTGATTTAGAATTATAGAATCGGTATCTTTAGGATGATTTAGATATATTGTTTGATCTGTTTGACCTCGTTTGATAAACTCATCTTCCAATGATTTAATTTTCTCGTAAAGTTTTGTTCTTTCTTTAAAAATGGCATGATAATTTACAGAATAACTTGATCCTTCTAATTCAGCCAAATTCAGTTTTTCTGTTAGGTCAGATATATTGCTATTCAGTTTTTGGATTTGACTTTGAAGATCATTTGTTTTATCTTGTAAATCTGATACAGCTCGTAATGCTAATGCCTTATCCTTGGAAAAATCCAACACTAACGCATGTTCTTGATTTAACTTGTTTTCCAAGGAATGGGCATTTTTCTTTTCGGCTTTTAAAGATTTTTCAAATTTCTTTAGCATGAAAGCCATTTGTGTCAGTTTTTGTTCAAGCATACATGAGTCATCATTTTCAGATTCAGAGTTAGTTTGTACCTCAGGTGTCTCTGAACTCTCTGATTTATCTGAATCTGATTCATCACTTTCTCTATCCTTGCTGTCCCCAGCATCTCCTGTTGCCATCATTGCTATTTCTTCAGTCAGTTCCTCATCAGAATTTTCCTTTTCTTCATTCGCCTCATCCGTCAACCCTACCCAAACTTCATCTTTTGCTGCCATCGCAGACTCACTAAGTTCTGATTCGTTAAAAACCTCTGACTTTAAACAGATATGTGCATCTTCATATAAGATGTCTTCATCCTCAGATAGTTGAAGCCAATGATCATCATCAGCCATTAGTGCTTTTCCAGCTTCCTTTTCTTTTGCTAGAAGTGCCTTTCTTGTGAAGTATTCTGAATTTTTCACTACAGGTATTATGCATTCTCTAGCATAATGATCGGCTTGCCACAGTTGTAGCGTTTTTAATCTGAGTCCTTCTTGGCTGACTTTTCAGAGTTATCATATTTATCAGCTTTCTTTCCACTGCTTTCACCTGATTTGCCATATCTCTCCTTCTTATCAAACTTTCGTGAGCCTGTTTTGTATCTCATCTTGTTATTGGTGGGTTTTCGATAAAACTTCTTCTGAAATGCCTTTGTCAGTTAGGCCATTTGTTTCTTCATTTCCTCTATTTCAGAATCAGCTGAGGAATCTGATGAGTCTGATTTAGATGAACTGCTGCTTATAACTACACGTTTTTCCTTCTTTAGTTTGTACTTGTATTTCTTGTCTGCCAACAATGCTAAAGGATCAACGGTTTCTTTTTCATCTTTCTTCTTACCGGACATCTTCCTTAAAACAACTTCCTGATAGTTGTTAAGGTTGTCAAAGACCATATGGAAATCCATGTCCTCAATATCTTTTGTCTGTTGAATGATCATTGCGTACTTTTCCCATTTTGGATTAAGTACGTTCAGAAATTTAACATTGATGTCTAAGTTGGACTTTGTGACACCGTTCCTATTCATCTCACTTACTAAGCTGACAAAGCTCAAGTAAGTATTCTCCAGTAATTCCCCGTCTCTAGCTATGAAGTTATCGAATGTCATTAAGCTGTTCCGGGCTCTGTTTGTAGCTGTCCTGTCTGATCCCCTCATCAACTTACACACCTCATCCCAGATGGATTTGGCTGTTATAGTGTTTGTCAGACAGGTGTATATGTCATTTAGGATGGGTATCAGCAACAACTTTCTAGATGTTGTGGCGTTCTAGCAGAAGAGTATTGATGCTGAATACCTTTGGATCGAAGGAATCCCTAAACTACCAAGTTCTTGAACTCCGTGCCGTTATCGGATCTGATTGATTGAACTGACAGCTGCTGTTGGGTCTCGACACTCTTTATAAAATCTATGATTTCTTGAGCTGTCTCGTCCTTGGATCGCAAGAACCTGACCCAGGTATATCGTGAATAGTCATCAACGATAACCAGCACATATCGCTTCCCGTTTATGCTCTGAGTCCGCATCGGTCCGAATAAATCCATGTGAAGTAACTCCAATACTCTTTTCATTGATGGTTCGGGCTTTGGTTTGTGAGATGATCGTTTCATATTTCCTTTCTCACAAGCTCCACAAAGATGGTCCTTTTCATAACGCAATTCAGGGAGACCTTTGACCAGTTGTTTCGCAGCCAGCTTGTTGATATTTTCAAAATTCAAGTGAGATAACCTTAGATGCCACAACCAAGAGTCTTTTGAAGAGGCTTTTGATAAGAGGCAAATGTTATCCTTTACTATAAGCTTGGCTACGTCAATGGTGTAGAGGTTAGAGTTTCGGGAACCAGATAAGATTTCTTTTCCATCCATACTCCTTACACTGCAGTTCTTAGCCCTAAATGTTACCTCTAATCCTTTGTCACAGAGCTGTCCTATGCTAAATAGATTATGTGATAATCCCTCAACATAGTCAATGTCCTTGATGACTAGATTATTTAGAACCAAGTCCATGTATCCTTTTATATGAGCCTGATGGTTGTTCCCGAATTTTACCGTTCCGCAATACTGTTCAACCACGTTGGACAACAATTCTCTTCTTCCCGTCATATGATTGGAGCAACCCGAATCCATATACCAAATGGATTTAGCCTGAAAAGCAAATAAATTCATATAATGAAAAACTATATGCATTCAAACACATCCATCGTTTATTTACAAGCAAACCGTCATCTGAACCGAGATGTTCAGAAAACATGATGAGTTAAGACCAGGTCCTGAGCTGTGTGCATAGAAGCCAAACGTGTCGGTTTAAGCACAACCGATAAGTAAAAGAACGGGTCCTAGTCTATGGTAAATAGAAGCCATTTCATTGAAGAACGGGTCTTGATTAGAAGTAACCAAGAACCATCTGCATAAAGATCACACAACTTTGGGTACCCATCTCAATATGGGTCCCTTTTTGTTAGGAGTTCCAGATGTATATGGCACATGAGCAGTTTTAGGAACCCATTTAGCATTTATGTGTGGTCCGGATGCATAACCCTTTGGAATCCATTGAAGATTGGATTTATTGGGCTTTGGAACCTTAGGCGATGAAATTGCCTTCGGTGTTTGACTTTTTGAGACCTTTTGACCTTTGCTTTGGTTTTGGGCCTCGGCAACGGACAAGTCTCAATTTTAGTTGTGGCTGATGATGCAACATTTTTTATTTTCTTTTTCCGAATTCTTTTAATAGGGTATGGCACAAAAGCATTCATTTCTGGAACCTGTCGTCTATAACGAGTTGGACATAGATTAAATAATTCACTGAAAGAGTACTTTAAACAAGCAACAGAATTCGATACATCGTTACACACAATGTTACACACATTATCTTTAGAGATTACAGACATCCTATCTCTAGTAACAAATTCACTTGGCATTATAGCCTTCTTCACAAAAAAACTTGAAAAATCCAGCATGGTGGTTTTAGGAACTCTTCTTACACAATCTGTGGGAACAAAACGATTAGAGTCAGTATGAATGGAAGATTTAGACTTGACAGAATTTTCTTTTTGTTCGTGAGTGAGTTTCTTAAAAGACTTGGATTGGATCTGAGTCTTTTTAGAAACCTCATTTTTGAATGGTTTTGAGCACTCCCCTTTATAAATGAAAGAAGAAGTTTCAGCTTTAGCCTTACCTTTATTTGATGACACATATGAAATTTTGGTGGAAAGAGAAACTGTTTGTTCTTTTGAAAAATCCTTCAATTTTTTAGAAACCATGTCAAAATTTTCTCTGTAGACAGTTAATTCTACAGATTGCTGAAAAGTTTGATTTACCAATTTTTCTTCGCTCTTAAGAAGAGCATCTTGAAGATCAAGAGCTTTCTTTGAGACGACTTCAATTCCTTTTCTAAAACATTAATTTGATGTTGAAGAACTTTTGTAGGAATATAAAGTTGAGGAATTGGTTTTACAGTTTCTGTTTTCAATTCAGCTTCTGAATAAGTTGACAAGTAGCCTTCCTCTAAAGTGGGTACTCTAGATGGATAACTCTCGTTAAGTTCTTCATATTGAAAAGAAGTTTCTTTTTCTTTATGTACAACACGTTTCTCATTCTCTTCGTTTAAAACTTCTTTTGATGACTCAAAAAAGAAAGATTTTAAGCCCAGCTCCCATATAGTTCATGTCATAAAATAAAGGTAAAACTTTTTGGTCCTTTTCCAAATATTTAGGATTTTTAAAACCGATTCCTTGTTTAGAATGGTAAAACCTAGTCTCTTTGGGCTGATTTAAGTGAATAGTTTGTTCTGTTTGACCCCTTTTTAAAAATGCATCGTCAAGGGTCTTTATTCGTGAGTACAAACTTATCCTTTCTTCTTCAATCATTTTATATTTTTCTAAACTGCCTATATTTTCCATATTACTGTCTCTAATTGTTTTGAAAGTACACATATTTCTTCTTTTAACGAGAGTTTTTCATTTGATAACCTATCCATACAAGATTCAAGATATATATTCTTGTCCTGAACATCTACTTTTTCGATTAACAACTGTTTTATAACATTGTAATTAGTTAACCACTTTGATTGATATAATTCAGACGACTCTTATAAAGTTTGAGCCAGATGTTCAGCCT
Organism: Centrapalus pauciflorus; assembly: GCA_020465985.1. Classification (NCBI taxonomy): domain Eukaryota; kingdom Viridiplantae; phylum Streptophyta; class Magnoliopsida; order Asterales; family Asteraceae; genus Centrapalus; species Centrapalus pauciflorus. The sequence continues at coordinate 162,492 of JAANYP010003562.1, read as the reverse complement.
GTACACACTTTGCAGTTTCAGCATTTATCCTAGCTTGTAGATCAAGAATATGTGTGTGCAATGTACATTCATTATTTACAGATAAATTATTTACATGTTCTGGAATGTAACAGGAATATACCTCATTTGTCTCTGAACTAGATGATGAGCATTCGGGATCGTCGGTTGTGGTCATCAGACATGCTGGTGGATGTTTCATTGTCTCCCCCTCAGCAGCATGGTCTGAACTCTCAGCAGTGGAAATGGCACAGTGATCCAACCCTAGACGATCAACCATGTAGAAATTCTTGCCCTTATCATCTTCCTCGTCGGTATCTTCAGCATCACAGTAATCTTCCTGGGCGACGAGGGCCATTGCATCGGTCCTTTTCTTTGCGGCCTCCAGCTTTCTCTCGTAGTAGCCTACGTCTCTGTCAAACTTATTGTTGCACTCCCGAGCAAAGTGGCCCGGTTTTCCACATTTGTAACAGAGACGCTCCTCTGCGGCTTTCGGTTCATCTGCCCGCGGCCTCTCATGTCTTCTTTCAACCGGCCTATTGTCTGCGCGGCGCGGTTCTAGGCTTCCCTCCCTTCTTCTATCCCTATGCTCATTTTCTCTCCTATCATCTCTGCGGTCATCCCTACGATCGTCCCTTCGATCATACTCTCTCCTGTCATCCCAGCGATCATCATGCGTATCGTCTCGCCTTTTTTACGACGATCATCTCGATAGTCGCGTCTATCGTCATACCTTCTCTCATCCCTGTCGTCTCATCGATAATCATCCCGGCGATAATCATCGCGTCGTTCATCCCTCCGGTCATCTGAGTACCTCCGTGGACCATTATCATAACGGAGTTGATTGTTAGTCTTGTTGGAAAAACGTCGTCGTTGGAGACGATTGGTCCACAAGGCTATTTGTTCCTGAATGGTGGCCTCTTCCTCATCAATTACTACACGTGGAGGAGACGCATACCTGTACTGTGATGACGACGAACCTTGGGCGAAGGATGGAGTGGGAATATTACAGTTAGTGATCAAGGCTAGGGAATCATTAGGCTTGATGCCAGTGTTAGCAGATAGCATCAGAGAAGCGGGTCGATTTGCCATCTGTTTCTGGTGATCCACATCCCCTTGATACTTTTTCAGTTCTTTAAAGACGACGTTGATCGATACCTTAGGAATATTCAGAATCCGTCTTGTGGCCCGGCAATCAATCTGCCACTCAGGGGCTAAGGCTGAGAAGAACTGGATGTTTATGTCATCCTTGTCCTTTTTAATGTGCAGTTTGTTTAGCTCATTGAGGACTGCACAGAATCTTGTAAATGTAGCCAGTAAACATCCTCTTCTTTCGCACGGAATTCTGTAAACTTTGCCTTTGCTTCCTCTATTTTGGCACGATCATCGAGATCTGCCCCCAGCATTTGGATTTCCAATTCGTCCCACATTTCTTTGGCAGACATTTTGCTGTCTACGCCAACCAAGATATCTGTGGGGAGGGCCTGATAGATCAAATACTCCGCCCTCTTATCGGCATGCTTCCTGTCTCTCTCGGCGTCATTAGCGGGTTCTCTCTCAACCTTAGAAGCTAGGACAGGGGGGTCAGCCTCGGGTCTGGCTGCGATTTCCCGATAGTAGATCACGGGACCCTCAGAGATGGACTGAAGCATTAGGTTCCCAAGCGGTTGCATTCCGACAAATTTGAGGAACCGGGATTTCCATTGTTCATACTCGTCAGGATAGAGAACAGGTGGTCTGTTCTCGGATCCAAGTACGAGAGCTTCACGAGACATGATAAGGGTGCTGATTGAAAAGATAAGATCTTAAAGGTGGACACTTGAAACGGATGGGCTGGACTGCGGAAGAATAACACACAGGATGGTGCTAATTCGGATGGCTGAAGTACTGAGTTCGGATGAACAGTATTTCGGACTTGGACCGAATTCGGATGAACCTTTGGTTCGGATTAGAAGCAGTTCGGACAGGGGCCGAATTTGGATGGACACTAGGATTGGACAGGGCAGGGACCTAGTTCGGATGAATGAAGTCTGATGAACCGAATTCGGAAGAACCGGATTCGGATGAACAGTTGTGACTTCAGATGAACAGAATGTAATCCAGATGGGGAATGAAACCGAATTCGGATGGTCCGGATTCGGGTGAATAGGGGTTCTTCGGATGAACAGGAAACAAATTCGGGTGGTCCGAGTTCGGGTGAATAGTGACTAATTCGGACAAACACTTATGGAATTGTCCAGGAAGGGGACCGAATTCGGATGGTCCGGATTTCGTTGGTCCGAAATGGATATGGTCCGAAGTGAGAGTTGAAATTAAAGCACAAGTCAAATAATGAAAATGGAAAATGCCTGATCTGAACTTCGGATGGTCCGAAGTTCGGATGGGACTGAATTAAGGTCCAAAATAGGCACAGGGATGGTCCGAAATACACGTAAGTTTGGTCCGAAGTGGACCGAAATGAGGTCCGAACTAGGGTTGTCTATGGTCCGAAGTTGGGTGCTAGATGGTCCGAAATGCTACAGTGATGGGTCCGAATTATAGCAGGTTTTAAGCAGATATTCTAAGGAAGAACAGTTCATAAGTCGATTTCAGCATATTTAAAGCCTAAAATTGTTTCTAAATGATTGGGAAACTATTTTAAACACTTTTGATGTTTTAAAATATACCAAAACACTTAAAAATCAGTAAAAAACAAGCAAAAACCCACTAAAACCCATATTTTTTTAAAGTTTTCAAAAGAACCGATTACGGATGATTTTAGAGTAAAGATTGAACTGAATGAGCTCGAAATCAATATAGGAGGATAATGTGATGATTATATGACTATAATAACACAAAAAATGCAGAAACATGGAGAAAAAGAAGATCTAACCGAGACTTATATGAAGAACATGAAGAAGATGAAGAAAACCCAGCAGAATCCGGTTGAATGCAAGTTGAAATCCACCTTTCTAGCTCTGATACCAATTGTAATATTGTATTCCCGTTATATATCACCACCTTTATGATTCTTTATCAAAACCCAAGAAGAAACTAGCTCAATAATTAGGTAATGATGAAGAAAGACAATAAGAATATTGAGGGCACAATAAAAGTGGCGGCTACTGTATTGAGAGAATATTTCAACCGTCTATTCAATGGTAAACCCTAGAAGCCTATTTCTAGGCTCCTTTAATTAAGTATGGGACCATGAAACCTTTGGTCCCTTGACTTTTACATGGAAATAAAATACAAGGAAACTAAATACAAGACTAACATAAACAAAATAATTATTACAAAATAAGTCCACATGATCGAAATTAAATATCTAACAAAATGGCTCAGATATTTAGGATTATTCCAACCTATACCTGATTTAGAATTATAGAATCGATATCTTTAGGTTGATTTAAATATATTGTTTGATCTGTTTGACCTCGTTTGATAAACTCATCTTCCAATGATTTAATTTTCTCGTAAAGTTTTGTTCTTTCTTTAAAAATGGCAAGATATTTTACAGAATAACTTGATCCTTCTAATTCAGCCAAATTCAGTTTTTCTGTTAGGTCAGATATATTGCTATTCAGTTTTTGTTTGACTTTGAAGATCATTTGTTTTATCTTGTAAATCTGATACAGCTCGTAATGCTAATGCCTTATCCTTGGAAAAATCCAACACTAACGCATGTTCTTGATTTAACTTGTTTTCCAAGGAACGGGCATTTTTCTTTTCGGATTTTAAAGATTTTTCAAATTTCTTTAGCATGAAAGCCATTTGTGTCAGTTTTTGTTCAAGCATACATGAGTCATCATTTTCAGATTCAGAGTTAGTTTGTACCTCAGGTGTCTCTGAACTCTCTGATTTATCTGAATCTGATTCATCACTTTCTCTATCCTTGCTGTCTCCAGCATCTCCTGTTGCCATCATTGCTATTTCTTCAGTCAGTTCCTCATCAGAATTTTCCTTTTCTTCATTCGCCTCATTCGTCAACCCTACCCTAACTTCATCTTTTGCTACCATCACAGACTCACTAAGTTCTGATTCGTTAAAAGCCTCTGACTTTAAACAGATATGTGCATCTTCATATAAGATGTCTTCATCCTCAGATAGTTGAAGCCAATGATCATCTTCAGCCATTAGTGCTTTTCTAGCTTCTTTTTCTTTTGCTAGAATTGCCTTTCTTGTGTAGTATTATGAATTTTTCACTACAGGCATTCTGCATTCTCTAGCATAATCACTCGGCTTGCCACAGTTGTAGCATTTTTAATCTGATTCTGAGCCTCCTTCAACCGCTTCCTTGACGCCCCTTTGGTTGGAGCGCTCCCTAGCCGTATGTCCAGCCAACGACTATCGATTCCTAACGAATCCATAGATTCTGGTAATAGAATAGGTCGCCATAGATCTTGCCCGGGATGCTCCCAAGGTTCAGATTTATCATATTTATCAGCTTTCTTTCCACTGCTTTCACCTGATTTGTCATATCTCTCCTTCTAATCAAACTTTCGTGAGCCTGTTTTGTATCTCATCTTGTTATTGGTGGGTTTTCGATAAAACTTCTTCAGAAATGCCTTTGTCAGTAAGGCCATTTGTTTCTTCATTTCCTCTATTTCAGAATCAGCTGAGGAATCCGATGAGTCTGATTTAGATGAACTGCTGCTTATAACTACACGTTTTTCCTTCTTTAGTTTGTACTCGTATTTCTTGTCTGCCAACAATGCTAAAGGATGAACGGTTTCTTTTTCAGCTTTCTTCTTACCGGACATCTTCCTTAAAACAACTTCCTGATAGTTGTTAAGGTTGTCAAAGACCATATGGAAATCCATGTCCTCAATATCTTTAGTCTGTTCAATGATCATTGCGTACTTTTCCCATTTTGGATTAAGTACGTTCAGAAATTTAACATTGATGTCTAAGTTGGACTTTGTGACATCGTTCCTCTTCATCTCACTTACTAAGCTGACAAACCTCAAGTAAGTATTCTCCAGTAATTCCCCGTCTCTAGCTATGAAGTTCCCGAATGTCATTAAGCTGTTCCGGGCTCTGTTTGTAGCTGTCCTGTCTGATCCCCTCATCAACTTACACACCTCATCCCAGATGGATTTGGCTGTTTTAGTGTTTGTCAGACAGGTGTATATGTCATTTAGGATGGATATCAGCAACAACTTTCTAGCTGTTGTGGCGTTCTAGCAGAAGAGTATTGATGCTGAATACCTTTGGATCGAAGGAATCCCTAAACTACCGAGTTCTTGAACTCCGTGCCGTTATCGGTTCTGATTGATTGAACTGACAGCTGCTGTTGGGTCTCGACACTCTTTATAAAATCTATGATTTCTTGAGCTATCTCGTCCATGGATCACAAGAACCTGACCCAGGTATATCGTGAATAGTCATCAACGATAACCAGCACATATCGCTTCCCGTTTATTCTCTGAGTCCGCATCGGTCCGCATAAATCCATGTGAAGTAACTCCAATACTCTTTTCATTGATGGTTCGGGCTTTGGTTTGTGAGATGATCGTTTCATATTTCCTTTCTCACAAGCTCCACAAAGATGGTCCTTTTCATAACGCAATTCAGGGAGACCTTTGACCAGTTGTTTCACAGCTAGCTTGTTGATATTTTCAAAATTCAAGTGAGATAACCTTCGATGCCACAACCAAGAGTCTTTTGAAGAGGCTTTTGATAAGAGGCAAATGTTATCCTTTACTATAAGCTTAGCTACGTCAATGGGGTAGAGGTTAGAGTTTCGGGAACCAGATAAAATTTCTTTTCCATCCATACTCCTTACACTGCAGTTCTTAGCCCTAAATGTTACCTCTAATCCTTTGTCACAGAGCTGTCCTATGCTAAACAGATTATGTGATAATCCCTCAACATACTCAACATCCTTGATGACTAGATTATTTAGAACTAAGTCCCCGTAACCTTTAGTATGAGCCTGATGGTTGTTCCCGAATTTTACCGTTCCGCAATACTGTTCAACTACGTTGGACAACAATTCTCTTCTTCCCATCATATGATTGGAGCAACCCGAATCCATATACCAAATGGATTTAGCCTGAAAAGCAAATAAATTCATTTAATGAAAAACTATATGCATTCAAACACATCCATCGTTTATTTACAAGCAAACCGTGTTCTGAACCGAGATGTTAAGAAAACATGATGAGTTAAGACCGGGTCCTGAGCTGTGTGCATAGAAGCCAAACGTGTCGGTTTAAGGACAACCGACAAGCAAAAGAACGAGTCCTAGTCTATGGTAACTAGAAGCCATTTCATTGAAGAACGGGTCTTGATCAGAAGTAACCAAGAACCATCTGCATAAAGATCACACAACTTTGGGTACCCATCTCAATGTGGGTCCCTTTTTGTTAGGAGTTCCAGATGTATATGGCACATGAGCCGTTTTAGGAACCTATTTAGTATTTATGTGTGGTCCGGATGCATAACCCTTTGGAATCCATTGAAGATTGGATTTATTGGGCTTTGGAACCTTAGGTGATGAAATTGCCTTTGGTGTATGACTTTTTGAGACCTTTTTGACCTTTGCTTTGGTTTTGGGCCTCGGCAACGGACAAGTCTCAATTTTAGTTGTGGCTGATGATGCAACATTTTTTATTTTCTTTTTCCGAATTCTTTTAATAGGGTATGGCACAAAAGCATTCATTTCAGGAACCTATCGTCTATAACGAGTTGGACATAGATTAAATAATTCACTGAAAGAGTACTTTACACAAGCAACAGAATTCGATACATCGTTATACACATTGTTACACACATTATCTTTAGAGATTACAGACATCCTATCTCTAGTAACAAATTCACTTGGCATTATAGCCTTCTTCACAAAAAAACTTGAAAAATCCAGCATGGTGGTTTTAGGAACTCTTCTTACACAATCTGTAGGAACAAAACGATTAGAGTCAGTATGCATGGAAGATTTAGACTTGACAGAATTTTCTTTTTGTTGGTGAGTGGGTTTCTTAAAAGACTTGGATTGGATCTGAGTCTTTTTAGAAACCTCATTTTTGAATGGTTTTGAGCACTCCCCTTTATAAATGAAAGAAGAAGTTTCAGCTTTAGCCTTACCTTTATTTGATGACACATATGAAATTTTGGATCTGAAAAGTTTGATTTACCAACTTTTCTTCGCTCTTAAGAAGAGCATCTTGAAGATCAAGAGCTTTCTTTTGAGACGACTTCAATTCCTTTTCTAAAACATTAATTTGATGTTGAAGAACTTTTGTAGGAATATAAAGTTGAGGAATTGGTTTTACAGTTTCTGTTTTCAATTCAGCTTCTGAATAAGTTGACAAGTAGTCTTCCTCTAAAGTGGGTACTCTAGATGGATAACTCTCGTTAAGTTCTTCATATTGAAAACAAGTTTCTTTTTCTTTATGTACAACACGTTTCTCATTCTCTTCGTTTAAAACTTCTTTTGATGACTCAAGAAAGAAAGATTTTAAGCCCAGCTCCCATATAGTTCTTGTCATAAAATAAAGGTAAAACTTTTTGGTCCTTTTCCAAATATTTAGGATTTTTAAAACCGATTCCTTGTTTAGAATGGTAAAACCTAGTTTCTTTGGGCTGATTTAAGTGAATAGTTTGTTCTGTTTGACCCCTTTTAAAAAATGCATCATCAACTGAGTACAAACTTATCCTTTCTTCTTCAATCATTTTATATTTTTCTAAACTGTCTATATTTTCCATATTTACTGTCTCTAATTGTTTTGAAAGTACAGATATTTCTTCTTTTAACGAGAGTTTTTCATTTGATAACCTATCCATACAAGATTCAAGATATATATTCCTGTCCTGAACATCTACTTTTTCGATTAACATCTGTTTTATAACATTGTGATTAGTTAACCACTTTGATTGATATAATTCAGACGACTCTTTTAAAGTTTGAGCCAGATGTTCAGCCTGTACACACTTTGCAGTTTCAGCATTTAACCTAGCTTGTAGATCAAGAATATGTGTGTGCAATGTACATTCATTATTTACAGATAAATTATTTACATGTTCTGGAATGTAACAGGAATATACCTCATTTGTCTCTGAACCGGATGATGAGCATTCAGGATCGTCGGTATTGGTCATCAGACATGCTGGTGGATGTTTCATTGTCTCCTCCTCAGCAGCATGGTCTGAACTCTCAGCAGTGGAAATGGCACAGTGATCCAACCCTAGACGATCAACCATATAGAAATTCTTGCCCTTATCATCTTCCTCGTCGGTATCTTCAGCATCCCAGTAATCTTCCTGGGCGACGAGGGCCATTGCATCGGTCCTTTTCTTTGCGGCCTCCAGCTTTCTCTCGTAGTAGCCTACGTCTCTATCAAACTTATTGTTGCACCCCCGAGCAAAGTGGCCCAGTTTTCTACATTTGTAACAGAGAGGCTCCTCTGCGGCTTTCGGTTCATCTGCCCGCGGCCTCTCATCTCTTCTTTCAACCGACCTATTGTCGGCGCGGCGCGGTTCTCGGATTCCCTCCCTTCTTCTATCCCTACGCTCATTTTCTCTCCTATCATCTCTGCGGTCATCCCTACGATCGTCCCTTCGATCATACTCTCTCATGTCATCCCGGCGATCATCACGCGTATCGTCTCGCCTTTTTTACGACGATCATCTCGATAGTAGAGTCTATCGTCATACCTTCTCTCATCCCTATCGTCTCATCGATAATCATCGCGTCGTTCATCCCTTCGGTCATCTGAGTACCTCCGTGGACCGTTGTCATAATGGAGTTGATTGTTAGTCTTGTTGGAAAAACGTCGTCGTTGGAGACGATTGGTCCACAAGGCTATTTGTTCCTGAATAGTGGCCTCTTCCTCATCAATTACTTCACGTGGAGGAGAAGCATACCTGTACTGTGATGACGACAAACCTTGGGCGAAGGATGGAGTGGGAATATTACAGTTAGTTATCAAGGCTAAGGAATCATTAGGCTTGATGCCAGTGTTAGCAGATAGCAGCAGAGATGCGAGTTGATTTGCCATATGTTTCTGGTGATCCACATCCCCTTGATACTTTTTCAGTTCTTTAAAGACGACGTTGATCGATACCTCAGGAATATTCAGAACCAGTCGTTTGGCCCGGCAAGCAATCTGCCACTCGGGGGCTAGGGCTGAGAAGAACTGGATGTTTATGTCATCCTTGTCCTTTTTAATGTGCAGTTTGTTTAGCTCATTGAGGACTGCACAGAACCTTGTAAATGTAGCCAGTAAAGACTCCCCGTCTTTCGCACGGAATTCTGTAAACTTTGCCTTTGCTTACTCTATTTTGGCACGATCATCGAGATCTGCCCCCAGCATTTGGACTTCCAATTCGTCCCACATTTCTTTGGCAGACATTTTGCTGTCTACGCCAACCAAGATATCTGTGGGGAGGGCCTGATAGATCAAATACTCCGCCCTCTTATCGACATGCTTCCTGTCTCTCTCGGCGTCATTAGCGGGTTCTCTCTCAACCTTAGAAGCTAGGACAGGGGGGTCAGCCTCGGGTCTGGCTGCGATTTCCCGATAGTAGATCACGGGACCCTCAAAGATGGACTGAAGCATTAGGTTCCCAAGCGGTTGCATTCCGACAAATTTGAGGAACCGGAATTTCCATTGATCATACTCGTCAAGATAGAGAACAGGTGGTCTGTTCTTGGATCCGAGTACGAGAGCTTCACGAGGCATGTTAAGGGTGCTGATTGAAAAGATAAGATCTTAAAGGTGGAAACTTGAAATGGATGGGCTGGACTGCGGAAGAATAGCACACAGTATGGTGCTAATTCGGATGGCTGAAGTACTGAGTTCGGATGAACAGTATTTCGGACTCGGACCGAATTCGGATGAACCTTTGGTTCGGATTAGAAGCAGTTCGGTCAGGGGCCGAATTCAGATGGACACTAGGATTGGACAGGGCAGGGACCTAGTTTGGATGAATGAAGTCTGATGAACCGAATTCGGATGAACCGGATTCGGATGAACAGTTGTGACTTCGGATGAACAGAGTGTAATCCAGATGGGGAATGGAACCGAATTCGGATGGTCCGGATTCGGGTGAATAGGGGTACTTCGGATGAACAGGAAACAAATTCGGGTAGTCCGAGTTCGGGTGAATAGTGACTAATTCGGACAAACACTTATGGAATTGTCCAGGAAGGGGACCGAATTCGGATGGTCCGGATTCCGTTGGTCCGAAATGGATATGGTCCGAAGTGAGAATTGAAATTAAAGCACTAGTCAAATAATGAAAATGGAAAATGCCTGATCCGAACTTCGGATGGTCCGAAGTTCGGATGGGACCGAATTAAGGTCCAAAATAGGCACAGGGATGGTCCGAAATACACCTAAGTTTGGTCCGAAGTGGACCGAAATGAGGTCCGAACTAGGGTTGTCTATGGTCCGAAGTTGGTCCTGTAGGTCCCAAAAGATATCCCAAGTATATAGAGTTAAGCTGTAGAGGGGGGGTGAATACAGCACTTTAAAAACTACACACAATTTTCTCAATGTTTGTATGTATTATTAACAAATATTAATTACAAACAAGCTTGAATGCGGAAAGGTTCAAGCTGAGATGACAGATACAACAGTATATCTAACTAGTCTAAGACTGACTTAAACTAATTACAATGAATACACTCACTAAGAATCACTCAATGTGTTTAAAAGACTCTGAGGAACAGCTTGAACAAGAACAGCTTAGACACTGAACACTGTTTTATTCAAGCAGACTTGCATGCATGAAAGACACACTTTTAATGCACATTCACTCTTGTTTTCAGCACTTAGCTTTTTTGGCTTGATCGATCAATCCTTGGAAGCTTCTTTTTATACTCACTCAGAGGATCTAAGTGAAGTTTCTTCATTGGACGGAATGAAAAAGGAGAAGTCTTGTTGAAAAGACAACATAACCTTTTCTGCACCTTTCTGAAAAGCAGACTTGTCTTCATATGTGCAGAACTTTTGTCTTTTCACTTTGTCTACTGTTGCATTGCCTTTAACCAAATAAGGAATGTCAACTTTGTGTTTTTCTTCCTTGTAAAGGCCTATTTTGATATAAGAAAAAGGTCTGTCACCCTTTTTCAAATAACCTTTTGTCTTCATGTATCAGAACAGCTTGGGCAGGCTGAGCAGTTCTGATTTCCACTTTGTCTTCGACTTTGTAAAATGATCTTGTAGTCAAAAACAATACATGAGGACTTGGAAACACATTCCATAAAGTGTTTAGCCTGTTCACAAAGAACAGGTTCTGTTCACAAAGAACAGAACACTTGTAAACTGCCCAAGCTGCTCATTAGTGTAGAGCAGCGTAGACAGTTTATGTCCAGCCTGTTCAGCAGACTGAACAGCTTGGGCAAAACTGCCTTTGTTGCAACACATGCAACACATAGAACAGCTTTATGCTGATATTGCAAATCATTTTCAGGTTTCAATAAGGCATATAACAGGCCTTAAATTTAACCTTCAAAGACATCATCAGGTTTGACTAATAATCTCCCCCTCAGATGCAGAACAGGTTTGACTGAGGCCTTTTTGTGTCTAACAATCTCCCCCTATTTTCAATAACCAGTCTAAGCTGGCCTTATCAAAAGTCACTATATATTTTTACATTACATTTGTTGAAATAAAATTACAACATCAACATAAAGTAAAAGATCAGTTTATATATACACTGATTTTTGATTTCATTAGAACAACACATGTTCTTACAAAAGTACAACTGATGTACTGATGTATATTACAACTAATGTAAAAGAAAATTACAACATATGTATATAAAGTACAACTAATGTACATTGGACTGTTTTTGTTGGGAACAGAAAATGGTAAGCCTGTCCAACTGATGCACAGCTTCCATTCTTCACTTGCCCAGATGGCAGTTGGACTTCATCACAAAGGAGGGGGACCTTCAAACATCATTTCAAGTTGCTCTCTGGTATCCTCAAGTTCTTGAATCTCACTTCTTATTATCATAAACTTGGGATCCTCAAGTTCACCTCTTTCATAACAACCTCTGAGCTGATCCCAGATAGCTGCTCTCCACCTGCTTGACTGCCTGAATGAAACTATAAGTCTGAAGGCTACAAGCTGTCTCAGATCCACCTTGTATAGATCTGATGCTCTCTGAAAGGACTTCTTCTGAGTTAAGGGATCTACAAAAAATGCCCCCAGCTTAGGCTCTTCAATGATCTTGCCATCTTCAAACTCAATTCCACTAGGCAGGCTGTGATCAACTCCTTTCATCTCAATGGCATAGTCACCTTGTTCTATCAGGATGAGGAGTTGTTCCATCTCAGTATCTTTCCTTGTCCTCCTGGCCTTTACTTTTGGTTGTGTCACATAGACACCTTCACTTACCTCTTTGGAGATCAGGCCAAGATTCTTCACTCTCTCCATCAGCTTCTTCACATATGCTCTGATAGTCTTGGCAGTTTCAGACTTAGACTTACTCAGAGCAACTGCCAGCTCAATCCATTCTTTGTACCCCATTTGTGCAACATCAGTGAAGTCATATGTTTCTAGTTCTGGGCCTGCTGCACCCATTCTGGTTATTTTCAACTTCCACTGACTGCCTTTTCTTGAAATTGGTACAGCTTTGACAATTGCCTCCTTAGCAAGTCTTCTATCAGCAACATCTTGAAATTTTCTTCTTGCCAGGTTGTCAAAGTGAAATTGAGCTCTTGCAGAAGGCACTGAAGTTTTGGCCACTGAGACCAGAGCACCTTTTTCTTTTTCAGCTTCCTTCTCCTCTGCTGATCCCTTAGCAGCTTCCAAAATTTTCTTTTGCACAACAAGAGAGGACATCTTAACTTTCTTTGCCTCTTGAAGTGCAAAAGACTTAGCAGCTTTTGCAGACTCTTCTTCTTTTCTGAAAACATCCAGGGCTTGAAGTTGTTCTTCTCTAAACTCAAAATACTTGTACATAGGAAGACACATTTCTTTGGCCCTGGCTTTGTGAAATTGGAACTCTGCTGCATTCTGCTGTTGAGGATCAGTTGCTGCTATTTCTTTACCTTTAGCTGCTGTAGTGACAGCAGCTTCAGGACTTTCCTCCTCCTCCTCTTCTTCTTCAAAGACCAGATGCCTCCTTCTGCTGCTTGGCCTGCCCTCAGGAATAGTTTCCTCCCCTTTAGATTGAGCAGGGATTGGAGATTCAACCTGAGTAGGCTGAGCAGCATGGGAGGCAGCCTCCAGTGTACCTGTTGAAGCTCCTGCTGGTTGACCAGTGAGTGCTGCAGGCACTGATTTCTCCTTATGAGAAGAAGTTTTCTCCCCCTTAGACTTAGTCTTAGAGGCAGACGACTTCTCCCCCTTTGAAGGAGATATACCAGCACCTTCAACACCCGGTCTGCCTGAAGACACAAAGTCATCAGGCTTGCCAGCAGTTTTGGCAGCAGGCCTGGGGCCAACAAGGCTATTCACTAAGAATGCCAAGTTGTCCTTCACCTCTGCAAGCTGGGTAAGACAGGATTGAAGAGAAGAGGATTGGGTATCAGCAAGGGAGGTCAGCTTAACAATATTTTCCCTATCAGAAGCTGTGAACAGCAAACTTTGAAGCTGTGCAAGATGTAATTCGAGAGAATCTTGCACATCAGCAAGGTTTGATGACACAGAATTTGATAGGGAGCCAATGAGGTTGTTCAAGCTGGCCAGAGTAGTTGGAAGAGTAGTGTTGCAAGAAGTTAGGAGAGATGACAGCTGCTGAGAAATAGCTGTCATTGAGGACACAGAGTCCTGTTACAGTGAAAGAATAGAGGAGAGGGAGGTGGACACATTTTGCAGCTGTGTAGTGAGTGCTAACAGCTGTGGAGAATTATCTGTTTGTGGAGTGGCAGGGAAGGAGTCTTTGAACAAATCAAAGAACCCCTTAAGCTGTTCAGACACAGAGTCGGAAATAATAGAGGGTAGAGAGGTCATAGCAGTTTCTAAAGAACCAACTTTGTTGGTCAGCAGAGAAAGCTGGTCCTTCAAAGGCAGGTCTTTAGGAGAGGGAGGTGTATGGGTTGACTGTTTTGATTGGGTGGATGGAGAAGATGATGATGAGGCTGGTGTATGAGGATGTGAGGGAGAGGGAAGAGGAACATTGGAAAGAAGCTCCATAGCCTGGGCAAAAGTAATGTGGCCCAGCTTGGAGGGGTCAAAGGGTCCCTCAGCAGCGGCTGTAGCTGCTTCATCAGGAGAATGGGTTGATGTTGTGGGCCTTTCAGATGCTGCTTGTGTTGCAACATCCTCATGAAGACCAGTGGGTGTTCCCTCTGCAGTGCCTTGATGGAAAAGCACCTCATCATGGGTAGATGGGATATGCATTTCAACATCAGCAGTGATGAAACCTGCTGATGGAGTTTGCATAGAGGGAGCAGCCTCACCAAAGGGATGGTATGATCCCTGAGGTTCATCAGCTTGGGTTGTTGGTCCCTCAGCAGCTGTTTGGTGTAGAACAGCTGTATCATGGGGAGCAGAAGTTTGAGGCTGAGCTGCTGATTGGTCTATACCAGCAGCGTGGGCACCTCGTGCAGACTCAGGGTGTAAAGAGATTTGAGTGGGGGACAGTGTGGACTCAGTATGGAGCGGAGAGGGCTCCTGTCTTTCAATATCCTCAGCCTGTTGGGAGGCTGGAATAGTTGAGGTGGTTATCTCCTTTTGTACAACTGGTTCCTGTTGGGAGGAAGCAGAGGGTCTAGGCTGACTCTGGGTGGACTCAGGTTGAAGTGAAGCATGCTCCAATTGTGCTGAACATTCTCCCAATATAGAAGAGGCAGCAGGGGTTGCTTTTCTTACAACTGAACCCTGTTGGGAGGGAACAGAGGAGGTGGTTGTTTGGGCTGGTTTCTTTTTGGAGAGGGATTTTCGTTGGTAGTGGATGGATAAAGTGGGTGATTGTGGAGAGGCGATGAGGGGTTCAGACTCGACAGGTTTTGAGACTGGGTCAGAAATAGGTGGGTTGGCCTGTTCCATAGTCTCAGGTGCCACAAAGGCACCAGCCACAGAGGCTTCAGGGTGAGGAGCCTGCTCCCCCTCAGCCACAGAGGCTAAGAGTGCAGCTCAGACTGAGCTGTTTTGGCCTTCTTTTGCACAGGCCCAGCTTCAATGGTTGCCAGGGTCCTCTTAACAAGTTTGGACCTGGCTTTGGATTTTCTCTTGGGAGCAGCAGCTTCTGGATCCACCCTCACAGCAGAGGGTCCTTCCACCAATCCTAACAACCTCCTCATTGGTGTGGACAGAGGAGGCTCATTTGGAAGTACAGCAGTGTAGAAAACTCTATTCCCTATTACAGGGAATGCAGCAGTATGAAGTAAAGGCTGAGAGTTGTATTGATGCTCACCACAAATGTGTCTGAATATGAGGCTCAGAAACCTGGGGTATCGAACAGCAGCTGGTCTTGGCTCTTGCTGCACCAGGTTCCTCAAGTTCAGAAATATCCACTTAGCCATATCAATTGTAGTCCCATCCAACAGCTGTAGGTCTATTGGGACTTCATCACGGCTCAGTTGGTCAAATGAACCAACTTTGTTGCTAAAGCTCATCATCACAGAAGCAAACAGAAAGCTGTAGGTAGGAGACAAATCCTTCGTTTACAGCGTTGCTCCAATTTTTGGTTCTGCTACACCACAGATTCGTACAAATTTCCCATTTGCTCATTTTCAGGCTGAGTCATATCATATGAATCAGCAATGGGCAAATGAAGAACCTCCCTGAGAAGATCAGCAGTAATCTCAATGGTCTGAGTCCCATTGAGAATAGTCCCCTTGATGACTTTGGTGTTGGGGTTGTAGGCACAAGTGTACCAGAACTCGTACACCATCTCCTGGTACAGGACACCAGGAGTAGCAGTCATAGCATAGTTCAACGGATGAACTTGCAAAAACTCCACCATTTGATCATAACCTTTCCCCACATAGTTTTTGGGGATTGTAAGGTTGGCAACGTAGTTTGTGGGTTTGAGGGTTAGCATTGTGGTGACTGATGGATGCTTCTGCACATCATCACCAACAAACACTGATAGGAAGGGGTTATTTCCGTGAGCCATTTTGGGAGTAGAGAAAGTAGCAGAAGCACAAGACACTTAGTCGAATATTTAGGGTTCTTAGAAGGCAGATGATAGTAGTGAGGAAGACGAAGATGTAAAATTATGAGGTATTTATAGGATTTGAATGTGAGTGTGTATGAGAGAGAAATATTTGGGCGGTTGATTTGAAAAGGTCGTTAACGGAAAACGGAATGGTTGTCCATGTCAGACCATTTGTCAGACCACTTGAGCCCTTTTTAATCACTAACACACGTAACCCACATTATCCGCGGTAATTAAGTTAAATAAAAACATAAATTAAGTAACTTAAGTTTGAAGAAAGGTAATTAAAACTGTTGGTCTAAGCTGTTGGTCAAACCTGTGATGAGCAGGGTCATCACAAGCTGTTCATTTTTCAAACTGTTCCCTCAGCCTGTTCAACTATGTAGAAACAGGTTATGTCCAATAGCTAAGCAGGTTACAAGATAATGTCTTGTAAGTCAGTGTGAGGGAATGAGCAGAGTGAAGAATGGACCATCAGATCAGGCTGGACGAGTAAACTGTTTGTGTTCAGCCTGTTGTATGTTCAAGCTGATCAAGGATTTCAGAAAAATGGCTAAGTACATAACACGCAGAGCCTGTTCTGTCTAAGCTGTTCTGAGAAACTTGATCAGTGTGAGACATACAAAGTTTTAGACCTTTAAGGACACTTAGTCACTTTTGTTTAACATGCCCAGCTTGCTGACAAGGTAATTAAACCTTGTTTCATCTAGAGGTTTGGTGAAAATGTCTGCAAGCTGTTTATTTGTGGAAATAAAACTTACCTCCACATTACCTTTCTGAATGTGATCCCTGATGAAGTGATGTCTGACTTCAATATGCTTTGTTCTTGAATGAAAAACTGGATTGTTCGAAATGGCTATGACACTTGTGTTATCACACAGAATAGGTTTTTTCCTATACACAAGCCCATAATCTTCAAGCTGATGTTGCATCCACAGAATCTGCCCACAGCAGCTTCCAGCAGCAATGTACTCAGCTTCAGCAGTAGAAGTAGACACTGAGTTCTGCTTCTTGCTGCACCAACTTATCAACTTACCACCAAGGAGTTGACATCCACCTGTTGTGCTTTTCCTATCTAGCCTGCAGCCTGCAAAATCAGAATCCGAATAGTCTGTTAGTTCAAGGCTGGAGTCTTTGGGATACCAAAGACCCAAACCAGGTGTACCCCTTCAGGTATCTGAAGATTCTCTTAACAGCAGCTAGATGATATTCCTTTGGATCAGCTTGGAACCTAGCACACAGACAAGTGGCAAACATAATATCTGGTCTACTAGCAGTTAAGTATAGCAAGCTCCCAATCATACCTCTGTAAGCTGTCACTGAAACAGCTTTGCCACTGGTATCATCATCCAATTTTACATTGGTTGCCATTGGGGTTTTAATAGGAGAACTTTGATCAAATTTAAACTTTTTCAAGAGATCTAAGGTGTACTTTCTTTGATTTATGAAAATTCCAGTTGAGGTTTGTTTAACCTGTAATCCTAAAAAGAAAGTAAGTTCTCCCATCATACTCATTTCATATTTAGATTTCATGAGTAATGAAAAATTCTTACATAACTGCTCATTGGTAGAACCAAATATTATATCATCCACATAAATTTGAACAAGCATAATATCAGATTTCACCTTCTTTATGAACAGTGTAGTATCCACTTTACCTCTGGAATACCCATTGCTCATAAGGAACTCAGTAAGAGTGTCATACCAGGCTCTAGGGGCTTGTTTGAGACCATAGAGAGCTTTGTCCAACTTATAGACAAAACCTGGATGATGTTCATTTTCAAAACCTGGAGGCTGCTTGACATAAACTTCTTCTTGCAGCTTTCCATTTAAAAATGCACTCTTCACATCCATTTGAAATACCTTAATGCTCTTATGAGCAGCGTAGGCTAGATACAAACGAATTGCTTCTAGCCTGGCCACAGGAGCAAATGTCTCATCATAGTCAATTCCTTCCTCCTGTCTATAATATTGAGCAACCAGTCTTGCCTTATTTCTTATGACATGACCTTGTTCATCCATCTTATTTATGAAAACCCATTTAGTGCCAATTATAGTTTTGCCTTTAGGTGCAGGGACCCGCTTCCATACCTTGTTTCTTTCAAACTGATTAAGTTCTTCTTGCATGGCAGTGATCCAATTGGCATATTTTAGTGCTTCATCCACTTTCTTTGGCTCCATTAGTGAAACAAAACTAGAGAACATACAGAAGTTCCCTAAGCTGTCCCACCTTGTTTGTACCCCTTTGTTGATGTCACCAATTATTTGATCATTGGGGTGGCATCTGATCCACTTAGGATCATTCTTCAATGATGATTCTCCTGAGTTATCAGCAGCTTCAGCAGGTCCTGTTGAACAGCTCTCAAGATTTTCAGACACACTGTTGTCTTGAGCCTGCTCACTTGTTGAACATGAGTGACCACTGTTGAACATATCAGCAGAGGAACCAGGAAAATCAGCATTGATAGGTTCAGGACATGCATTGGTAATCAGGTCAGTACACTTATTCACACAGGGTGTATTGACATAATCATCATCATGCCCATCATGATTAACAGCTTCCACACTGGGTGTTGTGGAAGCTTTTGAGTCCTCTTCACTGTTTGAATGCATCAGATTATCAAAGTTTAATTCTCCTGAAACTGATTCAGGAACAGCTTTGGTGGAAGCATTCTTGGACTCTTCAAAGGTGACATTGATAGATTCATCTATCACCTTTCTTTTGTTGTTGTACACTCTGTAGGCTTTAGAGATAACAGAGTAGCCAACAAACACACCTTCATCAGCTTTTGGTTAAAACTTTGCAATTTGATCCCTTTGATTCAAAATGAAGCAGGGACAGCCAAACACATGGAAGAAACTGACACTTGGTTTCCTCCCTTTGAGCAGCTCATAGGGGGTCTTGTTGAACCTTTTCACCACTAAGGATCTGTTTTGGGTGAAGCAGGCAGTGTTAACAGCTTCAGCCCAGAATGATGAAGGTAAACCAGATGCACACAGCATGGTTCTAGCAGCTTCAATGAGAGTTCTGTTTCTCCTTTCAGCAACTCCATTTTGTTGTGGAGTTCTTACAGCTGAGAAGTTTTGAGTGATTCCTTTCTCTTCACAGAAGTCCACAAGAGTACTATTTCTGAAATCAGTACCATGATCACTTCTAAGTTGCTTTACCTGGGCAGAGTTCAGCGTTTCCATCTTTTTCACAAATCCAATAATTTCTCTAGCAGTCTCTCCTTTGCTCTTCAAGAAGATAACCCATGTGTACCTAGAGAACTCATCAACCATTACTAAAGTGTATCTTCTTCCTCCTAGACTTGGGACATTAACAGGTCCAAACAAGTCCATATGGATTAAGAAGAGAGGAGTATCAATAGAGAAGTTATGTTTGGATTTAAATGATGATTTTCTCTGCTTGCCTTTCTCACAAGCTGGGCAGAGTTTATCTTTAACAAAGGTCATAGAGGGCAAACCTGTCACCAACTCTTTCTTACTGAGTTTGTTGATGTTCTTGAAGTTCAGGTGTGACAGCCTTTTGTGCCATAACCAGTTTAAGTGTGCATTTGTTCTTGTGAGGAAGCAGGTTTCAGTTGTGGGATCAGCAGATTGCATGTCCACAACATATACACCTTTCTTTCGTTGAGCACACAGCACAACTTTGCCTTGGGGATCCAATATGTAACCCAGGTGCTCATCAAAGTTAACCTTATAGCCAGCATCACACAGTTGGCTTATGCTAACAAGGTTATGTTTTAGCCCAACCACATAGGCTACTCTTTTGAACACTGCACCACCAGCTTTAAGAGTTCCATATCCCTCAGTGGATCCTTGTACATTGTCACCAAATGTGACTTTGGGCCCTTTTTCACGCCTGAGATCACTCAGCAGGTCCTTACAACCTGTCATGTGCCCTGAGCAGCCACTGTCCAAGTACTAAACCTGGGATGGTTGTTTTTCCTGCAGAGTGATAAGAAGAATATTAGATACTTCTAGGGGAACTCATCACAGAGATGAGTTCTCCTACTTCATCAACATTTGTTCATGGACTTGTGATATCAACACTAATATTCCCTATTTGAATGGTATCAGTTTGAATACCACTCTCATTGACTGAGATGTTTCCAACACTGTTTATGTTGGCAGTGAGAGAGCCATCAGAGTCAGCAGGCCTCATGTCCTCAGTTTCAGGACAGTCTTTGGCCAAATGTGTCTTCATTCCACATTTATAACACTTTCTTCTTTTAGCATTTTTGGAAGAAGACTTTTCAGAAACACATTCTGGGTTATTTCTATTGATTCCATCAGTAGGTTTAGCAAACTTATTACTTTTTGATGAATCAACAGCTTGAGTGGAAAGTTCAATAGCCACAGCTTTGCCTGTCTCTTCTTTCCTCTTTTTAGGAGGGCAGATATCAAAGATAGGAAGCTTGATTGGCTTTTGACCTTCCACAGGTTTAGGAAACTTATTCCCAGATCTCTCAGGCTGAGCAATGGCTTTGCCTTTGCTCTTCCTGAGATGTGATTGATGTTGCCTATCAACATAATCATTATTCCTGGTTTTTAAATACTTATTCTCATTTAAAACCAGTTTACCACTATGATTAGAAAACTTATTTGAAATCACAGCAGGTTTGCCTTCAACTTGAGACTTACTCTTGTTGAAGGCAGACTGCTTACCTTTTGAAAACTTATTTTCAAAGTGATCAGCATTAAAAGGATTAGTATGCCTTTTTACACCAGCTTTAGACCCAAGGTCTGTTTTGTCAACAGGTTTGGTGTCCACAGCTGCAGTTTGGACATGCTTTCCTTTCTTTTGCTTGTGTCAATCAGCTGAACACTTAACAAGCTTATTTGATGAAAAACTCATTTCATCAACAGCTTTTGAGCTAGGTTCACATGAGCCATCAGTGTTTTGAGGCCTGATAAACCTGTTTGTTGAGATTAATTTACCATTCACTCTTTGAATAAAAGTGTTTGGAAGCTCACCAAGAGTGGACAAGTCTTCTTTTAAATTATTAACCTCAACAATAGAAGCTGCTGTGTCAAGATCCCCTCCAAGATAGGCTTGGATTTGTGCAGGAATCTGCTGACTTATGCAGTGGCTGACTTTTTGTGTAGATTGGCACCAAGAGTCAACTATCTTTTGAAGCTTAGCATGTTTTATATCTGTTTCTCTCTTTTCTTCCAGTAAAATGGAATTGATGTGTTTTAATTCATCAAGCTCAGCTTCCAACTTATGGAAGCTGTCCAGTTTACTGGATTTTGTTTCAATATCAGTTTTAAGCTTAGAGATTTCAGATAATAAAACAGCATGCTTCTCAACAGCAGCTTTTAGATCAACAAACATATATTCAAACATTTTAACTTTTTCTTCAGAACTATAATCCATAAAATTTTGTACATTATACATCATTGTAGGGTTCCAGTTCTCCAAGCTGCTGAAAGCTTCAGCTTCGGCCAGATCCTGTTTGAAGTTTCTTGTTGATGGGACATCAGTGTTGGCCATCAGACAGTTGTTGTCTTCTTTATCAGATGATGAATCAGACTCCTCCCAGTCACAAGTTTCAGCCATTAGTCCCTTTTGCCTGTTAGAAACCACTGAGTTTTCTAACTTTCTCAGCTTAGCCATGGCCATAAGGTACTTAACCCTATAGCCATCATCCATGTTTGTCTTGTGTGGTTTGGATGTCTGACCAACAGCTTTTGACATACAGTCAGCAGCTATATGGCCAGTTTTGCCACATTTGAAGCACTCAGCTTTGGTCTTGTCAAATGCTTTCTTTTTTATAGCATTTGAGTTTCCCTGTAGCATGTTTCTTCCAAACCTTTTCCTGTTGAACCTTTTGACAAGCATGACTATCATCTGCTCATCATCCAGTTCAGCACTATCTGCATTGTCTTCCTCATCAGACATTTCCTCCTTATCATCAGCCTGTTGATCAGGTTGAGTGAACACAACACTCACTTGATTTACAGGTTGTCTCACACTAGCCGCAAAGGCTGCACCTTTCTTAGATATTTCCAAGGCATTTCTCTTGTGTTTCCTTGATTGCTCATCATTTAGTAAGGACCCATATAAGTTAACAAGATCCATACTTTTGATGGTACCTGAATTCCTTAAAATTGTAGAAAAATAATTCCATTCTTCAGGCAGAACATCTAAGAACTTGTTTACCAAAGTCAGGTTGTCCTTGGTGATCCCAACAGCTTTGAGATCATTTACAACAACAGTAAACCTGGTGTAGGTTTCAGTGAGAGTCTCCTTTGGTTTTGCAAAGAAGAGTTCATACTGTCTAACAAGATTGTTAATCCTGTTGTCAAGTGTGATTGTGGGTCCATCATAGACGGTACACAAAGTATCCCACATCTCCTTGGCAGTCTTCATCTTCTCAACCTGTTTAAACACATCATCAGGTAGAGAGATGACCAGATTGTTTCTGGCCTTTGCATCAAGAGCCACCAGTCTTTTGTCTTCATCAGACCATTGAGCTTTTGCTTTCTCAAATGTTCTGATTTCAGGAGCAGCTCCTTCAACAGCAGGAGTTATTGTTGTAACAGAGGTTGGCACATAGGGACCCTCCATTACAATCTCTGGTAGTTGTACATCCAGATTCTCTAAGTAGAGCATCATTCTGCACTTCCAACCAGAGAAGTTTTGATGATTGAACTTTGGAGGTTTGCCCATTGAGCCATTGTCATAGTATGAGGAGCTTGCAGCACTGTTGTCCATGGAAACTTTGGGAGAATGAGAGATCTAGAATGACACACACTCTAAATTGCTCTGATACTAGTTGTAGGTCCCAAAAGATATCCCAAGTATATAGAGTTAAGCTGTAGAGGGGGGTGAATACATCACTTTAAAAACTACACACAATTTTCTCAATGTTTGTATGTTTTATTAACAAATGTTAATTACAAACAAGCTTGAATGCGGAAAGGTTCAAGCTGAGATGACAGATACAACAGTATATCTAACTAGTCTAAGACTGACTTAAACTAATTACAATGAATACACTCACTAAGAATCACTCACTGTGTTTACAAGACTCTGAGGAACAGCTTGAACAAGAACAGCTTAGACACTGAGCACTGTTTTATTCAAGCAGACTTGCATGCATGAAAGACACACTTTTAATGCACATTCACTCTTGTTTTCAGCACTTAGCTTTTTTGGCTTGATCGATCAATCATTGGAAGCTTCTTTTTATACTCACTCTGAGGATCTAAGAGAAGTTTCTTCATTGGACGGAATGAAAAAGGAGAAGTCTTGTTGAAAAGACAACATAACCTTTTCTGTACCTTTCTGAAAAGCAGACTTGTCTTCATATGTGCAGAAATTTTGTCTTTTCACTTTGTCTACTGTTGCATTGCCTTTAACCAAATAAGGAATGTCAACTTTGTGTTTTTCTTCCTTGTAAAGGCCTATTTTGATATAAGAAAAAGGTCTGTCACCCTTTTAAATAACCTTTTGTCTTCATGTATCAGAACAGCTTGGGCAGGCTGAGCAGTTCTGATTTCCACTTTGTCTTCGACTTTGTAAACTGATCTTGTAGTCAAAAACAATACATGAGGACTTGGAAACACATTCCATAAAGTGTTTAGCCTTTTCACAAAGAACAGGTTCTGTTCACAAAGAACAGAACACTTGTAAACTGCCCAAGCTGCTCATTAGTGTAGAGCAGCATAGACAGTTTATGTCCAGCCTGTTCAGCAGACTGAACAGCTTGGGCAAAACTGCCTTTGTTGCAACACATGCAACACATAGAACAGCTTTAGGCTGATATTGCAAATCATTTTCAGGTTTCAATAAGGCATATAACAGGCCTTAAATTTAACCTTAAAAGACATCATCAGGTTTGACTAATAATCTCCCCCTCAGATGCAGAACAGGTTTGACTGAGGACTTTTTGTGCCTAACAGGTCCGAAGTTGGGTCCTAGATGGTCCGAAATGCTACAGTGATGGGTCCGAATTATAGCAGGTTTTAAGCAGATATTCTAAGGAAGAACAGTTCAGATGTCGATTTTAGCAGATTTAAAGCCTAAAAATGTTTCTAAATGATTGGGAAACTATTTTAAACACTTTTGATGTTTTAAAATATACCAAAACACTTAAAAATCAGTAAAAAAACAAGCAAAAACCCACTAAAACTCATATTTTTTTTTAAACTTTTCAAAAGAGCCGATTAAGGATGATTTTAGAGAAAAGATTGAACTGAATGAGCTCGTAATCAATATAGGAGGATAATGTGATGATTATATGACTATAATAACACAAAAAAATGCAGAAAAATGGAGAAAAAGAAGATCTAACCGAGACTTATATGAAGAACACGAAGAAGATGAAAAAAACCCAGCAGAATCCGGTTGAATGCAAGTTGAAATCCACCTTTCTAGCTCTGATACCAATTGTAATATTCTATTCCCGTTATATATCAGCACCTTTGTGATTCTTTATCAAAACCCAAGAAGAAACTAGCTCAATAATTAGGTAATGATGAAGAAAGACAATAAGAATATTTAGAGCACAATAAAAGTGGCGGCTACTGTATTGAGAGAATATTTCAACCGTCTATTCATTGGTAAACCCTAGGAGCCTATTTCTAGGCTCCTTTAATTAAGTATGGGACCATGACACCTTTGGTCCCTTGACTTTTGCATGGAAATAAAATACAAGGAAACTAAATACAAGACTAACATAAACAAAATAATTATTACAAAGTAAGTCCACATGATCGAAATTAAATATCTAACAAAATGCCTCAGATATTTAGGATTATTCCAACCTATACCTGATTTAGAATTATGGAATCGGTATCTTTAGGTTGATTTAAATATATTGTTTGATCTGTTTGACCTCGTTTGATAAACTCATCTTCCAATGATTTAATTTTCTCGTAAAGTTTTGTTCTTTCTTTAAAAATGGCATGATATTTTACAAAATAACTTGATCCTTCTAAATCAGCCAAATTCAGTTTTTCTGTTAGGTCAGATATATTGCTATTCAGTTTTTGGATTTGACTTTGAAGATCATTTGTTTTATCTTGTAAATCTGATACAGCTCGTAATGCTAATGCCTTATCCTTGGAAAAATCCAACACTAACGCATGTTCTTGATTTAACTTGTTTTCCAAGGAATGGACATTTTTCTTTTCGGCTTTTAAAGATTTTTCAAATTTCTTTAGCATAAAAGCCATTTGTGTCAGTTTTTGTTCAAGCATACATGAGTCATCATTTTCAGATTCAGAGTTAGTTTGTACCTCAGGTGTCTCTGAACTCTCTGATTTATCTGAATCTGATTCACCACTTTCTCTATCCTTGCTGCCGCCAGCATCTCCTGTTGCCATCATTCCTATTTCTTCTGCCAGCTCCTCATCAGAATTTTCCTTTTCTTCATTCGCCTCATCCGTCAACCCTACCCAAACTTCATCTTTTGCTACCATCGCAGACTCACTAAGTTCTGATTCGTTAAAAACCTCTGACTTTAAACAGATATGTGCATCTTCATATAAGATGTCTTCATCGTCAGATAGTTGAAGCCAATGATCATCTTCAGCCATTAGTGCTTTTCCAGCTTCCTTTTCTTTTGCTAGAAGTGCCTTTCCTGTGTAGTATTCTGAATTTTTCACTACAGGCATTCTGCATTCTCTAGCATAATGACTCGGCTTGCCACAGTTGTAGCATTTTTAATCTAAGTCCTTCTTGGCTGACTTTCCAGAGTTATCATATTTATCAGCTTTCTTTCCACTGCTTTCACCTGATTTGTCATATCTCTCCTTCTTATCAAACTTTCGTGAGCCTGTTTTGTATCTCATCTTGTTATTGGTGGGTTTTCGATAAAACTTCTTTAGAAATGCCTTTTCAGTAAGGCCATTTCTTTCTTCATTTCCTCTATTTCAGAATCAGCTGAGGAATCCGATGTGTCTGATTTAGATGAACTGCTGCTTATAACTACACGTTTTTCCTTCTTTAGTTTGTACTTGTATTTCTTGTCTGCCAACAATTCTAAAGGATCAACGGTTTCTTTTTCAGCTTTCTTCTTACCGGACATCTTCCTTAAAACAACTTCCTGATAGTTGTTAAGGTTGTCAAAGACCATATGGAAATCCATGTCCTCAATATCTTTTGTCTGTTGAATGATCATTGCGTACTTTTCCCATTTTGGATATATACGTTCAGAAATTTAACATTGATGTCTAAGTTGGACTTTGTGACACCGTTCCTCTTCATCTCACTTACTAAGCTGACAAACCTCAAGTAAGGTTTCTCCAGTAATTCCCCGTCTCTAGCTATGAAGTTCTCGAATGTCATTAAGCTGTTCCGGGCTCTGTTTGTAGCTGTCCTGTCTGATCCCCTCATCAACTTACACACCTCATCCCAGATGGATTTGGCTGTTTTAGTGTTTGTCAGACAGGTGTATATGTCATTTAGGATGGATATCAATAACAACTTTCTAGGTGTTTTATCCCTCAATTTTCTACGTTTTTGTGCCTCTGTTCGGTTGGTGACCTCAACAGTTCTTTCAGGTATTGGAGGGTTGCCGGTGGGTACAGCAGGTATTGTTTCAAGAAACACAGCTGGTCCGTTAGTAAGTGACTTTAACATCTCTTCAGATAGGTCGTGGAAACTGATGAACTCAATAAATCTTTCCCTCCATTGTACATATTCTCCTCGGTAGAGAATTGGAGGTTTTGTTTTCGACCCCATGCAAGTGCGTCTTTGGAAATGTTGATTGATTTACAGGAATCTTCCAAGATTTTAAAATGAGATTTTGATTGAATTTGAACAGTTGATCAAACTTGAATGAAATTTGATCAAACTTCAAAGATTATCCACTAAAACTCGATCAATGAGGGTGAACAACTCGAATATTGAAAGGATCAACTCGATTAATAAGTGTGAAAAACTCGAACAATGAAGTACTCAACTCGAATCTAGAAAAGTCAAATCAGTTAGAAGAATAATGCAACTCGAATTGGCCTTCTATAATACTCGAATCAAGTGTGACTCAACTCGAGTCAAATGATAGTCAACTCAGATCAAAAAGAAGTCAACTCGAATTAAATGCCACTAAACTCGAATTAAGTTCCAATAAACTCGAATGAATGTTAGAGTAACCTCGAATGGAAGTTCTAGTAAACTCGAATGACTTTGACTGATTATGGAAGTTCTAGTAAATTGTTTTGAAAAACTCGATTAAAACTTGTTTCCAACTCGATTTGAGTATGGGTCAACTCGAATGGAACAAGTCAACTCGAATGAACTTCAAGTCAACTCGAATGAAGTTTCAAGTCAACTCGAATCAAGTTTCAAGTCAACTCGAATGAAGAGAATGATCAACTCGATGACCACTTCTTTCAACTCGATTAACAAGTGTTGTCAACTCGATTATAATAAGAACAATGTTCTATTCGAGTTTTCTGAGTTTTTTAGAAATTTCAAGTCTAGAATTCAATTAATTTTATAAAAATGCCTTAATTGATCCAAATTGGATATTGAATGTGAGGTTTTTGTTTTCAACCACCTTTTCTAAAAGAACTTAGTTTAAAACCAGATTAAACCCTTTGTTTTTCACTAGAACAGTGAAGACCTAGTGTGTTTTTGAAATTTCAGAAAAAATCAAAGAATCTTTTAATGTGTTATGAATTATAGTTTAAGTTTATACTCAAACTGATCGATTTGCAAACACCTTCCTTCGATCCAAATTCCAACAAATAAGATTAACAGAATCAAAACCCTCAATCGATTTTTCTAATTCTGGAAAAAACGATAGAACAGTGACTTTTTCAATATTTTTCAATCAAAAAATCATTCCTAGGGCTCTAATACCAATTGTAATTCCAGTATTATCAATCAACAATCAAAGAAGAACAATTAAGAACAAGCATCGAATCACTAATAGAATGATTTGATTATAATTAAATGATTACAGAGATGTGAAAATAGAAGAATGAACACTGTAGCCCTAATCTCTTCACAAAGATTTCCGTGCAAAATAGAATGAGAATGTCAGATCTAGAATTATAAAACTCAAAAAACCTTGTTGTTGTTGAATCCCAGATAATATCAGCACTTTTACGTCAATAAACACTCACAAACAGAATTTGTACTCAATGATCGTGTAATGATTAAAGAGAAGACAATAAGAATATTGGGAGAGTAAATGTGGCAGCTGGAAGAGAAAAACTTTGTATTCTCAATTCAAATGTCAACTGTTGAATATTACAAAACCTTAGGAGGCTATACATAGGTTGATTTAATTAACTATCAAGGAATTGCACTTTGGCCCCTTGAACTTTTCATACACATAAAATAACTTAGAAATAAATTACAAGACTAAACATTCTATAAATAATTATTACAAAATAAATCCACAAGATCGAAATCTCCCCCTTTTCGATCATTGTGGCGAACCTGGAACTCTGGCATGATCAGTAGATTCACGGAGGCCAAGGATGACATCGAATCGTCTAACCACTTGCCTCATATGTAGCCGTTCGTTCAGGTATTCGATGCCACTGAGGATGTCATGTATCTCCTTTGGTGAGCGTCTGAGTTCTGGATTTGGTTGAGCATCAAATTCTGGTATTCTTTTTGTAAGTTCAGCTCTAACCATTCTGATTGTTCCATCGGAGTAACAAGGGAGATCCTCGAAGCGCATGAATCTTTTATGCCCTCTCTGGTTTAACAATATAACTCCTGGTCCTCCTCTAAATATGACTCTATAGGAAGGATGATGATCAAGCAGGAAGGTGTCTTGCTCAGGGGCTCGTAGACCGACTTTGACCAGCGCACTCTCTATTGCCATTTGGAAATCTCTTAAGCACATGATGATCGAGTGGCGGTTCATGCTTCGTATGAGTGCGGCTGCGGCGGTCATGTGCGACAGACGTTTTTTAATTCTATGTTTCAGTCTCTCGTGTAAAAATTCAATGTCGTCCACATTTACAAAGTCTAAGTCATTTTCATAAAACTCCACCACTATACCATCTTCTCTCTCTACCTGAAAGGCAGGATAGTATACTTTTGCTCTTCTGCACATTGTGATGGTTAGAAGCTTCTTTATCTTTGACTTAGATACTTTGGACCTCCTCTCCCTGAGCATTAACTGTTTGTACACGACCTGTTCAGCTTTAGATACATTTGTAAGTTCCATCAGCAGGCGCCTGCTGAACGACCTTGGCTTCTTCCTGAAGACCATCTTGAACCATTCTTTCAGAATAGGGTTCTGGAACTGCTCTATCGGAAATTTCTGCAAAAATTCTTTCAGGCCCTGAACGGGGGGATCTTCTATCTCAGATGACTTAGCTTCATGTAGTTTGAAGATTTTCCCCCTGCGTTCTTGCCTCAACTCTTCTTTTAGTTCTGGTGGCAGAGAGTGTACGCCACCTTTCGAGTACCAACCCACCCAATAAAGATCACCGTCATCATGAATACCAGGCTGCTCAGGAGGCTCATCAAAACTGTCTACACGCCTAGTTTCTAAGGTACCTGATTCTTGGGTTTGTGGATGGGGTACAGCTTGGACTTGGGGAGGACTTTGAGTTCTGGGAGGGCTTAGGACTAGCAGGGATTCTTTTAGAGTGGAGGGAGCTTGAATGGAGGATAGGATTTCTTGTTGTGGAACGTGGGGCGGGGAGTTAAGGAATTCGAATGATGAGGATGATTTTTGTGGTGACTCGGGCTCAGGTTTTTGGATGATTAAGGGTTGGTCGTCATCAGTATCGGAGTCAGAGTCAGACACCATTATGATTTCAACCTTTTCGTGAACGGGTTCAAATTCAACCATAGCTGACATCAGATCCAACGGAGCAGAACCTTCAACCAGTGGCTCGTCTTCTATCATCAACATCTCCTGAGCCTCATACCTTTTATCCCCAGACCATTGTATCTCGGCTCCCTCATATTCAGCTCCCCCTTCAACCATGATGAGGTCCTCAGACTGAGTCTTTCGATGTTTCTTCCCCTCATGGCGATCACGGTCGTCCTGATCGTCATGTTTTCTTTTTTGTGACTCAGCCTGGGGACGACATTGTAGCTCGATTACCACAGACTCAAGACGGTCCATTCTGGAGTTGAGCTGCTCCTGGACTTGAAGAATTAATCTGGTTAGCGCGTCTATCTTGTCTGAGAGCTCTGCAATTTGTGTCTGGACTGAATGGGATCATGGTGGAGGCAGATCCTCAGAAGCGACACCCTTACTCTTTATAAACGAGAGAAGGGCGGTATGTCGTTCTTCAGCGGCCTCCTTTTGGGCGTCCAGGTCAGCCCGGGTAACAACTCAGGAAGCATGTAAAGCTGCTGTTAGCATATCTAGATTGATTTCGAGATGGCCTGAAGTGGATGGCATTGATGAGGCCACTCCAGGTCTTCCTTCCATCATTTCTGGCTCCACAGTTGGATGTGCAGATCCGGAAGTTTGAGGAGCTGCCACGAAGGTAGCTCGTTGAGGGGACGCCACGGAGGCGTCGTGCATTGTGAGTGGGGGTGGGGACTTAGCTGTTGGTGAAGGATGTTCGGTCACATGGGGAGAAGTGTGACCTAATTCAACACCACGACTCTCCGAATGAGAGGGTGATGCCGTATGTGGTATATCCCTGTGGAATGAAGTAGCACCCTTTTGAGAGGATGCTAAGTAGGTGGAAGGGGTAGATTCGACCATTGGACTGATGGTCTTATGGTGGGTTGTCCGGATGATAGGGCTTAGGTCACCCTCGGATGTTATCTCAAGCCCTCGAAAAACAGAGACGGTTCTTTCTAAATCCGCCATATCTGCTTGCTCACCTTCTACACCCTCCCTCAAAAGCACAATCTCCCTCTCACCCATACCCATAGATTGTTGAATTTCCACCTCTTCTCCCTCAGCCTCACTCGCTCTTGCCTCACCTTCGGATTGGGTAGGCTCAGTCGGATCTGACCAAGCCTCATCCAGATAAAATTCCCTCATACAAGCGCTTACCCTTTCTGATTGAACTGCCCTCTAAAGAAGGGATGGTAGTATTGTCATTACTGGCACAGTGGGAGCCCCCTTCGGAAGATTTAGCTTTTGTATCACAGCTATCATGTATACGTCGGGCTCTGGACGTTCATGGATCTCATCGTCGTTGTCCATCGCATATTGGATGATCAGCTGAAGGAAACGCTGGAGAGGAATGTATTTGCGTCCACGTTTTGTGCCCCTCTCCAGGTTGACTCTCTTTAACTCTTCGAATAGAAACGCCGCATAGTCGTAGTGTTTCTCGTATGCGAAGGTTGCAAACATGGCAAGGACTTGGATTGATGCTGAGTCATGGCCAACATGCTTGGCAGTGAAGCACTTGTTTATAATATCGAAGAGAACCCTCCAGTGTGCTTAAAGGTTCTTGGTAGGGGTGTGAAAAAAAACCAAAATCCAAACCAAAACCGTAAAAAACCGAAAAACCGAAACCGAAAATCCAAACCGTTTGGTTTGGACGATGGATTTTCTAAAACCGAAAATTTTGGTTTGGTTTCGGTTTCGTCATACACAAAAATCGAAAAACTCCAAACCGAACCGAAATTTATATAAATATTAAAACTTTGTTAATTTGAATATTTTTATACCTTATTGAGAAATTTTTTAGTGATTCATTCTTTAGAGTATTGTCTTTTGTTTTATTTTTCTCTTTTAATAACTATTTCATATGTCTTGTGTTGTTTTTTTAAGCCTAGATTTTATTATTTTATTGAATTAAAACAATAATTAAATTTATTATCGTTAAACTTACTAATATACAATAGGTTTTATGAATGAAGAAAAAAATTAAGAAATATAAAAGATTAAATTAAAAAACGAAATCCAAACCGAAAAACCAAAGTCCAAACCGAAAATCCGAAAACCGAAACCAAGAAAAACCAAATGGTTTGGTTTCTAAAATCCAAAAACCGAAAGTTTTGATTTGGATTTTCGTTTTTAAGCAAAACCGATCCAAACCGTCTTTTGCTCACCCCTGGTTCTTGGTACGGAAGTCTGATGGCTTGGTTAGTGGACCATCGTATCCTAGAGATTTTATTTCATTTAATGTCTCGAGGGGAGAAGGGATTGGGGCAAAATGTAGGCGGTTAAGGGAATAGGCTTTGGCTGGGAGGCATAGAATATGGCAGATGGCTGCGGTGGTGATTTTGATTGGGACACATTCGATTGTGGAAGTTAAGTATGGATCGGCATCGGCTACAAATTTAAGATGATGCCAGAACTGTTGGAGGTAAATATGGGGTACGGAGATGGCTGTGGAAAGTGAGTAGTAGATTGGGTGGTTTTTAAGAATGTCAAAGGCAATGTTTTCGGTTTCGCAGCTGAGGATTGATACGTCAAGCTGCCAATTATGTGCAAAGAACTCGACGTACTCGGATTGGGGTAATATGGATTCTTCGGGTAGTTGGGCGTTGTTATTTGGGATTGGGGAATGGGGCATGGTTATGGCAACTGGGGGTTCCATGAGTCCTGTAAAAGTGCATCAAAGTTAGAATAGAAGACTTTAAAAGATAAGGCATTGACACTAAGTCTGGGATGAGTGTGAAATAGAAACTGTCTGTTCTGTTTAAAGCATTGGGTCTTTATTAGTAGAATGGGATTTCTACTGAGTAAAGTCCAAAGTCAATCGTTAAGAGACCAATGTTAGAACAGACATTTTCACTCAAACACTGATCCTAACTCTAACCAATGGTGCACAGGACTGAAAATATTTTTGGATTTTTGATTTATAATGAATATGCAAAAATGGAAAAATTGGAAAAAAAAAATATGCTAAGTGCTGAATTTTGGGTGGGCCTAATTCGGATGAACAGTGCAACCGAATTCGGTTCAGCACGAAATCCCAATGATGCATGAAATTGAAAAGAAATGGCCCGAATTCGGATGGGCTCTGAATTCGGATGGGGACCGAATTCGGGTACCAATCGACTTCGGATGGATAGTGAAGGAAACTTGGAAAAACTAACTGAAAATTTGAACATCCTTAGAAGGACCGAATTCGGATGCATAGTGGTCCGAATTCGGTCATGATATGTGGAAATTTTTGAAATTTTCTAAGTATATCATCCGAATTCAGGTGCTGGTCCGAATTCGGATGGACCGAATTCCAACAGTTAGCATTTAATGTTCATGCAACATGCTACGTGAACAGTTATAAAAATGATAAAACTGCATGAAAATATAGATCCTAGTCTAAAAACATGTAAAGAATATTTTATTTAACTACAACAAACTAAAAGAAACGGATTTAAGGTCCTAAAAATAGCAAAAACCGAAAATACATAACTATGAATATTTGAAAATCAAACACTCAAATTAACATTTTA
Organism: Centrapalus pauciflorus; assembly: GCA_020465985.1. Taxonomy (NCBI): domain Eukaryota; kingdom Viridiplantae; phylum Streptophyta; class Magnoliopsida; order Asterales; family Asteraceae; genus Centrapalus; species Centrapalus pauciflorus. The sequence continues at coordinate 129,140 of JAANYP010003562.1, read as the reverse complement.
AAAGCTAAAATAAAGTTAAAGAAATGTTACCTTGTAGTGCCGTAGACGAAAAACACAAGAAAAACTAAGGAAAAAGGTGATCCGAGTAGCTTGGATGAACGAAAATGGTGGAAAGGGGCGGTGGTTTAGTGAAGTGAAGAAGAAGATGGAGAGGAAAATATCTTGAAGAAGAAGAAAGGCGGTGGGTTGACCGTTTGACCCGACCATTTTAAAGGGAAGCGGGTTGGGTCGGTCTGAGAGATCCGCGCCCAAAACCATCATGGGCCACCGGATTTTAATTTTAAAAAATATGGGCCTTTTAAACAGAAACAGAACATTTTAAACAAAATTTTGGCCCAATAAAACAAACTCTTTTTGTATTTTTCTTTGAAACTTAAAGTAAGTAAATGCAAAATAAAATATTTTTGTGATTTTCTTTAACAATTAAGTTAAGTCAAAAGAAATGAAATGAAATAGGATAAAAATGAAAATAAAAATGTTTTTTTGGCTTTTTGACGTATTTTAAAAAACAAATAAAATATTTTTGTCATTTTCTGACCGATTATCTCCAACTTTAACATCTAAAAATTAACCAACCTAAAATCTAAAATTTTAGAGAAAATAAAAAGAACAAAAATTATAAAAACTAATATCCTAACTATACTTCCCCCTCAAATAAACACCTATTCTCTTCTTTTTATTTTTCAGATCAATTTCTTGAACCTTTTCAACCTTAATGATACAGACAAACCTGGATTAATTTTGTGTCCCACTCAGTGATGAACAATTCATACAGCAATTTGTCAGGATCATTATTTATTAAAGATGTACATAGATAAGAAAATATTGACGTTTAATTTTGTGACACGACCCTTAAATTAAAATAACTAATATTTTCTAAAATAAAGGAATTTCAACATGATAGTTTGAAATAGAATTATTTTAGACAATTTCTGATATTTAATTAGAAGGTGGATTCAACATGCCGATATGGGATACTAAAAACTAAAAACGAGGTTCGTCTAAAGCTTTAGTAAAGATATCCGCAAGTTGATATTCCGTGCCTACAAAATACAGCTCAATTGTTCCCTTTTCTACATGACCTTTAATAAGATGATACCTAATGTCTATATGTTTTGTTCGAGAGTGCTGCACGGGATTGCAAGAGATGGCAATTGCACTTCGAGAATCTCAGTAAATTGGGATGTTGGTGAGCGAGAATCCATAATCACGTAATTGCGTTCTCATCCACAGTACTTAAGAGCAACAACTTGCAGCTGCTACATACTCAGCTTCAGCTGTGGATGTTGAAACCCAATTCTGCTTTTTGTACGACCAACTCACCGGTCTGTCACCCACGAACTGTAGTCCACCTGATGTGCTTTTCCTGTTAACTCTACAACCTGCAAAATCAGCATCTGAAAAGGCAGTAAGATCAAAATCGGTCCCTTTGGATACCAGAGACCAAGATCGGGTGTACCATTAAGATAACAAAAATGTGTTTTACCGCAGTTAGGTGTGATTCTTTCGGATCGGCCTGAAAACGAGCACAAAGACATGTTGAAAACATTATATCTGGTCTACTAGCAGTCGGATACAGTAAGGATCCTATCATCTCTCTGTAAGTTGTATTATCGACACTTTTCCCAGAAGGATCGGTGTCTAACTTACAGTTGGAAGCCATGGGAGTTGCGATACTCGTGCAAGAGTCTAACTTATACTTCTTAAAAATGTCAAGAGTATATTTCGACTGGTTCACAAAAATCCCATTTTCAAGTTGTTTGACTTGTAATCCGAGGAAAAAATTCATTTCCCCCATCATACTCATCTCGAACCTGGACTCCATTAGGGCTGAAAAATCCTTACAGAAATTGCTGTCAGTAGATCCAAATATAATGTCGTCAACATATATTTGCAGTAGCATTATGTGCGGGCCTTCTCTTTTTGTGAACAGTGTTGTGTCCACCACACCTTTTCTGAAACCAGCAGATAAGAAAATTAGAGAGACTGTCAAACCATGCGAGAGGTGCTTGTTTTAAACCATAGAGGGCTTTGTCTAGCACATAAACATGGTCAGGTTTATGTGCATCAACAAATCCTTGTGGTTGTTCAATGTACACCTCTTCATTAAGTTCACCGTTGAGAAAGGCTATCTTGACGTTCATCTGGTACACTTTGAAGTCTTTGTGTGCCGAGTACGCCAAGAAGATTCTGATAGCTTCAATCCGTGCAACTGGAGCGAAGGTCTCATCATAACCTATCCCTTCTAGTTGAAGGTAGCCTATGGTGACAAGTCTCGCTTTGTTTCTTATCACAATGTCGTTTTCATCTCGTTTGTTCTTATAGATCCACTTCGTTCCGATAATTGTTTGGTCTTTTGGCATGGGAACTAACCGCCATACTCGGAGCTGTTCAAACTGGTTGAGCTCTTCTTGCATTGCAACAATCCAGTCTGGATCTTTTAAGGCTTCATCCACACGAGCTGGCTCTATCATACTAAGGAATGATGAGAAGAGACATTCATTAGCAGTCGCCCTTCAGGTTTGGATACCGGTTGAGACATCACCAATGATTTGATCGGTTGGGTGACTTCGGGTCCATTTTGTCTCGTGTGGAAAGGGGGCACGGGATGGAATCTCAGTGGTGAGAGTGGGAATGGAGGATGATTCATGGTCAATGGTTTCTAGTGAAGGTACCACTGGTTCCGGTTCGGGTTCAGAATATTCAGGTAAAGAAAGGATGTTTGGCATGATGTGCGAGGGTATTTCTGGAGTAGATTCAACTGCAGATGTATCAGTGGATGAAGTTGATGGATGTGGGTATGACGTGGATGAAGATGGATCAGATAAAATTTATGGTGCAGTTGAATTATTGGATGTGTTACCTATAGTAGGAGAAACATTAGAATTAGGATCAAAAAATTCTACATAAAAAGGATCAAATAAATCAACTAAATCAGAAGGTGAAAAAGAAGTAGATTGAGAAGAAGAGTCTCCAAGCATTGGTGTAATGCGTGGTCCTGAATGATCAACTTCGGGTGCCAGTTCAGCCAACTCATCAAATGGGACATGCACACTTTCATTGACTGTCCTGGTTCGGGTGTTGAATGCACGATAAGCCTTCGAGTTGGATGAGTATCCAATGAAGATCGCTTCATCCGCTTTTTCATTGAATTTCCCGAGGTTGTCTTTAGCATTAAGCACATAGCACCTGCATCCAAATATACGTAAGTACTGGATAAAAGGTACTTTGTTCAAGAAGAGTTGATATGGAGTTTTATTAAAACACTTATGGATTATGGAACGATTCTGTGTGTAGCAAGCTGTTAACACGGCTTCGGCCCACAAGAACGGAGGTAGCTTTGAGTAAGTCAGCATTTACGAGCGGCTTCCAACAGGGTACGGTTACGCCTTTCTACGACTCCATTTTGTTGAGGTGTTCTAGCAGCAGAATATTGATGTTGAATACCTTTGGATCGAAGGAAGCCCTCAACTACCGAATTCTTGAACTCCATGCCGCTGTCAGATCGGATTGATTGAACAGACAGTTGCTGTTGGGTTTCGACACTCTTTATAAAATCGATGATTGCTTGAGTTGTCTCATCCTTGGGTCGCAAGAACTTAACCCTGGTATATCGTGAGTAATCATCAACAATAACCAACACATATCGCTTCCCATTTATGCTTTGGGTCCGCATCGGTCTGCATAAGTCCATATGAAGTAACTCCAACACTCTCTTCGTTGATGGTTCGGGTTTTTGTTTGTGAGATGATCTTTTCATCTTGCCTTTCTCACATTCTCCACACAGATGGTCTTTTTCATATCTTAGTTCTGGGAGACCTTTCACCAGTTGTTTGGCAGCCAGCTTGTTGATGTTTTCAAAGTTTAAGTGGGATAACCTTCGATGCCACAACCAAGAGTCTTTTGAAGAGGCTTTTGATAGAAGGCGGATGCTATCCTTAACCATGAGCTTAGCTACGTCTATGGTGTAAAGGTTAGAGTTACGGGGACCAGATAAGATTTCTTTGCCATCCATACTCTTAACACTGCAGTTCTTAGCCCTAAATGTTACTTCTAATCCTTTATCGCAGAGCTGTCCTATGCTAAACAGATTATGTGATAATCCCTCAACATAGTCAACATCCTTGATGACTAGATTATTTAAGACTAAGTCCCTGTATCCTTTTATGTGAGCCTGATAACTATTCCCGAATTTTACTGTCCCACAATATTGTTCAACTACGTTGGACAGCAATTCTCTTCTCCCAGTCATGTGCTTGGAGCAACCTGAATCCATATACCAGATGGATTTTGCCTGAAAAACAAATAAATACATATAATGAAAATCTATAAGCATTCAAACAGATCCATCTTTTATTGACAATCAAACCGTGTTCTGAACCGAGATGTTCAGAAAACATGATGAATTTAGACCTGGTCCTGAGCTCTGTGCACAGAAGCCAAACATGTTCGTTTAAGCACAACCGACAAGCAAAAGAACGGGTCCTAGTCTATGATAACTAGAAGCCAAATCATTGAAGTACGGGTCTTGATCTGAAGTAACCAAGAACCATCTACATTAAAATCACACAACTTTGGGTACCCATCTTAATATGGGTGCTTTTTGGTTAGGGGTTTCAGGTGAATATGGCACGTTTACAGTTTTAGGAACCCATTTTGCAGTTATGTGTGGTCCAGATGCACAGCCTTTTGGAATCCATTTAAAATTGAATTTATCAGGCTTTGGAACCTTAGGCGATGAAATTACCTTCGGTTTTTGACTTTTTGAGCCTTGTTTGACTTTTGCTTTGGTTTTGGCCTCGGCAAAGTACAAGTCTCATTTTTCGTCATGACCGATGATGCAACATTTTTTATTTTCTTTTTGCAAATTCTTTTAGCAGGATATGACACAAAACCATTCATTTCAGGAACTTGGCGTCTAAAACAAGTTAGACATAAATTAAACAAGTCACTAAAAGAGTACTTTAAACAAGCAGTAGAATTCGTCACATCATTACAAATATTATTTTCGGAGATTACATGCATCCTATCTCTAGGAACAAAATCAATTGGCATAACAGCCTTTTTCACAAAAAAAAAAAAAACTCGTAAAATCCTGCATGATAGTTTTTGGTATTCTTCTTACATGATCTGTAGGAACAAAACCACGAGAGTCAGTTCCCATGGAAGACTTAGACTTTAAAGACTTTTCTTCTTCTTGGTGAGTGGGTTTCTTAAAAGACTTGGATTTAATCTGAGTCTTTTTTGAAACGTCAGCTTAAAAAAGGTTTTGAGCACTCACCGTTACAACTGATAGAAGAATTTTCAAAATTATTCTTGCCTTTGTTAGATGACACGAGTGGGATTTTGGTAGGACGAAAAACTCTTGGTTCTTTAATGTTTAAGAAACCATGTCCAATTTTTCTCTGTAGACAATTAATTCTACAGATTGTTGAAAACTTTGATTTACCAATTTTTCCTCACTCTTAAGAAGAACTTCTTGAAAATCAAGAGCTTTCTTTTGAGTTGACTTTAATTCCTTTTCGAAAACTTTAATTTGATGTTGAAGAACTTTTGTAAGAATGTAAAGGTGAGGGATTGGTTTTACAGGTTCTGCTTTCATTTCAGCTTCTGAATAACTAGACAAGAAGTCTTCCTCTAGAGTGGGTACTCTAGAAGGATAACTCTAGTTTAGTTCTTCATATTTAAAAGATATTTCTTTTTCTTTATTTTCAACGCGTTTCTCATCCTCTTGGGTTAAAACTTCTTTTGATGACTCAAAAAAGAAAGATTTAAGCCCATCACCCATATAATTCATGTCATAAAACAGAGGTAAAACTCTTTGAGCCTTTTCCAAATATTTAGGATTTTTAAAACCGATTCCTTGTTTAGAAGGGTAAAACCTAGTTTCTTTGGGTTGATTCAAATGAATAGTTTGTTCAGTTTGACCCCGATATAAAAATGCATCATCAAGGGTCTTTATTCGAGAGTACAAACTTATTCTTTCTCCTTCTATCATTTTGTATTTTTCTAAGCTGTCTATGTTTTCCATACTTACCGTCTCTAATTGTTTTGATAGAACAGATATTTCTTCTTTTAATGAGAGCTTTTCAATTGATAACCTATCCATACAAGATTCTAAGTACGTATTCCTGAACATCTACCTTTTCAATTAGCATCTGTTTTATCACATTATGATTAGTTAACCACTTTGATTGATATAATTCAGATGACTCTTTTAAAGTTTGGGCTAGATGTTCAGCCTGCACAAACTTTTCTGTTTCAGCATTTAACCTAGCTTCTAAATCAAGTATATGTGTGTGCAATTTACATTCACTATGTACAGATAAATTATTTACATGCTTTGGAATGTAAAAGGAATGTACCTCTCGTGTCTCTGAATCTGATGACGAACATTCTGGATCGTCGAAACTGGCTATCAGACAAGCTGGTGGATTTTGCGTTGTCTCCCCTTCAGCAACAGTGTCTGAATCTGAATCAGTTGAAGTAGCATAGCTATCCAATCCCAGACGATCTGCCATGTAGCAATTCTTTCCTTTGTCGTCCTCGTCATCGGTATCCTCCGCATCCCAATAATCTTCTTGGGCAACGAGAGCCATAGCATCCGTTCGCTTCTTGGCGGCTTCCAACTTCCGCTCATAGTAACCGACGTCCCTGTCAAACTTGTTCTTGCACTCTCGAGCAAAGTGGCCCGGTTTTCCGCACTTATAGCACAGACGTTCTTCGGCTCTTCTGCTCTCGGCCTCTCATCTCTTCTCTACACCGGCCTCTTGTCGGCACGGCGAGGTTCCCTACTATCATCTCTCCGATTATCCCGACGATCATAGCCTCTTCGATTGTCCCGTCGGTCATCCCTTCTTTCATCACGACGATCATCCCTTCGGTCATAATCGCGTCGATCATCCCTGCGATCATCTCTCCTATCGTCTCGCCTTTCATAACGGTGGTAGTCCCGTCTATCATCGTATACGGTTATCTCTATCATCCCTGCGAGAGTCGTCCCTACGATAATCTTCTCGCCTGTCATCGCGTTTGTCATCCGAGTACCTCCGCGGACCGGTGTCCTAGCGGAGCTGATTGTTGGTCTTATTGGAAAAACGTCGTTGTTGTAGACGATTAGTCCATAAGGCTATCTGTTCCTGAATCGCCGCTTCTTCCTCATCTATTATCTCATGCGGAGGAGAAGCATATCGGCATTGGGATGAAGATGAACCTTGAGCATAAGATGTTGTGGGAATGTTCTTATTGGAGATCAAGGCCAGAGAATCAGCGGGTTTCATGCCCGTATTGGCATATAGTAACAAGGATGCGAGTTGATTGGCCATCTGCTTTTGATGGTCGACGTCTCCCTGATACTTTTTCAGTTCCTTGAACACCATATTAATAGATACTTCGGGAATGTTCAACACTCGTCGTGTGGCTCGGCATTCAATTTGCCACTGTGGGGCTAAGGCTGCAAAGAACTGGATGTTTATGTCATCCTTGTCTTTCTTGATGTGCAGTTTGTTCAGTTCATTCAGAAGTACACAGAATCTAGTAAATGTGGCCTGTAGCGACTCCCCGTCTTTGGCCCGGAATTCAGTAAACTTGGCCTTTGCCTCCTCAATTTTTGCACGGTCATCTAAGTCTGCCCCCATCATTTGAACCTCTAACTCATCCCACATCTCTTTAGCGGACATTTTGCTGTCTACTCCTACTAAGATAACAGTGGGTAGGGCTTGGTAGATCAGATATTCAGCCCTCTTGTCTGCTTGTTACCTGTCTCGCTCTGCATCATTTGTAGGTTCTCGTTCAACTTTTGATGCGAGTACAGGGGGGTCAGCTTCGGGTCTAGCAGCAATTTCCCAATAGTAGATAACTGGGCCCTCAGAAATGGATTGAAGCATAAGGTTGCCATTTGGTTGCATACCGAAAAACTTTAGGAATCGGGGCTTCCACTGTTCATACTCATCGGGATACAGAACAGGTGGTCTGTTCTCGGATCCGAGGACAAGGGCTTCTCAAGACATGATAAAAGGTGCTGATATAGAAGAATGAGATCTTGAAGGTGGAAACTTGAATCGGATTGACTGAACTGCGGATGAATACTACCTCGGATGGTACTAATTCGGATCAGAAATTAAGTTCGGACAGGACCGAATTCGGGTGAATAGTGGGTTCGGATGGGACCGAATTTGGGTGAACAGTACTTTCGGATGGACCAAGACCTTGTTGACCAATGAATGGATGAACCGAATTCGGATGGTCGAATTCGGATGAACAGTGACAAATGGTTGGAACCGAATACGGATGGACGAAGATCAGGACACCGAATCCGGATGGTCCGAGTTCGGATGTACAGTACTCAGTACGGATGAACACTTGGGAAAAAATATCAAGAAGGAAACACCGAATTCGGATATGGTCCGGATTCGGATGGACCGAAATGAAAATGCAAATTAAAGCACAAGATAAACTAAGTGTTTTAAAATTGCCTGATCTGAACTTCGGAGGGTCCGAAGTTCGGATGGGACCGAAGTAAGGTCCGAAATGGGCAATATATGATCCGAAGGTCACCTAAGTATGGTCCGAAATGGACCGAAGTATGGTTCAAATTGGTCCAGATTGGGGTCCGAACTGGTCCGAATTATGGTCCGAAATGCTATAGTAGACGGTCCGAATTACAGTAGATATGAAATTTCAGAAAATGTCCAGACTTAAAACTAGCAGAATTTTGGCCTAAAATTTGTTTTTAAATGATTGGAAAATTATTTTAAACACTTTTTAGCCTTTAAAATACACCAAAACACTTAAAAAATCTTAAAAAATGGACCAAAATAGCTAGAAAACTCATGTTTTTCAAGATTTTAAGAAACCGATTTAGATGAACAATATGGTGTTAAGATTGAACCTAAGAAGCTCTAATTCAGTAAAGAAGGTATAGGAGATGATTATATGAAAAGAAAAACACAAAAACAGCAAAATATTGGAGAAAAGAAAGATCAAACCGGCTGGTTTTTGAAGGAAAATGCGATGAACAACAGCTGAAATCCGAAACTTTCAGTTTAAATCCACCTTGATGAGCTCTGATACCAGTTGTTGTTGTTGTTGAATCCTGGATAATATCAGCACTTTTACGTCAATAAACACTCGCGAACAGAATTTGCACTCAATGATTGTGTAATGATTAAAGAGAAGACAATAAGAATATTGGGAGCGTAAATACGGCGGCTGGAAGAGAAAAACTTTGTATTCTCAATTCAAATGTCAACCGTGGAATATTACAAAACCCTAGGAGGCTATACATAGGTTGATTTAATTAACTATCAAGGAATTGCACTTTGGCCCCTTGAACTTTTCATACACATAGACTAAACATTTTATAAATAATTATTACAAAATAAATCCACAAGATCGAAATTTAATATCTAACACACCTATTTATAGTCAATTACAACTTTGACATATTTACACTTTATACCCTAGACTTATTTTATTTCATCAATCAAAATAAGTTCTAACACTCATCGGTCATGGAGGTGCTTAAATATGTTTAAAAACCCCCAACTATGTGATTCTTTTTGGGACTTTGAATCATTGATGCATCAAAGTTATTAAGGTTGGCGGAGTTGTATCTGGATGATTTTATTTATGATGAGAATGTTAATCTTGAGCATCAACTTGAATACTATATTGAGAATTTGAAAGGCGATCCAATATTTTCTAACTTAAATGGAGTCCACGAACTTGTAAAATTAATGTGGAAACTAGGAAGTATCTTTCGTATCCTTTGGTTTATCAATTGTTGAAGCTAATATTTGTTTTCCCGGTCGCAACTGCGACAGTTGAGAGATAGTATTGTGCTATGTACTTTTTTAATTATAAAAATCTTGGTAATTGTTAATTTTGTGTTGGCAACCCGTTTCGATGAACCGATGCATATTAGAAAATATTGTGAAAATCTAACTATTAAACTTACTCTAAAAGAATGACACCAATAACAAAAAATTCTAGATCCGCCCTTGTTTGCGAAGCTTATTGCCTAATTCCAACTCTAAGCACATAAGCAACTTCAAATGGGAAAAACAGACACCACTTAATGCTTGTATCCATCCACTATAGATGATGGTTGAGTTGTTCTCTCACCTTCCATACCAAGTCCATTGTTATCTTTATGTTCAAGATTTCTAGACATCTTTTATTTTGACAATGACATATTGACATTGTTCTCGTTCATTGATGTTTATAATATGTTATAAAGATGCATAAAAGTATATAAAAGTAGCTGATTGCGTGCCTTGCATCATATGGAAGTGGGTATTACTAAGGGAAAAAAAAGATATATGAGTTTTTAATCTGTTATCTTCAATGGCTTTAAGAGATGAGAGTCCAAGAGTGACTTCATATTTGCCACCATAAGAGCTAAGAGTCCCAACTGGATTATCCTAATTTCCCACAAAAATCATCAAATACTTTTAACCAATATCCAACAAGAAAACACTTGTATAATTCTTGCACAAGGGACTTCCTCATCATAACAAGAGAACAATGCGAATTTAAGAACTAATTACTATTTTAGGCTCGAACAAATTTACATGTGATAAACCTATAATTTCACCACAAAAGTTTACTATGAATTGCAAACCAGAAACAATAGATTTGCTATTGTCAGCCATGTAGAGTTTCTTGACTTCAAGAAAGAATCCAATGGCCCCACCTCTTCAAAATTTCGAGTCCTAACTCCTGAAGCACCCTAAATTTACATGAATTCAACAACACGAAGATACCAAACACATTACAAGATTAATTAAAACATCTTTAATCTCTTCACATTTGCATAAACACAAATTAATTAATTACAAGTCCACCTTGTAACCAAAGAATTATAGGTTAAGGATTGTTCGGATCTTGAGTTCTTTAAGGAATTTTATAGTACCTCCAAAACATACGAGCTTCCAAAAAAACATCAATTTAGTTTTGGATTAAAGTAAATTTATGAGTTTTCATTTAATGCCTTGTTATGTAATTTAGGAGTCATCTCTGAGGAAGTCCGCAAGCGTAGGGGACTGGGTACTTGATTCAAATCAGATGGTTTGTAGCTCACTCAAGTTTTCTTTATTTGATTTTATAATGCCTTCTTGCGATTTTTGATTCTGAATTCTTTTTTGGCTATTTTGCAGCCAACACCTAAGGAGATCAATAGTAGTTCTGTACATAGCAATCTAGCTACATCAATGCTCATGCCCCAGCTTCAAAAACTTTTTCAGCAGACATCAACAGGTAAAGAAATGTAACTTGAAAAGAATATTAAATGCAAGTATGAAATTGGTGATTTTCTTACCAAATTAAACTTGTTGAATAGCTTGCAACCAGCTGATGTAGCAGAGAGTGAGTTAAAATCTTCACTGGATTTTAACGTGATTGTAAAGAAATCTGAAATAACTTGTGTTCTCTGATTTTTTTTCTGCCACTCAAAATGGGAAGTTGCCCCTGCCTCGCAGCTCTAAGAATAACAAAACTGTATGCACATGCATTACTTCCACTCTTTTCTAGTTTATGACTACTTTGTGTTTTTCACATAATTACAGTATATAACTGTCAATCAAGTCCTCTCATACAAATCTTTGTTTTCTAATTGTTTCTGAAGCTCTAATTTGACAAATAAGTTCACTGTTACATTATATTGTAACTATTGCTAATATAGAGAGCGTTTGCTGCTTACCAAGGTTTCTGAGCTACAATCCAGGTTACTCATATAGGACTTTGGTCAAGTAACAACATATATTTCTTCACTTTTTTTGTTTCTTTTTGGATAGATCTTGGTGTGGTTTCACATTGCACAGTCAGAAGCATACTGATCTTTCTTTGTATTTCCTTCCCTTGACTGGTTAACATCTTAATCGATGAATTGACTGTGGAAGAGTTAAAATTGTTGGAATTAGTGTCCAAGTCACAATTATTTGTAAACATATTGTTATCAGGCTGGATCCTTTTTGGGTGCATGCAATGAATTGTAAAGAGAAGATGATTAACTTAAATATATAATGTTAATTAGTTTGTTAATTTATCATGTTTAATAAATTAATTAGAAACTAAATAATTGATTATATTTGATTAATGGGTTAGTTTGTTAATTTATTAATAGTTAATAAATTAACCGGAAGCTAATAGAATTAATTGAGGAAGTACAGGGACTAAACTGCAATTAGTTGATAGTCAACAGGGCACCCCCTAAACCCTAATAGGGGGGCCGGCCAACAATCCATCCCACATGGATTTGGGATCAAAAATTTGTAGGTTTCTAAAACCTATAAATAGGCAGCCCCTGCCTGCTTCATTCCTCGCTCATTCAATTCTACGTTCTCTAACGATCACAATGTATACCAGTTTTTTGGGACTCTGAGATCTGAGCTTAGAAAAGTTATAATTATCTTTTCTTTTGTTCATTGGGTGTGAACAACTAGAGGCGATCTTGCTATAGACGCTTGTTGCTCGATTCAGAGGCTGTTCGTGCAATCGTTCTTCGTGGAGAAAATTGCGAATTTTCTCAAGGTTAGTTTTTCCTTATTCATCTCTTTATTTTAATAATTAGTTGCTTAGCTTGTTTGGTTAGATCCTTAAGGTTTTATATTCTTGCATAGTTAGGTTATTTATTTCTCCGTAAAGTTTTTATTTAACCTAGCAAGGGTATAGGAAACCCAACAGTGGTATCAGAGCGGTTTAACCTAACGAGCTTTGCACTAATTTTGAGATGATAATCTTGTTCTTAAATTTTGAAATTTGTTTTGATTAATTTTCGGAATTTTGATTTAATTTTAATGGTGTTTTAATTTTAAATTAAATTGTTTAAACTTAAAATTAATTTTTAACTATTAAATAAAACCGAAAAAATTAATTAAAAATTAATTTTTTGAAATTTTTGGAGTAAAATTCATTTTTTGATAATTATTTAGTTTTTAAAATAGTTTTTAAATATTAAATTAATTGTCTAAATTTTGAAAATTGTTTTTCATATTTATCTTCAAAATTTTGGATTTTTAAAAGGTTTAAATGGATAAATCTGAAACATTAAATAAATCATTATTTTATTAATTTAAGATTTTATTAATTTAATTAAGGGTTTGATTTTTGGGGTTTTAGATAAACATGCCTTGGAGATAAGCTTGATTTTCTAGGTTTATCCTAAATCCTATTTATCAAGAAATTACCTTAATTTAAATTAAGTGCTTATCCTAAAGGTTTTAGAATATCATAATTTATTAGGATAAACTTGTATTATCCTAGGTTTAAATTTTGAGGATTTATATGGTTATATATATAGGTTTCGGATTTAATATATATATTTAATAATTAAATGTTTCTTATTTTATTTAAATATTGAAACCGAAATATATATATAAAAAATAAATATCAATTTAAACCCTAATATTTTAATTTGTTTAAAATAGACCCCTTAATTTTAAAAGTTTAAAATTAAACCCCTAAGATTTAAAAGAAATTTATATATGTATTATTGATTATATATATATATATATATATATATATATATATATATATATATATATATATATATATATATATATGTTGGGAAATATTCTAAGTAGTTCAAACTGTTAGAGAGATTTCTCAGACTGTTAGTAGATTTTCTATGTAAGTACAAAGTTCATGCTGTTAGTTGAAGAAGTTCGAGCTGCTAGTATAAAAGTTCAAGCTGCCAGAGTAAATTCACTCAAGCTGCTCTGTTCAAGCTGCTCAGTGATTCAAGCTGCTCAACAGTTTCATAAACAGAAAGTGCTGATAATCAGAAAGAAATATTTACACGAAGATTCCAGCATATCTACTATCAGAGAAGTCAGAGTCCTTTAAGGAAACAAATCAGAAAGCATTATAAATACATAGAATAGGTTTTTCTATTGTAACAAGTTTCTGCACGTTCAAGTTTGTATTTGCTTTTTGTTTAAGTTTTCATAAGCCTCTAAGGTTGTAAAACCCTAAGAACAATTTGTGTTCTTCGTCTAATCAAACAGATTAGAGGTGATTGTAATCATTGAGTTCAACAATACAAGAAATTTTGTTTATTCAACTATATTTATCTGTTCTTGATTCTGAAAGTTTTTCTTAAAACAATTAAGTGTTATTCCGCAAACTTCTTAATTGGACTTTGATTCAATACAAGATTATTGGTTTATACTCTGATCAATTCAAACCAGTTAATCTTAGGTAGTTACATTCTGATCCTGACAAGTGGTATCAGAGCCACAGGTCATTCTTTGTTTTCAAAGTCAGAAGCTTTCTTTTAAAATTTTAAATTTTCTGCAATGGAATTTGAAAATAGCAGTAGTGGATCTGGGCAAGGACTCAAAGTGCCTATGCTCAAACCCACTGAGTTTGAGATGTGGAAACTCAGGATTCAACAACATATTCAATTTATTGATTATGCCATATGGGAACTGTTGAATTTCCTCCTGTAGTTGATCCTGAACTTGATGCTGAGGGAAAACCCATAAAAACTCCTCCAAAGACTGAACTTGAAAGAAAGGCTAGAATGAATGAAGTGAAAGCTCTTACACTTCTTCAAATAGCCATTCCTAATGCTTATCAACAACAGTTTAAAAAGTTTTATACTGCTCATTCTTTTTGGATTGCTTTGAGAAAAGATTTGCTGGGAATGTCAGTACCAAGAGAAATCAAAAAGGATCTTTTAAAACAGCAGCTTGAGAACTTTTCTGGTGGCAAGAATGAAAACCTTACTCAAATCTTTGACAGGTTCAACAAACTGATAAGTGAATTGGAGAGTGCAAAAGTCAGCCTGGATCAAGATGAAGTCAACAGAAAATTCCTTAGATCTCTTGGAGAAGAGTGGACAGTCTATGTTGCTCAATGGAGAACAAAAGACACTCTTGATGAAATAGAACTAGATGATCTGTACAACAGTCTGAGAGTGTTTGAAACTGAGATTGACACTAAAAAGAAATCTTTTTTCTTATAATCATAACACTGCTCTACTGTCATCTGAAAAATCTAATTGCAGTGATTCCTTTTCAGGTGGTGATGGTAACTCTACTGAAGCTCACTATGAAGCTTTTGTTGCCAATGATGGACTGTTTGCTCTAAATGCTGAAGATCTAGAACAGATTCATCCAGATGACCTAGAAGAGATGGATCTGAAATGGCAACATGCAATGCTGACCATGAGGGCCAAAAGGATTCTGAAAAAAAAACTGGCGGATCCAACTTTCAAGCCAGAGCAGAAGGCAAACCAGCTTTTTATAAGTCAAAAGTTGAGTGTTTTAAATGTCACAAGCTTGGTCACTTTGCCAGAGAATGCAGATCTCAAGGTCAACAGCCACCAAGACCTCATCAGACTAATCAGGCTTCCTCATCACAAGCACTTGTCTCCTAAGAAGACAATGTGTTTGACTGGAGTGATCAGACAGAGGAAGAGTTTCAAAATCAAGCTCTAATGGCAGAAACATTAAATGTCACCTCCACTGAACTACCATCTGAGGTAAATTCTAAACTCTGCTCTCAAACATGCAAAAATATGGTTAAAAAGTACAGAGATCATAATGAGAGCATGTGTAAAACTCTAGCTAAGATGGAGGAAAGGAGATATGAATACATGCAAGCCATTGAATATCTTGAAAAACAGATCAATGACTATAAGGATAATGAGATTCAAATGGGACATGATAGAACATATCATGAGTGGGAGAAAAATGAGCTGAATAAGAAAATAGAATCCCTAAATAAAAAATTAGATGAGACTGAACAAAGGGTGTTAGAGGCTAATCAAAAACCAGAATCTGTCAATATAGATTTGGGAAATTTCAAATTGGCAAATCAAAAGCAGGAACACCTAATAGAAGTCCAATTTAAAGATAGGGTAAAGTCTCAGCTCAATCCCAAAGAAGGTATAGGATACAGAGCCACTCCACCTCCATACAATAACAAATACATTCATCCAATGAGTGAAGTTGCTGATAGGCTTGTTAATAAACCATTAGATGAGTGTATGACCACTGTAGATCCTATCCTTGAAAACAGTCCTGAAGAAGATCTGATTCAAAATAGAGACTGTGAGTGCACAGAAGTTGAGAAAGAACACAAAACAATGAGTGCACCTATAGAAATCCAAATCCCCAATAAGAAAGGAAAGGAGAAGATGAGTGTATGCAATGCTGCTCCACAGGTTTCTGTACCTTCTAATTGTAACACTGCATCTTCATCAAAGAATAATAAAAAGGGTAAAAATGTTCCAATCTACACATGCCAAAATCATGGTGTCCAAAAGTTTACCAAACAACAGCAGGTAATGGAAATCAAAGGAACATGAACCAGATATTATCCAATAAAACTGGTTCTCCAATCCAAACAGTCAAAAAATGCTTCCATTGTGGCAGGAAAAATCACTTGGCCAGGGATTGCTTTTATAAACCATCTGTTGCAAAACAGACTGTGATTCATAAAAAGACAAATTCTCAAAATTCAAAAAATTCAAAGGCCAAACTTCCTGCTACATCAGTTCCAAAGAAAACAGTTGATCACAGGTTCTCAAAAGTTAATAAAAACAGTCCACACACCAAAAACAAGTTTTGGCAAAGCCTAAATCAAGTTTTAAAAAAATATGGTGTGTTAAAGACAAATCTTCCGATCAAACTGTTAATACAAATGTTCAAACTGCTAAGCCTAGTGTTGAAACTGTTAGTGCAAATTCTGAAGCTGTTAGCACTAAAAACACAGTTCAAACTGCTAAGCATAAAACTGGAACTGGTAATGGATCATCTGAGACTATTAAAGCAAAGGATGAACAAAATACCTGGATACCTCATGTACTAACTAAATACTCCCCACAGAATCCATCAATGGATCTCACTAAGTATAAGAAGTCAAAAACAGTATTTAGTTATGTCAATGCACAAGGACAACCCAAAACCAACTTGGTTTGGGTTTACTCCACTACTAACTAAGCTTTTATTTGTGCAGAGCAACCACAGATCACAACATAAAACAAGATGGCATTTGACAGTGGATGCTATAGGCACATGACAGGCAATTCTGAGTGCTTGTAAAATTTCAAAGGCTTTGAAGGAGGGTTTGTTGCATTTGGAGGAAACTCCAAAGGAGGTAAGGTTACAGGTAAAGGTACTGTTAATGCAGGCAACATGATTTTCAATGATGTTTTGTATGTTGAACAGCTTAAGTATAACTTATTGAGTGTGTCTCAAATCTGTGACAAACAAAATATTGTTCTGTTTACAGATTCTGAGTGCATTGTCCTTTCAAAAGATTTTACAATTCCTGAAAATCATGTTTTACTAAGAACACCAAGAAAGGACAATGTATACTGTTTGGACACAGAACTTTTATCCAAATCAAGTACTTTAAGATGTTTGATATCCAAAGCATCATCCAATGAGTCTGCTCTTTGGCACAGAAGGATGTGTCACATGAACTTCAAATCCATGAATGTTTTAGTCAAAAAGAACTTAGTAAGAGGTTTACCACAAAAAGAGTTCATATGTGATGATCATTGTGTAGCATGTCTTAAAGGCAAGCAACACAAAACTTCTCATAAGGCCAAAGAAGTAAATTCAATCTCATCTGCTCTTCATCTGATTCATATGGATCTATTTGGTCCAACATCTGTTTTGAGTTTGAATAAAAGGGCTTTAGGTTTAGTTATTGTTGATGATTTCACCAGATTTACTTGGGTTTACTTTCTTAGGTGTAAAGACGAAACTGCTGAGCTGGTTAAGTCATTTATTCTTAAGATAGAAAACCAATCCAACTCAAAAGTTAAGGTGATAAGATCAGACAATGGAACTGAGTTTATTAACCATATCCTGAACAGTTTTTGTGAGTCCAAAGGTATTGCTAGGCAATATAGTGCACCAAGAACACCACAGCAAAATGGTGTAGCTGAAAGAAAGAACAGAACATTAATTAAGGCTGCTAGAACCATGCTAGCTGATTCAAAACTGCCAATGACCTTTTGGGCAGAAGCAGTTAATACAGCCTGTTATGTTCTAAATAGGGTTCAGGTTGTTCAATCACAAGGGAAAACTCCATATGAGTTATTCCATGATAGACTACCCTTAATAGCCTTTTTCAAGTCTTTTGGCTGTCCATGTACCATTGTTCACACTAAGACTCACTTAGGGAAGTTTGAAAGTAAGGCTGAAGAAGGTTTCTTTGTAGGATACTCAAATCAAAGCAAAGCCTATAGAGTATATAACAGTGTGTCTAAAACCATTGAAGAAAGTGCCAATGTTGAATTTAATGAAAATACTGCAAATGTCAAAGGCACTGGTCCTGATTGGTTATTTGATTTAGATTCACTAACAAATTCTCTGAGCTTTGTTGAGTATACTGCAGAATCTGATGAAAACAGGATTGAAGCTGTCAACGCAAATTCTCATGCTGGTAGCACAAATGATCAAGCTGTTGGCACAAAGTTTCAAACTGCTGCAGATTCAAATAAATGGGATGAGTATACAGTTATACCACTTCTGTCTTGTGACCCTCCAGGGGTTCTGAATGCTCAACATGATTCAAATCCAGATAATGAAGTGCAACTCCCAAGTCCTGAGAGAACAGCTCCAACACAAAGGGAAACAGTCCCAGATTCAAGTCAAGCTGTTCCAGAAGCTGAACCATCAAGTGGTCCTTATAGAGATGATAAAGATCTTGGAACCTCTTTCCAGACAGATAGAGAGCCTGCACTCAGGGTTCACAAGTATCATCCTCTCAATCAAATAATGGGTGATCCACGCACACCTGTGCAAACAAGGACAATGGTTCACAAGGAGACTGCTGCTGTTGAACCAGCAGTTCTTGAATTTAGTCTAGCTGCATTTGAACATGCCTGTTTCATGTCACAGCTAGAACCTAAAAAGGCATCAGAAGCTTTGAAAGATTCATCTTGGATTGAGGCAATGCAGGAAGAGCTTCTACAATTCAAGATTCAGAATGTATGGACACTAGTTGATCTTCCTAAAGGAAACAGAGCCATTGGTACAAGATGGGTGTTTAGAAACAAGAAGGATGAGAGAGGGATAGTCATCAAGAACAAAGCAAGACTAGTAGCACAAGGGTACACTCAAGAGGAAGGAATAGACTATGATGATGTCTTTGCTCCAGTGGCAAGAATTGAAGCCATCAGACTGTTCCTAGCTTATGCAAGCTTCAAAGGGTTCAAAGTGTATCAAATGGATGTGAAGTCTGCTTTTCTGTATGGCACAATTGAAGAAGAGGTTTATGTGTGTCAACCTCCAGGATTTGAGGACTACAAGTATCCAGACAGAGTCTACAAACTAGACAAGGCCCTCTATGGACTCCACCAAGCCCCTAGAGCATGGTATGACACTTTGTCATCATACCTTCTACAGAATGGATTCAAGAGCTCTGGACAAAACATTATTCACAAAGTCCATTAAATCTGAGATTCTGCTTGTACAGATATACGTTGATGATATTATCTTTGGGTCAACCAATGACAGTCTGTGCAAAGAGTTTGAGGCTTTGATGCACAAAAAGTTTCAAATGAGTTCCATGGGAGAACTCACCTTCTTTCTAGGATTGCAGGTCAAGCAGAAGCCCACAGGACTCTTCATAAGTCAATCAAAGTATGTTAAAGACATACTGGAAAAGTTTGGGTACAAAGATACCAAAGTTGCAAGTACTCCAATGGATCCTCACAAGCAGCTTCATACGGACAAAGATGGAATAGATGTGGACATTCATCTATACAAATCCATTATAGGATCTCTTATGTATCTAACATCTTCTAGACCTGATATTATGTTTGCTGTTTGTGTTTGTGCCAGGTTTCAATGTTCTCCAAAGGACTCCCATATGGTTGCTGTTAAGAGAATCTTTAGATATCTCAACGGTCAACCACATTTGGGCCTCTGGTATCCTAAAGACTCTCCTCTTGAATTAACAGCCTATTTTGACAGTCATTATGGAGGATGCAACATTGACAGAAAATCCACAACTGGTGGATGTCAATATCTGGGAGCAAGATTGGTCTCTTGGCAGTGCAAAAAGCAAACATCTGTCTCCACTTCATCTACTGAAGCAGAATATGTAGCAGCTACAAGTTGTTGCTCCCAAGTGATGTGGATTCAGAATCAACTGAGAGACTATGGTATGAATTTCCTATCCACTCCCATTTACATTGACAACTCAAGTGCAATTAGCATTGTACAAAATCCAGTGAAATTTCCCAAAACCAAGCATATAGACATTAGATTTCATTTTATAAGGGACTGTAATGAGAAGAAATTAATCCAAGTTACAAAAATTCATACTGATGATCAGTTAGCTGATCTATTTACAAAACCATTTGATGTAGGAAGATTCACCTTCCTAGTATCAAATATTGGCATGGTTAATATGGATTAATTTGTTTTTCTTTATTCTCTATTATTCCATGAAAATTATACATATGCTTGCTTAAGGGGGAGTCACTGTTTCATTAGCAGTTGCTTAATTTTCAACTAACAGCTTGAGTATTTTCTCAAGCTGCTAGTTCATTTTCTCGGACTGTTAGTTGTTTCACTTGATCTGTCAAAGTGTGCAGGGTAATCTGGTAAGTTCCATAAGTGTGTGCGCGGGTTTAGATTTTTTCGAAACCTTTAAAGGTTCCAGTTTCGTTCTATTGTAACTACCAGTTGCAAAATATCTTACACAACCCTTCTTCGATTCTCTGAGCAATTCCCACGCCCATCACTGAAACCCTAATTCATCGATCATCAATGGAGTTTGTCAAAGAACACAACTGTCTACCTTACTCTCTCAAACACACTGACCTTCAAGAATTCCACGACATGATGGACTTCCTTCGAGGTTCCCATATCCATCATGCCTTCAATATCAATCTCACTATCTACATCTCTCATATTGAACAGTTCTGGAAACAAGCCTCCCTCAAAACCGTTAATGGAGTCACATCTTTGACATCCAAAATTGATGGCAACACTGTTTCTATCACTGAGGAAATCATTCGCCAACATCTGCATCTTCAAGATGCCTCAGGTATAACAGACCTATCCCTTACTGCCTTACATAATGGTCTTCATGCTATTGGATATAGGGGACCTGCTGAATCTTATACTTTCTTTAAATCAAATTTTGCCCCTAAGTGGAAGTATCTTGTACATATTATTCAGCAATGTATAAGCCCAAAAAGAACTGGTTGGTCAGAATTTTCATCAAATATAGCCACTGCCTTAGTGTGTTTATCAACGGGCCAACAGTTCAATTTTTCTAATATGATTTTTCAGGGTATGCTAAGGCATCATGCCCTAAAACATGGGAAATTTTTTATGTATCCTAGATTTTTGGCTGAAATTATTGCAAGAACTTGCAGTAATTTCAATGTACATAAAAGGATTCATGTTTCCCATATGCACTCTTTACCATCACTAAAACGTCTTCTAACAACAAGTGCCAATGTTTTGTCTGTGGATGTCCCATTACCTTCTGCAATGTTGGGCATCATTCCAACAAACAGAGGAGAGGGTCCTGAGCAGGCTCAGCCTAACATTACTGCTTCACCCCCAGGACTCCAACCCACTCCTCACGATACTCAAATGCCCTTCTGTTCCTATTGTTAAACCCACATCCCCACTCATATTATATAAAAGAAAAAGAGGTTCAGGAGCTCCTTCCTCCTCAGCCCTCTTACAAGAGCCAAATATCCCTGTGCAGGAGGACACTTCTGCACAGAATATCCAAAGGGCACCAACTGAGGTCACTCCCAACCTCAATTCGGAGGTGGACATCTCAACAGCAGATGTCCATATGGGTACTGTGGCTGACACTACTGTTGCATCTGCACAAGAGGCACAGGACAGGGTCAACATCAATAAGACCACACCCATGGCAACAGAAGGTGTGCAAGCACCATCTGGAAGTCCCCAGTACCAAGAATAGAGGGGCCCAGAGGTTTCTACTTCTGGAATACCTGCCAGTGATAGTTCACAAGCACCACATTCGTTTGCTGATCTTGAGGCTAGTCTGCAACTTATGCTATTGACGGATCCTCAGCTGCAACCTGTTGTAGCAATGTTGGAATACTATCAGTCCATTATTGCTGCACAGGGGGCACAAATTATTTCACTCAAACAAACAGAATCCGCTCAAAATCAGAGAATGGATTATCTCCATAAGGGTTCACCCTCTGTGGAAATAAGATCATTAAATTAGAGCAACTGATTCGAACCCACTTGGCAAAGGTTGTAGGTCCTCCTGACCAAACTAATGCATCCAAAAAGGGGGAGAATCAGGAGATGCCTCCATCAGTCCAAGCAGCTCCTACTTCAACAGTCCAAGATTCTAGGCTAGCAGTCCCAACAGTTGCTCAAGCTGTTAGCCTAGAAACTCAAGCTGCTCCTACAAGAACAACTGGAGTTGTTATCAGAGAAGGAATTCAGGCTCCCATCAGTACAGTCCAAGCTACATCTTCTGCAACAAAGGATAAGGGCAAGGGCATTCTCATTGAGTCTCCAAAGCACAAATTTTCATCTAGAGAAGCCCAGATTGCCTATGATGCTGAAATTGCCAGAAAGATAGAAGAAGAACAAGATCAGGCTTTAGACCAGCAAACCCATGTCCCAATGCAAGATGATGAAACCTTAGGTGATTACCTAAGAGTGTTTGTGGTCAAACAGAATGAGAGAAAGAGAAAAATGCCAACAGGGCATTTAAAGGCTGAGCATAGAAAGTTCTTGATAAATTTTGCCTTCTCAGCTGGTATTCTAAAGAAGATGGCTCAGTTCATGAGTACAGAAAGGCTGCAAGACATCCATGACAAAGAGATGGAAAAACGTAAGGTAGCCAAAGTCTCCAAAGAAGTCCAAAGTCAACAGAAATCAAGTCAAGCTGGTGCAAGTAAGTCAGAACCTCCTGTTCAAGCTGCTGCTTCAAATCCTCAATCAGAAGAAATCACTTAAGCAAAGCTTGATCAAGTAAAGAGGGTGCTGTTTGAGCATCAGCTTCAGAAAGTGATGGAAATTGAAAAATCCTTAGACCAGCATGACTTCACAAAGCCTCTTATTACTTACTGGTATGCTAAGCCAATGGACAACATTGACTTAAGATATCATTTTGTAGTAAGAAGAGAATCTGGTCCTGAGGAAGAGTATAAGAGCTTAATGCATATAGTCCAGGGGATGACCAGAGATGAGCTTACAAGAATGCATCATGTTGGGTCTGTGACCCAAGTCAGATCCGCTCTTCCACAAGTCAAGCAAGCTATCAAAGATCTGAAAAGCATTTTTGATCCTGAGTCAATAAGGAAAGATATAGAAGATGCCAAGGAGATGAAGATTGCATAAGTTGATCTGTTTGTCAAATCAAGGACTTACAGACTCAAATTTGCAAATGGATCTGGTATGTACTTCAATTTTGAATTTTATGATCTTCCAAAGGCTTTGTTACTTCAGATGAGATCAGTGAGAATATATTGTGATAGAGAAGATCTGAAAAAAGCATTTTTGAAGGCAGTCAATCAGAAACTTGCACAGTTGTAAGTTTTTGGAAGCCTTGGTTTGTAAATAACAGTTTTACTTGGTTTTATTTCCTTATTTGTATAGAACTTAAAGTCTTATGTAAAGAACTTAAGTTAGGGGGAGATTGTTGGTAAATATTCTAAGTAGTTCAAGCTGTTAGTTAGATTTCTCAAACTGTTAGTAGACTTTCTGTGTAAGTACAAAGTTCATGCTGTTAGTTCGAGCTGCTAGTATAGAAGTTCAAGCTGCGAGAGTAAATTCATTCAAGCTGCTCTGTTCAAGCTGCTCAGTGATTCAAGCTGCACTAACAGTTTCATAAACAGAAAGTGTTGATATTCAGGAAGAGATATTTACACGAAGATTCCAGCATATCTCTATCAGAGAAGTCAGAGTCCTTCAAGGAAACAAATCAGAAAGCATTATAAATACATAGAATAGGTTTTTCTATTGTAAAAGGTTTCTGCACGTTCAAGTTTGTATTTGCTTTTTGTTTAAGTTTCCATAAGCCTCTAAGGTTGTAAAACCCTAAGAACAATTTGTGTTCTTCATCTAATCAAACAGATTAGAGGTGATTGTAATCATTGAGTTTAGCAATACAAGCAATTTTGTAATTCAACTATATTTATATGTTCTTGATTCTGAAAGTTTTTCTTAAAACAATTAAGTGTTATTCCGCAAACTTCTTAATTGGACTTTGATTCAATACAAGATTATTGGTTTATACTCTGATCAATTCAAACCAGTTAATCTTAGGTAGTTACATTCTGATCCTGACAAAAAGTTTAAAATTAAACCCCTAAGATTTAAAAGAAATTTATATATGTATTATTGATTATATATATTTAAATGATATATATATATATATATATATATATATATATATATATCATTTAAATCTAATTACAACGTCAGTCAATTGATAAATCGGCTCACCCATAGTGAACAAACTATAAACGAGGTATAAGGCGGGTCGCTCTGCTTCCCTAAAGGAGTAGGTTTTTAACAGCTTCGCGCTGACCTACCTCCTGCGCTTCGCTGTGCGTTTAATGGAGCTACCGAGGACTTTTGATAGGATGGTGTCCAGATTAAAAGTATAATATAAAGTATTAAAACAAAAATCTCGTTTTAGATATATCAAAAAGTGATATAGTATGCAAATCCATGAAAAATGCACATCTCCTATATGCACTGTTAGTGGAGTGTGTATATTGACCGGCACACTAATGAGAGACATATTAGGAGGTGAGGTAGGACTCGCGATTCCTGGACTGATCCGTGCCGGGTCTTACGCAGTTTTGCATGATTAGATTCACCATCTTGTCCGTGATCCTTGGCAACCCAGTCACGGATAGTAGTTGAGCATAACCGAGATTAACATGTCATTGATAAGATTCAATGAATCTCAAAAGATCTAGGAATTTCATAGAGATTGAAATCGACAAGAGTTTGTCCACCTAAAATAAATTCGTGGCGTGATTACGGCGACCCTTTTCATAAAACGAATCGAAAATATGGATCCTAGCCTTAATTCAAATTGGGTAAATTGTTTAAGGAATACTTCATACTAACTAAAACTTTATCTCACAGATGTCTACTTCTACTGGTACTCCCACTCCTGCTCCCAACCATGCATCCAACTTCTCACTCCTTTCCGTTCTGGGTAGGGAAAAACTATCTGGTCCGAACTATGTGGACTGGATGAGAAACCTCAGGTTTACACTGAGGTACGAGAACAAGGAGTATGTTCTCGATGAACAAATTCCCACACTGAATGAGAATCCTACCCAGGAGGAAATGGACGCACACCAGAAACATTACGATGATGCAAACAAAGTGTCCTGCATCATGGCGTCATCCATGGTTCCTGAGCTTGCTAAAGCCTTCGAGAATACATGGGCCTTTGAGATGAATCAGCAGCTGCGAGAGATGTTTGAGGCTAAGGCGAGCAAAGAGCGCCTTGATGTGGTAAGATCCCTCATGGCCTGCAAACCAAAACCTGGAACATCTATCTGCACTTTCATCCTTGAGATGAAGGGGTACTTCGACCGACTGGAGGCTCTCAATATGGTGTTTGACTCTGAGTTCTCCATCAATATCATTCTTTCTGGACTGCCCACCATCTATAATCAGTTCGTACTCTCCTATCAGATGAACATGAATCAGAAGGAGACGTCAATTGTGGAACTGCATAATCTGCTATGAACCGCTGAACAGGGCATCAAGAAAGATGAGACCCCTGTGGCCCCTGTGCTTACTGTCGGTAAGGCCTCAAAGAAACGGAAGTCATCCTAGAAGGCCCCAAAAGGAAAGTCCAAGAAAGGGTCTCAAGGGAGAACAGAGTCCGGTATTGTGCCTACTAAAGATCCGAAGGAAGCAGTATGCTTTTACTGCAATGGCAAGGGGCACTGGAAGCGAAGCTGCCCATCATATCTGAAGGACCTTAAAGACGGCAAAGTCGAAAAGGCCAGCACCTCAGGTATGTTCATGATCGAACTCCATAACACTTCTATCTCTAATTCATGGGTTCTTGATACAGGATGTGGTACTCACATTTGCTCTGTATTGCAGGGACTAAGGGAAAGTAGAAGCTTGAAGCATGGGGAGCTGAACCTAATCATGGGGAATCGAAAGATCACGCCTGTGAAGTAAGTCAGAAGGTTCCAGCTCGTGCTTAGATCAGGAGTAGAGATTAGCTTAAATAATTGCTGTTATTCATCCGATATGAATCGGAACATCATTTCTTTGTTTGCCTTGTATAAGGATGTATACAATTTCAGCTTTGATAATAACAATGGAAGTATTTTGGTTTATTTGAATGATGTTTTTATATTCAAAGCTTGTCCTTATAATGGCATATATGAAACTGATGAGTGTGATAACAACCTATTATTTAATATTGATTCTACGAAATTGATAAGTCCAAATTGTGGCACTGTCGCCTTGGGCACATTAACAAGAAACGCATCGCCCAACTCCAAAAGGATGGAGTGTTGGAATCATTCGACCTAAAATCGGATGATGTATGCGAATCCTGTTTACTGGGCAAGATGAAAAAATCACCATTCACAAGAACGTGTGAAAGAGGTGAAGGACTATTGAATTTGGTCCACACAGATGTATGTGGGCCATTCCGATGTGCTACAAAAGATGAAAATCGGTACTATGTCACCTTTACAGATGACTATAGTAGATTTGGATATGTTTATTTAATTAAACGTAAGTCCGACACTTTTGAGACATTCAAAAGATATCAAAGTGAAGTAGAGAATCAACTGGGCAGAAAGATAAAGGTTCTCCGCTCCGACAGGGGAGGAGAGTACCTTAGTATCGAGTTTCTCGATCATCTTAGAAGCTGTGGATTAGTTTCCCAGTTAACACCTCCTAGAACACCACAACTCAACGGAGTTGCAGAGAGGAGAAACAGGACCTTGTTATACATGGTCCGATCTATGATGAGTCGAGCAACACTTCCAGTAAGTTTCTGGGGTTATGCATTAGAAACTGCGGCACATATTCTAAATCTAGTACCCACCAAGAAAGTTTCAAAGACACCTTACGAGATGTGGAAGGGAAAGCGTCCTTCCCTTGGTCACATCAAGATCGGGGTTGTGAAGTCTTCGTTGGATGAGATACCTCTGACAAACTCAGTCAAAGATCTGAAAAGTGTCTATTCGTCGGTTACCCACAAGAGTCATTTGGATATCTATTTTACAAACCACGAGGAAACGTAGTGTTTGTATCTCGAAGAGGAGTGTGTTGAGAAGGAGACAATATCTAAAAAGGACAGTGGGAGTAAGGTTGATCTTGATGAGATTCAAGATACTACCGATGAAGAACCAACTGCGAACACTGACCATCAACATGAGGCTGAGATGCCTGTTGAACCCAATGACATATCCTTACCTTTGCGCAGATTCGGTAGAGTTAGCAATCCTCCTGAGTTCTACTATGGTTTCCATATTGAACAGGATGATATGATTAGTGATAGTACACTAGTCGACTTAGATGAACCAGCTAACTACCGGGAAGCGATGGCAGGCCCTGAGGCAGCCAAATGGAAGGAAGCCATGGATAGCGAGATTGAATCCATGTATGGCAACCAAGTTTGGAACTTGGTTGATCCCACACCCGGTCTAAAGACGGTGGGTTGTAAGTGGATATTCAAGAAGAAAACGGATATGAACGGGAAAGTACACACTTACAAAGCTACGCTGGTGGCAAAGGGCTATACTCAAACCTACGGGATTAACTATGAGGAAACCTTTTCACCAATAGCTAAGATTAAATCCATAAGGATAGTTCTGGCCATAGTTGCGTTTCATGACTATGAAATCTGGCAGATGGATGTCAAAACCGCTTTCCTTAACGGGAAATTGACAGAGGATGTGTTTATGACACAACCTGAAGGTTTTGTTGACACCAAGTATCCTAAGAAAGTGTGTAAGCTTCAGAAGTCCATTTATGGACTTAAGCAAGCTTCTCGAAGCTGGAATCTTTGCTTTCATGAGAAAATCACAGAGTTTGGATTTTCTAGAAGCGAAGATGAGTCCTGCATATATGTCAAGGTCAGTGGGAGCATTGTAGTCTTTCTGGTATTATATGTCGATGACATATTACTTATAGGAAACGACATCCCAACATTACAGAGTGTAAAAGATTGGTTGGGAAGATGTTTCGCTATGAAGGATCTAGGAGATGCAGCTTTTATTCTGGGTATAAAGATTTATAGAGATAGAACGAGACGTCTAATAGGACTAAGCCAGGATACGTACTTGGACAAAATACTGAATAGGTTCAGTATTTAGAAGTCTAAGAAGGGGAACCTTCCCTTTGCTGATGGCATAAAGATTAGTAAAGACATGAGCCCGAAGACACAGGAGGAGCGAGACAGAATGAGTCGAGTTCCATATGCTTCGGCCATAGGATCTATAATGTATGCCATGACATGTACGAGGCCTGATGTCTCATTTGCTTTAAGCATGGTGAGTCGACATCAGCAAGACCCTGGTGAAGGTCATTGGACGGCGGTCAAGAATATTCTTAAGTATTTAAGAAATACTAAAGACAGGTTCTTGCTTTACGGTGGACAGGATGAACTCAAAGTAACCGGTTATTGCGATGCGAGTTTCCAAACGGATAGAGATGACTATCGGTCACAATCTGGTTGGGTGTTCTTATTGAACGGAAGAGTCGTGACGTGGAAGAGTTCGAAGCAGGAAACCGTGGCAGACTCTACCTGCGAGTCAGAATATATTGCGATCTCAGAAGCCTCAAAGGAAGTCATCTGGTTGAAGAATTTCATTGGAGATCTTGGAGTTGTCCCAATGGTTCAAGACCCCATCGAAATATTCTGTGACAACTAAAGTGCTGTTTCGTTGACTAAAGAACCCAAGGATCATGGAAATTCCAAGCATATTGATCGGAAGTACCACTTTGTTCGTAGCAAGGTTGAAGAAGGACATGTGATTGTGAAAAGAGTGCGATCAGAGGAGAATCCAGCTGATCCGTTCACAAAGCCACTTTCTCAACCGGAACACTGTAGTCATGCTGTTAGCATAGGATTACGAGATAATGTAAAGTTTAGTAGTTAGTTTTGAATTTGATTAATTGTAACAACGATTTGAAATTGTAATGGATTTGGTGATTAAATAATGGAGATTTATTTATTTGCAAAGTGCTGCCATCTTCTATTAATTTATCGTTGTGTTTCCTTTTGCATGTTTAGAACCAACTCCCAGAGTAATTAATTTTATTCAAATACCTCAGTCGTTCGTACTACCAGGAGTTAGTATTGAATAAATACTGTCATGGAATGTTAGTAGACTGTCAAGAGTTTGACATAGCATAGAGATTGCTGCAACTTTCATGGGTACTTAATGGAGATTTAAGTATAGGGCACTCGCACTTGGAAATATACTTCATGGATCAAATCATAAGTATTTCCAAGATGATAATATCCTCTATTCTTCAGACGGAGATACATTGAAGTTGCGGTTTTCTAGTCCGTCATACCTTAGTGCATTCAAACGTTGTGCGTAACTACCAGTTATAACGGATGTATCTAGTTACGATGTTATTAGTTAGCTAGCGCTGTGTATGCGAAGTTTATTCGTTCCTTTTGCCTATATGGAAAAGCGATATCTATGGGCCCTCTGATGATTAAACGTTGACTCTAGAGTGTCGGGCCCGACCGAGACAAAATTGAAGTGTTCAATTAATAAGTCTCATATAGTCATATTAATCGGAAATCAGAAACATAATTTTGAAACCAAAGATTGATTATAATCCATGTCTTAGTTTCATACGATATCAGAGAACGAAGGAATAGTTGATCCCTTATCTAAAGGATTAGCTCTGATATGATTCAGAGTTCGGCAGCTGTATCGAGTAGCTAGGAAGGCTGGTCATAGAATGTGTTTAGACAAATAGTTGCAAACTTGTCCAAGTGGGAGACTGTTGGAATTAGTGTCCAAGTCACAATTATTTGTAAACATATTGTTATCAGGTTGGATCCGTTTTGGGTGCATGCAATGAATTGTAAAGAGAAGATGATTAACTTAAATATATAATGTTAATTAGTTTGTTAATTTATTATGTTTAATAAATTAATTAGAAACTAAATAATTGATTATATTTGATTAATGGGTTAGTTTGTTAATTTATTAATAGTTAATAAATTAACCGGAAGCTAATAGAATTAATTGAGGAAGTACATGGGCTAAACTGCAATTAGTTGATAGTCAACAGGGCACCCCCTAAACCCTAATAGGGGGGCCGGCCACCAATCCATCCCACATGGATTTGGGATAAAAAATTTGTAGGTTTCTAAAACCTATAAATAGGCAGCCCCTGCCTGCTTCATTCCTCGCTCATTCAATTCTAAGTTCTCTAACGATCACAAGGGATACCAGTTTTTTGGGACTCTGAGATCTGAGTTTAGAAAAGTTATAATTATCTTTTCTTTTGTTCATTGGGTGTGAACAACTAGAGGCGATCTTGCTTTAGACGTTTGTTGCTCGATTCAGAGGCTGTTCGTGCAATCGTTCTTCGTGGAGAAAATTGCGAGTCTCAAGGTTAGTTTTTCCTTATTCATCTCTTTATTTTAATAATTAGTTGCTTAGCTTGTTTGGTTAGATCCTTAAGGTTTTATATTCTTGCATAGTTAGGTTATTTATTTTTCCGCAAAGTTTTTATTTAACATAGCAAGGGTATAGGAAACCCAACAAAAATATGCACTGGTGAGTTGGTTTACTTCTTGTACTTTATCTCTTAAATGAAGCTTGGGTTAAACTATAAAATGATATTTTTAAAGCTCCATTTATTCAAGTTAGTCGGATCTGTTGGAAATAATGAAAAAAACAGATAAGTATAGGATTTATTACGTAAGTAGTTTAAAGTATGTTATTAATTATGTAAGCAGTTTAAAGTATGTTGTCAATTATGTAATTTAGTATAGTTTAGGGACTAGATAGTACTAAACAAATATTGAAGGGTTGCGTCTCTTTGAAACAACGCAACCATTCACGAAAGGTCACCACGAACCATTGTGATGGTTCGCACACACATTTTCACTTAGTATAAATAGGAACCAATGTTCAAGGTTTCAAACTGTGTATTTCAAAGATTGAAAATTTGAAAGATTGTTAATAAAGATTATAGTTTGATATTCCTAAACCTATGAAAATCTTTGAGTTTTATCCAACTGTGGGATCAGAGCCAAAGGTTTTAAGGCTTCGTCATCTACCAACAACAGTGAATTCAAGGCAACAGAAACAATCCGAGAAAAACACTGGAAGGCGTTGCTTTTATTAGAAATCTTCGTCATTTAGTAACTTAGGGGATTAGAATCAACATCCGTACCCAAGGGCGGCCGAACATAGAAATTATTCTACCACAACCCCCACACCAATTCATCAAAGTTTTTCCCTTGATTTCAATTCTATTTGAAATCGGATTACCACCAGTAAGAAAACCCCAAACAGAATCGACGCAAAGATTATCAAGTTCAAGAAACAGGATTGCCTCATCGCAAATACATTTCATAGATATAAGTAAACCCTAGAATTCATAAGTAGCATACTGAATCGAAGGCAACAAGAATCAGAAGGATAGAACATGATTCCAGAAGGGATCACCGTAGGAAACCCCCCAGACATATTGGCATCATCGCAGGAGTAACCCCACAAACAGAAACATCACAAACCGGCCATCGCCATCACCGTAAGCCGTAAACCGCCATAAGCCACCATAGAATCCATATTCAATGATTAACATGAAGATTCATTGGCAACAATTAAGTTTTTTTTTTTACAATTTGCCCCAAATTAGAACTAGTAGAACACCGATTGCAACAAAATCCCGAAAAACCCTAGCCACCGTTTCAAAACTTGCAACGGTTGTAGAAGAAAGGTTGCATCGCTTAAACCAAAGGGTTACAACACTTCACGCATAAGCAACAATTGAAGAACAAAACGTCGATTCACAAAAAACAAAAAAAAAATACACACCGGTTGAAAGGAAGCCCACCGTTGAAGTAGTAAGAAATCGCAAGGGTCCAAGGAACAAAAGGAACCCAAAGCCCGTGCAGCATTCTAAAGATCCTCCCCGGATCCAATAATTATCAAGCCTAAACACCCAAAAGGTTAGGTATTATTTTTAATCTAATACCTTGTTTTTATTATTATTTTTTAGAAAAATAAAACTAGATAAAACCTTTTAGGATTAATTTTATTATAACGTAACTTATAATAAAATTAGGTTTCAGAAAAATAAATTACAACGTAACTTATAGTTTATTCTTGGTTTTAAAATTTAATAACACAACTTATAAAAGTTTTAAAATAGTCATAGTTATAAAATTTAACGTGCAAAGTATTACTACTCTTTGATATAAATTTTATTTTAAAGTTTAAAGTTTTTTGCAAGTGTTTTTAAGTTTTATGTGTGTGTGAGGATTGAAGCACATACAAGTGTTTTTATAAGTTTTTTTAGTATATGTGAGGATTAACACATATACATGTTTTTAAGTTTTTGATATGTGTAAGGATTGACACACATACAAGTTTTTATAAGTTTTTGAGTATATGTGAGGTTTAACACATATACAAGTTTTTAAGTGTTGAGTATGTGTAAGGATTGACACGCATACAGGTTTATTAAGTTTTAAGTTTCATTTCAAGTTTTAGGTTTAATAAAAATTGGAAGTCTAAAGTTTTAAGATTTAAAGTTTTTTTTTAAATTCAAAGTTTTTACAGTTTTATAAAAGTTCAAAGTTTTAAAGGTATTAGTGTTCAAACTTCTAAAGTTTTATAAAAGTTTAAGTTTTTTGAGGAAAAGATTATGGGTATAAATCCAAAAGGTGATAAAAGTATTCAAGTTAAGGATCCTTAACCGTTTTTCAATGTCCATTATTAAAATCATCAAATTATACCAAATGGTCCATTATAATGAGAACCATACTACAAGCAAATAGTCTTTGGGATATGGTTGAACCTACTCCTCAAACTCAACCAGACGATAAAAGAGACATAACTACGATTGCATATCTCTTTCTAGCATTACCTGAAGATCTAATATTACAAGTGGCAAATTGCAAAACTGCAAAAGAAATGTGGGATACTTTGAAAATTAGAAATATCGGTATAGTCAAGTACAAAAGGCAAGACTACAAACCCTTAGATCAGAATTTGAAGCATTACAAATGGGGGAAGAAGAGTCTATTGATTCATTCACCACAAAATTTACAAGTATTATTTCAAGAATGGCTAGCCTTGGAACAAAAATTGATAACCAATCCCTTGTGAGAATAATTCTAACATCCGTACTAGAAAAGTTTATACAAATTGTTGCATCAATCGAACAATTCTCTGATCTAGACACAATGACACTGGATGAGACTATTGGAATATTAAAAACGTTTGACGAAAGGGTGAAATTCAAGAAAAACAAACTTTTCGAAAGTCTAGACAAACTCTTGTTGACACACGACAACAATTCTGGTGGTGGACGTCACTACAACAATCAAAAGCAAGGAAATACATTTCATCACATAGACAAAGTCATCGAAAAGAAGAAAAACCCACGTTCAAGGATTATAATGAATAGAAGAAATACACTAGAGATTTCAGCAAAATAAAATGCTACAACTGTAGTAAATATGGACACTATGCCTCACATTGTCGTAAAGGAACTCGAAGATTTCAAAGACTAGAAGAGACGAATTGGATTGAAGAAGATTTAGAACCAACTCTCTTATTTGCATATTCTAGTTTAAAAGATTTTAAAGATGATGAAGAAGTACAAGTAGAAGAAGAAGAAGGAATCAACACCGAGTAAGATTGCTCAAGGATTACTGTTTTTGTCATTAGGGGAGAATGTTGGAAATAATGACAAAAATAGATATGTATAGGATTCACTATGTAAGTAGTTTAAAGTATGTTATCAATTATGTAATTTTGAATAGTTTAGGGACTAGATAGTACTAAACAAATACTGAAGGGTTGCGTCTCTTTGAAACAACGCAACCATTCACGAAAGGTCACCACGAACCATTGTGATGGTTCGCACACACATTTTCAACTTAGTATAAATAGGAACCTGTTAGATATTTAATTTCGATATTGTGGATTTATTTTGTAAATAAATATTTCTAGTAAATTTACTTGTAATTTAGTTCTAGTCTAGTTTCTTTGTTATTAAAGTTAAGGGGCCAAAGTGTAATTCCTTTAAAGTTGCTTTTATTACCCTAGGTATTTAGTGACCTAGGGTTGTGTGTAAAAAGTAGACAATTGAATATTCACACGGAGACAACATTACAGCCGCCGCATATTATTGATATCATTCTCTTTGTCTCTTCTCTTCATCGTTACACAATCATTGAGTAATATTCTGTTTGTGTGTGATTGTTTGAGGGATTTATATACATTCACGAGTGTTGATTATCTGGGAATCAACATTAACAATTGGTATCAGAGCTCAGGAGGTGGATTTCAACTCTTTTCATTCGGTTTCAGCAACTGTTTTTCGCTGTTCTTCAAAAAAAGCCACGGTTTGATCCTTATTTCTCCTAAATATTTCTGTTTTTCGTTTTTTTATGTTTCTATAATCATCTCGTATTCATTCCCTAGTGATTTAGAGCTATTTAGGTTCAATCTTTACTAGATTCTGTCCATTTAAATCTGTTTTTTAGTCTTGAAAAAATATGGGTTTTCATATCGGTTTGGTCCATTTTTGAATGATTTTTACGTGTTTTGGTATATTTTAAAGACTTAAAAGTGTTTAAAATAATTATTCAATCATTTAGAAACTATTTTTAGGCCAAAATCTGCTAGTTGTAATTCTGGAAAATTTCTGCAAATTTCATAACTGTTGCTTTCGGACCCCATTCCGGACCATTTCAGACCCCATTCCGGAACATTTCGGACCTTAGTTCGGTCCACTTCGGACCATATTTAAGTGGACTTCGGACCTCACTTCGGACCAATCCGAACTTTGGACTACCCGAAGTTTTGATCAAGTAATTTTAAAACACTTAATTTAACTTGTGCTTTCATTTATACTTCCATTTCGGACCATTCGAACTTCGGTCCCAATCCGAATTCGGTTTTCCCTTTTGAAAGATTTTTTTCCAAGTGTTCATCCGAAATCTGTACTGATCATCCGAATTCGGTCCATCTGATCTTGGTCAAACAGAACTCGGTCCCATCTTGTTCATCTGAATTCGGTCCCATCTGAAGTCACTGTTCATCCGAATTCGGTCCCATCCGAAGTCACTGTTCACCCGAACTCCGTCCAATCCGAAATCACTGTTCATCCGAACTTCGTACCATCCGAGGTACTGTTCATCTGAAGTTCAGCTAATCCAAATTCAGTTTCCACCTTCAAGATCTCATTCTTTCATATCAGCACTATAAATCATGTCTAGAGAAGCCCTTGTCCTAGGATCCGAGAACAGACCACCTGTTCTGTATCCGGATGAATATGAGCAGTGGAAGTCCCGATTTCTCAAGTTTGTCGGTATGCAACCAAATGGCAACCTTATGCTCCAATCGATTTCCGAAGGCCCATTTATCTATTATCGGGAAATTGCTGCAAGACCGAAGCCGACCCACCTATTCTCGCATCCAAAGTTGAACGTGAACCTGCAAATGAGGCAGAGCAAGACAGGCAACATGCTTACAAAAGGGCTGAATATCAGATCTACCAAGCCTTGCCCACTGATATCCTTGTAGGTGTTGACAGCAAGATGTCTGCTAAGGAAATGTGGGATGAAATAGAGGTTCAGATGCTAGGGGCCGACTTAGCCAAAATTGAGGAGGCAAAGGCCAAGTTCACCGAGTTCAGGGCCAAAGACGGGGAGTCACTACAGGCCACGCGAATTGCACATAAAGAAAGACAAGGATGACATCAACATCCAGTTCTTTGCTGCTTAGCCCCTGAATGGAAAATTGCATGCCGAGCCACGCGACGAGTGTTGGACATCCCCAATGTGTCTATCAATGTGGTTTTTAAAGAAGTGAAAAAGTATCAAGGTGACGTAAACCATCAGAAGCAGATGGCCAATCAGTTAGCATCCTTGTTACTATCTGCCAATACGGGCATTAAACCAACTGATTCTCTGACCCTGATATCCAGCAAGAACCTCGATCCCTACTGCATCCTATACTCAAGGATCATCATCATCCCAGTGCTGATATGCTTCTCCTCCGCGTGAGATTTTAGATGAAGAAGAAGCGGCAAATTAATAACAGATAGCCTTATGGACTAATCGTCTACAACAGAGATGTTTCTCCAATAAGACGAACAATCAGCTCCACTACGACACCGGCCCGTGGAGGTATTCAGATGACAGAAAAGATGACTATTGCCGAGATGACAGAAGGGATGATTATCGAAGGGATGACAGAGATGACAAACGATATGACGACAGACGGGACTATCGGGATGACCGCCGTTATGAAAGGCGAGATGATAGGAGAGATGATCGCAAGGATGATAGACGTGATTATGACCTTAGGGATGATCATCGGGAGGATAGACGGGATGACTGACGTGACGATCGAAGGGACTATGATCGTCGGGACAAACAGAAGGGACGATAGTCGAGAACCTAGCCATGCCGACAAGAGGCCGGTTGAGAGGAGAGATGAAAGGCCAAGAGCTGACGAGCCTAAGGGGAATGAAGAACGTTTGTGCTACAAGTGCGGTAAACTAGGCCACTTTGCTCGGGAATGCAAAAATAAGTAATGAAAGGGACGTTGGTTACTACGAGCGGAAGCTGGATGCCGCCAAGAGGAAGACTGATGCTATGGCTCTGGTTGCCCAAGAAGATTATTGGGATGATGCGGATACTGATGAAGACGATGATAAGGGTAAGAACTGCTACATGGCGGATCGTAATGGATTGGCTGACTACGTCACAACGTCTGATTCTGATTCAGACAATGCTACTGAGGGGGAGACACCGCAAAATCCACCAGCATGTCTGATGGCCAGATCCGAGGATCCATAATGTTCTTCATCAGATTCTGAGGCACCTGAGGTACATTCCTTTTACATTCCGAAGCATGTAAATAATTTATCTGTTTATAGTGAATGTAACTTGCACACACATATACTTGATTTAGAAGCTAGATTAAATGCTGAAACGGAAAAGTGTGTCAAGGCTGAACATCTTGCCCAAAGATTAAAAGAGTCATCTGAGTAATATCAATCGAAGTGGTTAACTAATTATAATGTGATAAAACAGATGCTAATTGAAAAGGTAGATGTTCAGGATAGGAATACATATCTGGAATCTTGTATGGATAAGTTATCAAATGAAAAGCACTCATTAAAAGAAGAAATATCCGTTCTATCAAAACAATTAGAGACGGTAAGTATGGAAAACATAGACAGCTTAGAAAAATACAAAATGATAGAAGAAGAAAGAATAAGTTTGTACTCTAGAATAAAGACCCTTGATGATGAATTTTTAAAACGGGGTCAAACTGAACAAAGTATTCATTTGAACCAGCCCAAAGAGACTAGATTTTACCATTCTAAACAAGGAATCAGTTTTAAAAATCCTAAGTATTTGGAAAAGGCTCAACAAGTTTTACCTCTTTTTTATGACATGAATTACATGGGTGCTGGGCTTAAATCTTTCTTTTTCGAATCATCAAAAGAAGTCTTAACCCAAGAGGATGAGAAACGTAATGAAAATAAAGAAAAAGAAATATCTTTTAAATATGAAGAGCTAAACGAGAGTTATCCTTATAGAGTACCCACTCTAGAGAAAGACTTCTTGTCTACATATTCTAAAGCTAAAATAAAAGCAGAACCAGTCAAACCAATCCCTAACCTTTACATTCCTACAAAATTTCTTCAACATAAAATTAAAGTCAACTCGAAAGAAAGCTCTTGATTATCAAGAAGATCTTCTTAAGGGTCAGGAAAAATTGGTAAATCAAAATTTTCTACAATTTGTAGAACTAACTGTCTACAAAGAAAAATTTGACATCGTTTCTCAAATCTTAAAAGATCGTTTAAAAGAGCCAAGAGTTTCTCGTCCTACCAAAATCCCATTCGTGTCATCTAACAAAGGTAAAACTAAAATTTAAAATTCTTCTATCAATTTTAAAGGTGAGTGCTCAAAATCTTTCAAAGCTGTGGTTTCAAAGAAGACTCAGATCCAATCCAAGTCTTTTAGGAAACCCACTCACCAAGAAAAAGAACAATCTTTAAAGTCTAAGTCTTCTATGTGTACTAACTCTCGTTGTTTTGTTCCTACAGATCATGTGAGAAGAGTGCCAAAAACAACCATGCAAGATTTTACAAGTTTTTTTTGTGAAGAAGGTTGTTATGCCAGATGATTTTGTTTCTAGAGATAGGTTGCATGTAATCTCTTAATACAATGATTGTAATGATGTAACGAATTCTAATGCTTGTTTGAAGTATTCTTTTAGTGACTTGTCTAAATTATGTCCAACTCGTTTTAGACGTCAAGTACCTGAAATGAATGCTTTTGTGCCTTATCCTGCTAAAAAAATTCATAAAAAGAAAATAAAAATTGTTGCATCATCGGCCATCACAAAAAATGAGGCTTGTACTTTGCCTAGGCTCAAAACCAAAGCAAAAGTCAAACAAGTCTCAAAAAGTCAAAAACCGAAGGTAATTTGATCGCCTAAGGTTCCAAAGCCTGTTAATTCCAATTTTCAATGGATTCCAAAAGGTTATGCATCTGGTCCACACATAACTGCAAAATGGGTTTATAGAACTGCAAATGTGTCGTATTCACCTGGAACTCCTAACCCATAAGGACCCATATTAAAATGGGTACCCAAAGTTGTGTGATCTAAATGCATATGGTTCTTGGTTACTTCAGATCAAGACCCGTACTTCAATTAATTGGCTTCTAGTTATCATAGGCTAGGACCCGTTCTTCTGCTTGTCGGTTGTGCTTAAACCGACAAGTTTGGCTTCTGTGCACACAGCACAGGACCCGGTCTAATATCATCATGTTTTCTGAACATCTCGTTTCAGATGACGGTTTGATTGTTAATTTAAGATGGATCTGTTTGAATGCTTATAGATTTTCATTATATGTATTTATTTGTTTTTCAGGAAAAAGCCATCGGGTATATGGATTCGGGTTGTTCCAAGCACATGACTGGGAGAAGAGAATTATTGTCCAATATAGTAGAACAATACTGTGAGACAGTCAAATTCGGGAACAGTCACCATGCTCACATAAAAGGATACGGGGATTTAGTCTTAAATAATCTAGTCATCAAGGATGTTGACTATGTTGAGGGATTATTACATAATCTGTTTACCATAGGTTAGCTCTGCGATAAAGGGTTAGAAGTAACGCTTAGGGCTATAAACTGTAGTGTTAAAAGTATGGATGGTAAAGAGATTCTATCCGGTTCCCGTAACTCTAACATTTACACCATAGATGTAGCTAAGCTTATGGTTAAGGATAGCATCTGCCTTCTGTCAAAAGCCTCGTCAAAAGACTCTTGGTTGTGGCATCGTAGGCTATCCCACTTAAACTTTGAAAACATCAACAAGCTGGCTGCTAAACAACTGGTGAAAGGACTCCCAGAACTATGATATGAAAAAGACCATCTGTGTGGAGCATGTGAGAAGGGAAAGATGAAACGATCATCTCACAAACCAAAACCCAAACCATCATCGAAGAGAGTGTTGGAGTTACTTCATATGGACTTATGCGGACCAATGAGGACCCAAAGCATAAATGGAAAGCGATATGTGTTGGTTATCGTTGACGAT
Source organism: Centrapalus pauciflorus (assembly GCA_020465985.1). Lineage (NCBI taxonomy): Eukaryota > Viridiplantae > Streptophyta > Magnoliopsida > Asterales > Asteraceae > Centrapalus > Centrapalus pauciflorus. The sequence goes on along the minus strand of JAANYP010003562.1, from coordinate 89,367 downwards.
TACTCACGATATACCTGGGTTAAATTCTTGCGATCCAAGGATGAGACAGCTCAAAAAATCATCAATTTTATAAAGAGTGTCGAAACCCAACAGCAACTGTCCGTTCAATCAATCCATCTAACAACGACACGAAATTCAAGAATTCGGTAGTAGAGGGCTTCCTTCAATCCAAAGGTATTCAGCATCAATATACTGCTACTAGAACACCTCAACAAAATGGAGTCATAGAAAGGCGTAATCGTACCCATGTGGAAGCTGCGCATACAATGCTGACTTATTCAAAGCTACCTCCGTTCTTGTGGGCCGAAGCCGTGTCAATAGCTTGCTACATGCAGAATCGCTCCATAATCCATAACCATTTCAATAAAACTCCATATCAACTCTTCTTGAATAAAGTACCTTTTATCAAGTACTTACGTGTATTTGGTTGCAGGTGCTATGTGCTTAATGACAAAGACAACCTCAGGGAATTCAACGAGAAAGCGGATGAAGCAATCTTCATTGGATACTCATCCAACTCGAAGGCATATCGTGCATTCAACACTCGAACCAGAAGTCAATGAAAGTGTGCATGTCACATTTGATGAATTGGCTGAACTGGCACCCAAAGTTGATCATTCAGGACCACGCATTACACCAATGCCTGGAGACTCTTCTTCTCAATCTACTTCTTTTTCACCTTCTGATTTAGTTAATTTATTTGATCCTTTTTATGTAGAATTCTTCTACTATAGGTAACACATCCAACAATTCAACTGCACCACAAATTCTATCTGATCCATCTTCATCCACTTCATACCCACATCCATCAACTTCATCCACTGATACATCTGCAGTTGAATCTACTCCAGAAATACTCTCGCACATCATGCCAAACATCCTTCCTTAACCTGAACATATTGAACCCGAACCGGAACCAGTGGTACCTTCACTAGAAACCATTGACCATGAATCATCTTCCATTCCCACTCTCACCACTGAGATTCCATCTCGTTCACCCCTTCCACACGAGACAAAATGGACCCGAAGTCACCTAACCGATCAAATCATTGGTGATGTCTTAACCGATGTCCAAACCTGAAGGGAATCTACTAATGAATGTCTGTTTGCATCATTCCTTAGTATGATAAAGCCAGCTCATGTGGATGAAGCCTTAAAAGATACGGACTGGATTGTTGCAATGCAAGAAGAGCTCAATCAGTTTGAAAAGCTCCGTGTATGGCGGTTAGTTCCCAAGCCCAAAGATCGAACAATTATCAGAACGAAGTGGATCTACAAGAACAAGCGAGATGAAAATGGTATCGTGATAAGAAACAAAGCGAGACTTGTCGCCAAAGGCTACCGACAACAAGAAGGGATAGATTATGTCACATCCTTGCTTCAAAACACGTTTGCTTATCCCAGGAATAATAATAAATGCATAAAGCTAATAAAACATTACAATAAGTCTTGCACTACACATGCTTCATGGTTACAGTACTAAGTTGCTAAAAGCATCACAATTTAAATAAAAGCAGCTACCCAGAACCCAAGGCATCATAAAGCTATACCACAAGCTGAAAGTTAGCTAAGTCCTCTGGGTTGATCAGAAAATAGACCTAAGCAGAAGGTCCAGCTTGTTCTTTACCTTTTCCTGTAAAAATTGTAAGTAGCAACTGTAAGCTAATGCTTAGTGAGTAAACAGATATTCATGAATGCATGTAAAATATGAGGCGAAAGTGCCTAAAAAGGCTGTTATGCTTGCTTGCTTGCTTGCTTGCTCATTTGCTTAATACCCAGAAAGAACGCTGCACAATTGAGACATTTCACGCAGAACGGAGATGCCACCACTATGGGTTTACCGCTGACAGATGATCAATCTGTGATGCGGGGCTAGCTACCCGCATAATGCTCAAGGGATAGTGGTGAACATCAGAATTGCTTGCTCGCTAAATATAATGCTTATGAGATGCACAAAGAAACGCTAACACAAAGTTTGCTGTATAGTATGCAGAACAATAAACAGATAGCAGATAAATATGCATATTAATAGATCAAATGTAAGATCCGGCTAAGCTGGGCATCACCTGTACCACAGTGTTCGCCTTCACTCACAAAAGTCTATTGAATTCCAAAGAAGTCACATAGAAGCAATTTATGTCTCAATTTCATATAAAACATGTAAACAAGAATAATTGTTACTCACTGTACTGAAAATGCTTTGAATCGCTCTGAAATACTGGCTCGGGCTTATTTACGCTTTAAATTGCTTTATAATGCTTGCACTTGCTTATCTAGGCTTTAATATATTCTGGCACTGGCTTTGGCTCGCAGCTGGGCTAAACAGCTTATGTATAATATCTGAAGTTTAATATTTACAGAACATGTGCTAAATTAATATTGCTAGCTCAATATTCCAACATCTATAAGCCATAACTTCTAGCTTAATATTTTGCTATTTATTTTGCTAATTTATGCGTTGTCCGTAAATTTTATCAATTAAATTCGAAATTTAGGGGCTAGATTCGAATCTGAGCATCAGATTCGAAGTCAGATTCGAATCTGAGTAACAAACTCGAAGCCAGACTCGAACTGGGTTAGATTCGAAGCCAGACTCGAACAGGGGAGGGGTTAGATTCGAACCTCATTCGAATCTGAGGATAGATTCCAGACCCATATCTCGAATCTAGCTCTATTCGAGTCTGTTCTTGGCATTTCGAGTCTGTTCTATACATACTCGAGTTTGTTCATAAACTACAGCTTTAAACATGCATTTTCAAGCCTAAAATCACAAATAAACTAAGCAACAAGCCTCGGTTTAATTATATTATACATAATCTACCATATTTTAGCTAAAACTCATACAAAATCAGCTTTAAATCGCCTAAAATGATAAACTCGAATTCGTAGCTTCAAAACCGAAAGTGCAGAAAACGAAAAGAGCGATTCTTACCTCAAATCCGTATGAAATCATACATGCAATAGGAGATTCACGTAGTACTCTTCGAGATCTTTCCGTTAACGTATAGAACACGAGATTTGGCCGGTCGGTTTGGGAGAAAAGCTAGAGAGAAGTTCAATTCTAGAGAGAGGAGCTCTGGAAAGGAATATGTCTTGCAAGAAATGAGAAAATGAACTCTCGGCTCCTATTTATACCAAACCTCGAAATTACATCATTTTACGCAAATTGCTCAAAATACTTAAAAATAAAAATGCAAATAAAAGCAAGGTGTTATAGTATGAGCCCACCACGCTTGCACTTCGTCCTCGAAGTACCTAAGACTCAAACAGATGCGGATATCGAACTCTCATGTCTTCCCCAGATTCCCAGGTCTGAGAAATTCCGTGAGAAGTCCCCCACTGCACCAACACCATTGCTACTTCTCTATTTCTCAGCTTCTTCATCTTTGTCTCTAGAATAACCTCAGGCTCGTCACATTGCAGTTTCTCGTTAATCTTGTAGCTCAGATGATCGGCCCACTTTTCTCTGTCATCTTCTTTGCACTTCCTTAGTTGCGAAACGTGAAACACGGGGTGTATGTTGGACAGTTCGCTCGGCAAGTCCAACAGATAAGATTGAGTTCCAACACGCTCGGTGATCTTGAAAGGACCAACGAATCGTGGTGCTAATTTGCCACGCTTGCCGAATCTGAACACACCTTTCATCGGCGAGACTTTTAATACAACATAGTCGTCTTTCTGAAATTCCAATGGTTTATGACGTCGGTCATGATACGATTTCTGTCGAGATTGAGCGGTTTCTAAGCGTTGGCAAATAATTCTGATCTTTTCATTTGTCTGCTGAAGTAGCTCGGGACCGGCGATTGGTGCTTCACCGGCTTCATGCCAACACGTAGGAGTTCGGCACTTGCGTCCGTATAAAGCTTCGAAAGGTGCGGCTTTGATGGATGAGTGGTAACTATTGTTATAAGAAAACTCTGCTAACGGCAAGTGATCGTCCCAATTACCGCTAAACTCTAAAACACAAGCCCGCAGCATGTCTTCGAGTGTAAGGATCGTACGTTCACTTTGGTCATCAGGCTGCGGATGATACGCTGTGCTCAAACTGATTTTAGTGCCTAATCCATCTTGTAGTGCACTCCAGAACCTTGAAGTGAACCGACTGTCGCGATCCGAAACAATTGATAGTGGCACTCCGTGTCGCGTAACGATCTCGTCTATGTACAACTTGGCTAGTTTCTCAAGTGAATAGTTTTCGCGAATCGAAATGAAATGTGCGACTTTGGTTAGGCGATCCACGATAACCCATATTGCGTCGTGCTGTCTTCGTGTAGTCGGCAACTTCGTCACAAAGTCCATCGTTATGTGATCGAACTTCCACTCGGGAATCGGTAGAGGCTGTAGACTGCCATAAGGCTGCTGATGCTCCGCTTTGACTAATCGGCATGTAACACAATTATCAACATATTGACCTACGTCTCTCTTCATACCGGGCCACCAATACTCGGCTTTTAGATCGTTGTACATCTTGGTGCTGCCAGGATGTACCGAGAAGTTAGAACAGTGGGCTTCCGAAAGAATTTTCTGTCGAACATTACCAAATTTCGGAACCCAGACACGATTTTTGAAGAGTTTTAAGCCACGAGGGCTATCGGTTAAGAACTGAAGTTGCCCTTTCATGTCCTCAGAGTTGAGGTTTTCTTCTTTTAGGGCTTCGGCTTGAGAAACGAGAATTTCATCAATCAGAGTAGATGAAAACCAAGTATGAGTCAAGGTATAGAGACATTTAGCAGAGTAGGATTTACGACTCAATGCGTCGGCCACCACATTCGCTTTGCCAGGGTGATAAAGAATATCACAGTCATAGTCTTTGATGAGTTCCATGGAGCGTCGCTGGCGCATGTTGAGCTCCTTCTGGCTGAATATATACTTGAGGCTCTTGTGATCCGTATACAGCTGACATTTGGTGCCGTAGAGATAATGCCGCCATGTTTTCAATGCAAAAGTCACAGCAGCAAGTTCAAGGTCATGAGTCGGATGACTCTTTTCATGATCCTTAAGCTGGCGAGAAGCATATGCTATGACTCTGCCTCTTTGCATCAAAACACACCCAAGCCCTTGATATGAAGCATCGCTGAAGACTACAAAGTCTTCATTACCTTTGGGTAAGGCCAGAATAGGCGCTTCGGTGAGTTTCTGCTTTAAAGTTTGGAAGGCGGTCTCTTGAGCTTCTTCCCAAATAAAGGGAACATTCTTGCGAGTAAGAGATGTAAGAGGCATGGCTAGTTTTGAGAAGTCCTTAATGAATCGACGGTAGTAACCCGCCAATCCCAAGAAACTTCGGATTTCAGTGGCTGATTTGGGAGCTTCCCAGTTTTGAATGGCTTCTATCTTAGAAGGATCCACAGAGATTCCTTCACCAGATATCACATGACCAAGGAATTGTATCTGATAAGATACAAGATTTGCAAGTTAACGCTGAGCATGAAATTTAAGGAAAAAAAATAAGCTTAAAAATGAATAAATCGAGATTGCAAGCACCTGTCGCAACCAAAATTCGCATTTAGAGAACTTGGCGTAAAGTCGCTCCTTGCGCAGCAACTGTAGCAGCTCTCTAAGATGCACAGCATGCTCAGCTTCAGTTTTCGAGTAGATGAGAATATCGTCTATAAAGACGATAACAGACTTATCGAGCATTGGTCTACAAACGCGGTTCATCAGATCCATGAACGCCGCAGGAGCGTTTGTAAGGCCAAAGGGCATAACAAGAAACTCGTAATGCCCATATCTAGTACGGAAAGCCGTTTTAGGGACGTCTTCTTCATGAACTTTGAGCTGATGATACCCAGATCTAAGATCGATCTTTGAGAAGTAACTGGCTCCCTGAAGCTGGTCGAAAAGATCGTCTATTCTGGGCAATGGATATTTGTTCTTTATTGTTACCTTGTTCAACTCCCTATAATCAATGCACATCCGGAGAGTCCCATCTTTCTTCTTAACGAATAAAACAGGAGCTCCCCAGGGAGATGAACTTGGTCGTATGAGTCCCTTGTCAAGCAATTCTTGCAATTGCTTCATCATTTCTTGCATCTCAGCAGGTGCAAGTCTATACGGGGCTCGAGCAATTGGTGCCGCGCCGGGCACTAAATCAATTCTGAACTCCACCTCACGGTCTGGCGGGAGTCCAGAGATGTCCTCGGGAAAGACATCGGGAAACTCGGAGGCTATCGGAACCTCGGCTAATGCTTTCTTTTCAGACTTAGCATCTATCGCATATGTTAAGTATGACACACAACCCTTAGCTATATGTTTCCTAGCTTTGACTACAGAAATTAAACATAAGTCACCTTTCTTTTTGTCACCATAGATGCAGATACTGCGGCCATCCGGTGTAGTGAGCTTTATCAACTTCTTCTTGCAGACAATGTTGGCGTCATGATGATCAAGCCAATCCATACCGATGATGACGTCGAATTCGTGAAAGTCCATTGGAATGAGGTCAAGTTGGAACGTGCAATTATCTAACAGAATTATGCAGTCGCGGTAAATTTTATCGGTGGACACGCACACGTTACTGGCCGTTTCGATATCAAATATAACAGGCAGAGTTGTCGGAGTAATTCCAAGCTTAGATGCAAATGCACTTGATATAAAAGAGCGATTGGCTCCAGAATCGAAAATAACTCTAGCAGGGATAGAGTTAACAAGAAACGTACCAGATACCACATCTGGTATTTCCTTTGCTTGCTCAGCCGTGATTTGGAATGCGCGATTCTGACTCCGAGCTGGCTCGTTACGGCGACTAGAACCTCCTCGCGATGTGCTATGTCGGGCCGGTTGATTTTGTCTCTGCTGTTGATGTTGATGTTGTTGCTGAGGTCGGTATTGTTGTTGCTGCAATCGCGGATGATGCTCTGCACTCGGGTAAATCATGCTGAACGGATGCGTACATGCATGCTCGTTATGTCCAGGGCGTAAACAATTGTTGCAAACTTTAACTCTGTTAGGACATTCTTCACTGCTATGTCCTATTTCGTTGCACACATAGCACCTCACATCATTGGGGTTACAACGCCCAATGTGTGACTTCTGGCAGCGGCGACACTGCCTCGGCTCAGAATGTACCGCATAAGATCGAGTTTGCTGTGGCGTAGGCGAGCTGAACTGTCGGTACTGAGACTGCTGTGGCTGAGAATATCTGGATGAAGATCCAGAATAGCTTCCGGTGCGCGATTTCTTGGGCGGTGATGGACATGTCGGGTTAATAGAGGAAGTAGGAACTCCTCCAGCTCGAATAAAATCCTGCTCGAGAATTCGAGCAGCTTCAACACAATCAGCGTAGTTGGTGTACCTCTGATGTTTCAAAAACTTCTGATACTCGGGATGTAGACCCATAAGAAAACGGTCGATCTTTCGCTCTTCAGTAGCGACTTGGTAGTCAGACAGTAGGCTAAGTCGAGTGAATTCAATCTCATACTCAGTCACCGATTTGGTTCCCTGAGTAAGAGACATCAGCTTCTCTTCCAAACGCTTCTTTTCATCAGCTGGGCAGTACTGACGAAAGAAAATAACCTTAAATTCATCCCAAGATAGGGACTTAATCCAGTTGGCTCCGTGCATGTTCTCCTGAGACCTCCACCACATGACAGCGCCACCCTCGAACAGTGTAGTAGCAAAGCTGACCTTGGATGCTTCAGCACAGTCACTAATGAGAAAAATCCGCTCGATGCCAGTGATCCACTCAAGTGCTTCGATCGAATTTGCAGCACCCTTGAAGGGTTGAGCTCCACAAGCTTTGAAATAACGAAAGTTGCAGCCCTTAGGAGGGACTACAGGGGCTTCCTCCTCGTCGGTGTCGTCGTTGTGGCGTCCAGTGTCATCGTGTTGCTTTTTCCTACGTTCTTCTCTACGCATAGTTTCGGCTTCATCACGAGCACGAAACTGTTCTTGCAAGAACTTAGCTTGACGCTCATTGTTCTCGTTAAGCATTGTTTGCATTATTTGCATGATCTGTTCAGGAGTGAGTCCACCTCCAGCTCCTTTACCAGATCCAGACATGTTCTGAAATTATATAAATAATACTTGCATAAGAATAGGCATAACTCCTATTCTACCCCATTTCCCAATTCCTAAAGCAAGGTCAAAGCCTATCTCAGGTCAAGTTAAAGCCTAGACATTCGAAGCTAATATCTTTGCTTAAAAGTTTGAGTCCAAGTGTTATTGCTAACACTTGAATCCCTCAAACTAATGCTCTGATACCATCCTGTCACATCCTTGCTTCAAAACACGTTTGCTTATCCCAGGAATAATAATAAATGCATAAAGCTAATAAAACATTACAATAAGTCTTGCACTACACATGCTTCATGGTTACAGTACTAAGTTGCTAAAAGCATCACAATTTAAATAAAAGCAGCTACCCAGAACCCAAGGCATCATAAAGCTATACCACAAGCTGAAAGTTAGCTAAGTCCTCTGGGTTGATCAGAAAATAGACCTAAGCAGAAGGTCCAGCTTGTTCTTTACCTTTTCCTGTAAAAATTGTAAGTAGCAACTGTAAGCTAATGCTTAGTGAGTAAACAGATATTCATGAATGCATGTAAAATATGAGGCGAAAGTGCCTAAAAAGGCTGTTATGCTTGCTTGCTTGCTTGCATTTGCTTAATACCCAGAAAGAACGCTGCACAATTGAGACATTTCACGCAGAACGGAGATGCCACCACTATGGGTTTACCGCTGACAGATGATCAATCTGTAATGCGGGGCTAGCTACCCGCATAATGCTCAAGGGATAGTGGTGAACATCAGAATTGCTTGCTCGCTAAATATAATGCTTATGAGATGCACAAAGAAACGCTAACACAAAGTTTGCTGTATAGTATGCAGAACAATAAACAAATAGCAGATAAATATGCATATTAATAGATCAAATGTAAGATCCGGCTAAGCTGGGCATCACCTGTACCACAGTGTTCGCCTTCACTCACAAAAGTCTATTGAATTCCAAAGAAGTCACATAGAAGCAATTTATGTCTCAATTTCATATAAAACATGTAAACAAGAATAACTGTTACTCACTGTACTGAAAATGCTTTGAATCGCTCTGAAATACTGGCTCGGGCTTATTTACGCTTTAAATTGCTTTATAATGCTTGCACTTGCTTATCTAGGCTTTAATATATTCTGGCACTGGCTTTGGCTCGCAGCTGGGCTAAACAGCTTATGTATAATATCTGAAGTTTAATATTTACAGAACATGTGCTAAATTAATATTGCTAGCTCAATATTCCAACATCTATAAGCCATAACTTCTAGCTTAATATTTTGCTATTTATTTTGCTAATTTATGCGTTGTCCGTAAATTTTATCAATTAAATTCGAAATTTAGGGGCTAGATTCGAATCTGAGCATCAGATTCAAAGTCAGATTCGAATCTGAGTAACAAACTCGAAGCCAGACTCGAACTGGGTTAGATTCGAAGCCAGACTCGAACAGGGGAGGGGTTAGATTCGAACCTCATTCGAATCTGAGGATAGATTCGAGACCCATATCTCGAATCTAGCTCTATTCGAGTCTGTTCTTGGCATTTCGAGTCTGTTCTATACATACTCGAGTTTGTTCATAAACTACAGCTTTAAACATGCATTTTCAAGCCTAAAATCACAAATAAACTAAGCAACAAGCCTCGGTTTAATTATATTATACATAATCTACCATATTTTAGCTAAAACTCATACAAAATCAGCTTTAAATCGCCTAAAATGATAAACTCGAATTCGTAGCTTCAAAACCGAAAGTGCAGAAAACGAAAAGAGCGATTCTTACCTCAAATCCGTATGAAATCGTACATGCAATAGGAGATTCACGTAATACTCTTCGAGATCTTTCCGTTAACGTATAGAACACGAGATTTGGCCGGTCGGTTTGGGAGAAAAGCTAGAGAGAAGTTCAATTCTAGAGAGAGGAGCTCTGGAAAGGAATATGTCTTGCAAGAAATGAGAAAATGAACTCTCGGCTCCTATTTATACCAAACCTCGAAATTACATCATTTTACGCAAATTGCTCAAAATACTTAAAAATAAAAATGCAAATAAAAGCAAGGTGTTATAGATTATGATGAGACCTTCGCTCCAGTTGCACGGATTGAAGCTATCAGAATCTTCTTGGCGTATGCGGCGCACAAAGACTTCAAAGTGTACCAGATGGACGTCAAGACAGCCTTTCTTAACGGTGAACTTAATGAAGAGGTGTACGTGGAACAACCACAAGGATTTGTTGATGCACATAAACCAGACCATGTTTATGTGCTCGACAAAGCCCTCTATGGTTTGAAACAAGCACCTCGCGCATGGTATGTAGTCTCTCTAACTTTCTTATCTCTGCTGGTTTCAGCAAAGGTGTGGTGGACACAACACTGTTCACAAAAAGGGAAGGCCCGCACATAATGCTAGTTCAAATATATGTCGACGACATTATATTTGGATCTACGGACAGTAATTTCTGTAAGGATTTTTCATCTCTAATGGAGTCCAGGTTCGAGATGAGTATGATGGGGGGAAATGAATTTTTTCCTCGAATTACAAGTCAAACAACTTGAAAATGGGATTTTTGTGAACCAGTCAAAATATACTCTTGACATTCTCAAGAAGTATAAGTTAGACTCTTGCACGAGTATCACAACTCCTATGGCCTCCAACTGTAAGTTAGACACCGATCCTTCTGGGAAAAGTGTCGATAATACAACTTACAGAGGGGTGATAGGATCCTTACTGTAATCGACTGTTAGTAGACCTGATATAACGTTTTCAACATGTCTTTGTGCTTGTTTTCAGGCCGACCCGAAAGAATCACATCTAACTGCGGTAAAACGCATTATTCTTTTTCTTAAGGGTACACCCGATCTTGGTCTCTGGTATCCAAAAAGCAGAATTGTGTTTCAACATCCACAGCTGAAGCTGAGTATGTAACAGCTGCAAGCTGTTGCTCTCAAGTGTTGTGGATGACAACAAAATTACGTGATTATGGATTCTCGTTCACCAAAATCCGAATTTACTGTGATTCTCGAAGTGCGATTGCTATCTCTTGCAATCCCGTGCAGCATTCACGAACGAAACATATAGATATCAGGTATTATTTTATTAAAGATCATGTAGAAAAGTGAACAATTGAGTTATATTTTGTAGGCACGGAATATCATCTTGCTGATATTTTTACTAAAGCTTTAGACGAACCTCGTTTTCAGTTTTTAGTATCACATATCGGCATGTTGAATCCACCTTCTAGTTAAATATCAGACATTGTCCAAAATAATTCTATTTCAAACATTCATGTTTGAAATCTCTTTATTTTAAAAAATATCTGTTATTTAAATTTAAGGGGTGTGTCTCAAAATTAAATTTCAATATTTCCTTATCTTTGTACATCTTTAATAATTAATGATCCTGACGAATTGCTATATGAATTGTTCATCAATGAGTGGGACGCAAAATTATTCATGTTTGTCTGTATCTTTAAGGTTGAAAAGGTTCAAGAAATTTATCAGAAAAAGAAAAAGAAAAGGATAGGTATTTATTTGAGGGAGAGTATAAATAGGATGTTAGTTTATATATTTTTTGTTGCTTTTTTAACTTCTCTATAATTTTAAATTTTAGGTTGTTTAATTTTTAAATCTTAAGTTTAATACAATATCTCAGAAAATCACAAAAAGATTTTATTTGTTTTAAATACATCAAAAAGTCAAAAATATTTTTATTTTCCATTTTATTTTATTTTTGTCTTAACTTCATTTATAAAGAAAACGCAAAAATATTTTTATTCTACAATTAATTTTTTATTTCCAAAGAAAAATACAAAAAGATTTTTGTTAAATTTAATTGGGCTCAATTTTCTTTCTTTTCTTCAAGTTGAAGTTTATTAAAACTTTATTTTCTTTGGTTAAGACCCTATTTTTATTTCAATGATAATTGAACCGGTTGGCCCTTTTTCTTTTTTTTTTGGCGCGGACCCTTACCAGCCGACCCGACCCGCCCTTCACTTAAATAGGCGGGTCAAAGGTCAAACCTTCACTTCCTTCTTCTTTAACTTACTTCTTCTTCCTCTTCTCTCACAACCGTCGACGACCACCGCCGATTCACCATTCTTGAACATACAAGCTACTCAAGCTATCATTTTTTTCCTTCTTTTTCTGCATTTTCTGACTTCGGCACCATCAGGTAACCTTCTTTTAACTTTATTTCATTCAGTCTTTAACTTGCTGTTTAGTGTGTTTGATTTTCATACTTTTAAAACTTTTTCCTTTCGGTTTTTGCTTATTTTAGGACTCTAAATCTGTTATTTTTAGCTTCATATAGTTGAATAAAATGTTCACTGCATGTTTTTAGACCAGGATCTGCATTTGCATGCATTTTTGTAGATTTTTGAACTGTTCACGTTGCATGTATGCATGAACATTAACTGCTGATTTTTTCTAAGTGTCTGTTTTGGACCATCCGAATTCTGACCATTCCTAAATTCGGATGAATTTACTTAGAAAATTTTCAAATATTTCATCTGTCCCATCCGAATTCGCACCACTGTACATCCGAAATCGGACAATTGTTCATCCGAATCTGAACCACTGTGTATCCGAATTCGGTCCATATCAGCATTGTTCAAAAATTTTAATTATTTTTCTAAGTTTCCTTTATCATTCACTGTGCATCCGAATTCGGATCTAGCACGAATTCTGCTTCCATCCGAATTTGGACCTCTTCATTACATGTCCATGCATTCTCATCTGGATTTCGAACTGAACCGAATTCGGACCAATGTACACCGAATTCGGTTAATCCAAAATTCAACACTTTGCATTTTTTTTAAAATTTTTCCATTTTTGCATTTTCATCCAAAATTAAAATCCAAAAATATTTCCAATCCTTTGCACCATTGATTAGAGTTAGGATCAGTGTTTGAGTGAAAATGTCTGTTCTAACATTGGTATCTTAACGATTGACTTTGGACTTTATTCAATAGAATTCCCATTCTACTAATAAAGACCCGATGCTTTCAACAGAACAAACAGTTTCTATTTCACACTTATCCCATACTTAGTATCAATTTCGTATTCTCTTAAGTCTTCTATTCTAACTCTGATGCAATTCTAAAGGATTCATGGAACCAGCTGTTGTTCTAACCATGCCCCATTCACCAATCCCTAACAACAATGCCTAACTCCTAGAAGAATCCATCCTACCCCAATCACAGTTCGTCAAGTTCTTCGCCCATAACTGGCAACTCAACGTATCCACCCTTCGCCGTGAAGCCAAGAATATCGCATTTGATATTCTCAAAAACCACCCACTATATTACACCCTGTCCACCGCCATATCCGTACCCCAAATATACCTTCAACAGTTCTAGCATCATCTCAAGTTTTATCTGATGCCGAACCATACTTCACCTCTACCATTGACTGTGTTCCAGTCAAGATCACAACTGCAGCCATCCGCCACATTCTCCGCCTCCCAGCCGAAGCCTTTTCACTAACCCGCCCCAATCCCTTCTCTTCTAGAAACCCTGGAAGAAATCAAAACCTTGGGATACGATGGCCTTCTGACAAAGCCATCCGATTTCCGAACAAAGAACCTTCAAGCGCAAAAGAAGGGTAGTGCCCCCGCCTTCAGACAAATAATGTAAAGGCTGAAGAAAACGGAGAAGATCAGAAGAATGGACCAAACCCTTGGGTCTAATCCACGCCTTCGCCTTCTTTCCTATTGGAGGATTCTATTCGACATCATCAACAAGTGTTTCACCGCAAAACATTCTGGCCATGACTCGGCGTCCATCCAAGTACTATCAATGTTTGCAGCGTTCGCTTACGATCATCACTTTCATTATGTTGCATTCCACTTTGACAGTTAAAAAGGGTCAATCTGGAGAGAGGAACAAAGTGAGGATGCAAATACATACCTCTTCAGCGATTTCTTCAGCTAATCATACAGTATGCGATGGATAATGACGATGATATCCATGAGCGACCAGAAGCTAACGTGTACATGACCGCCACCATTCAAAAGCTGAATCTACCAAAGGGAAATCCCACAGTTCCAGTCATGCCTATTCCGCTTTCTCTGCTACAAAGAGCGGTACAAACAGAAAGGCTTAGGGATTATTTCAGGGAATTTTATCCGGATGAGGCTCAGTCAGAACCGACTGAGCCTAACCAATCCGAAGTGAGGCTCGAGTGAGTGAGTCAGAGGGAGATGAGGCAGAAGTACAAAAATCTTTGGGTATGGGTGAGCGGGAGATTGTTCAAGAAAGAGAGGGAGTTGTAGGTGAGGAAGCAGAGGCGGCGGATTCTGAAAGGACCGTCTCTGTGTTAAGAGGGCTCGAGGTAACATCTGAGGGAGATCTAAGCCCAATAAGTCGAACAACTCCTCATAAGACCATCAGCCCAATGGTCGAACCAACCCCAACCACCGACTTAATGTCCTCTCAAAAGGACATTACTTCATTTCACGTGGAATTAACACATACTCCATCACCCTCTCACTCGGAGAGTCATGGTGTTGAAATCGGTCACGTGTCGCCCCTAGTGACCAAACTTCCTTCGACCACAGCTCACACCCCACCCCCACACACTATGCACGACGCCTTCGTGGTGTTCCCAGATGAACGAGCTGCCTTCGTGGAAGCTCCACAAACTTCCAGATTTGAGCATCCCACAGTGGAGCCAGAAGTGATGGAAGGATGACCTGAAGTTGCATCTCAAATGCCATCAACTTCAGGCCATCCCGAGATTAATCTCGAGATGCTAACGCCAGCTTTACGTGCTGCTAGAGTTGTCACCCTGGCTGACCTGGACGCCCAGAAGGAGGCTGCTGAAGAAAAACATACCGCCCTTCTCTCATTTATTAAGGGTAAGGGTGTCGCTTCTGAGGATCTGCCTCCACTAGGAACTCGTTCAGTCCAATCATAGCTTTCCGATCTCTCAGACAAGATACATGTGCTAACACGATTAATTCTTCAAGTCTAGGAGCAGCTCAACTCCTGTATGGACCGTCTTGAGTCTGCTATGATAGGGCTTTAGTGTCGTCCTCAGGCTGAAACTCAGAAAAGAAATCATGACGATCAGGACGACCCTGATCGCCATGAGGGGGAGAATCGCCGAAAAATTCAGTCTGAGGACCCGATCATGATTGTAGGGGGAGCCGAATCTCAAGGAACAAATTTCCAGGGATCGGGGGAACAGACGTTTGGGGCTCAGGAAATGATAGAAGACGAGCCGTTAGTTGAAGGTCTGGCTCCGTTGGATCCGATGTCAGCAATGGTCGAGTATGAACCCGTTCATGAAAAAGTCAAAATCATATTGGTGTCTGATTCAGACTCTGATATTGATGACGACTATCCTTTACTTACTCCAAAGCCTGAGACCGAGTCGCCACAGAAATCATCCTCATCCTTCGAATTTCTAACCTCCCCGCCCCACGTACCACAACAAGAGATTCTATCTTCAATTCAAGCTCCCTCCACTCTAAAAGAATCCTCATTAATCCAAAGCCCTCCCAGAATAAAAGTCCTCCCCAAGTCCAATCTGTACCCCAACCTCAAACCCAGGAACCAGAGCCCTCAGGAGCTAAGCTTGTACATTGTTTTGATGAGACACTTGAAGAGCCTGGTATCCACGACGACAACGACTTATATTGGGTAAGCTAGTACACAAAATGTGGGGTACACTCTCTGCCAGAGGAACTGAAAGAAGAGCTCAGGCAAGAACGAAGGGGGAAAATTTTCAAACTACTTGAAGCACAGAAGGCTGAAATGGAAGATCCCCCCGTTCAAGGTCTAAAGGAATTTTTGAAAAAGTTTCCAATCGAGCAGTTTCAGAATCCATTCCTAGAAGAAAGATTTAAGATGGTTTTCAGGAAGAAACCTGGGTCGTTCAGCAGGCGCTTATTGATGGAACTTACTAATGTTTCGAAAGCTGAACAGGCCGAGTACAATCAAATGATGCTCAGGGAGAAAAGGTCAGAAGACAAACAATGGTCAAAGTCAAAAATTAAAAAGCTTCTCACCATCACAATGTGCAAAAGAGCTAGAGTATTCTACCCTGCTTTTCAGGTGGAAAGAGAAGATGGAACTGTAGGGAGTTTTATGAGAATGATCTTGACTATGTAAATGTGGACGAATATGAGTTTTTGCACGAGAAATTGAAACACAGAATCATAAAACGTCTGTCTCACATGACCACCGTAGCCGCACTTACTCGAAGTATGAACCACCGCTTAATTATCATGTGCTTAAGAGACTTCCAAATGGAAATTGAGAGCGCACTGGTAAAAGTCGGTTTAAAAGCCCCTGAGCAAGACAACTTCCTATTAGATCATCACCCTGCTTATAAAGTTGTGCTAAGAGGTCAGCCAGGAGTTATATTTTTGAACCAAAAAGGGTAGAAATGATTCATGCGCTTCGAGGACCTCCCTTGTTACTCCGATGGAACAATCAGATTAGTCAGAGCTGAACTTATGAAAAGAATCCATGAATTTGATGCTCAGACAAATCCAGAACTCAGACGCTCACCCAAGGAGATACAAGACATCCTCAGCGGCATTGAAAATCGGAACGAAAGGATACATATCAGGCAAGTGACAAGACGATTTGATGTCAACCTTGGCCTCCGAGAAACAAAAGATCATGCCAGAGTTCCTCCATAATGATCGAAAAGGGGGAGATTGTTAGATATATAATTTCGATCTTGTGGATTTATTTTGTAATAAATATTTCTAGTTAATTTACTTGTAATTTATTTCTAGTCTAGTTTCTTTGTTATTAAAGTTAAGGGGCCAAAGTGTAATTCCATTAAAGTTGCTTTTATTACCCTAGGTATTTAGTGACCTAGGGTTGTGTGTAAAAAGTAGACAGTTGAATATTCACACGGAGACAACATTACAGCCGCCACATATTATTGATATTGTTCTCTTTGTCTCTTCTCTTCATCATTACACAATCATTGAGTAATATTCTGTTTGTGTGTGATTGTTTGAGTGATTTATATACATTCACGAGTGCTGATTATGTGGGAATCAACATTAACGGAACCAATGTTCAAGGTTTCAAATGTGTATTTCAAAGATTGTAAATTTCAAAGATTGTTAATAAAGATTATAGTTTGATATTCCTATTGTGAATTCATATTTCATGCAATTCATACAACATAACACAATTCATATGAACAATTAACAATCGAACACAATCTATTGAATGATTAAGAGAGAAAATATTACATTGGAGGTTTCGGCTTTCTTGTAAAGCAATCCTTCTTTTCTCTCTACTTAGATCCGTATGTGTGTGTGTAATCTTCGATTCTTCCTATAACAGCACACATACACTCCTATTTATACACAATACAAAGTATTGAGGATTTACACAAACAACCCCTGAACTTTTACAATAAAATTGATTACAACTCTATATAAATTTGTACCCAACAATCTCCCCCTTAGAGATGAAATCAATTTTCAAATTAAAGTACATTGCAGGGAACTTGAACATTCTTTCTTGAAACTTTTCTTGCACCTTCTCTTCGATCTCTGAATCTTCTTCTTTATTGTCTCACTCTGATCTTCACATCTCTTCTATTCTGATCTTCTCTTTTCTTGTAAGCACACTCCCCCTTGGATCATGAATAGCTTTTAAATCTCTTCCTTGATCAATTGTCTTGAGATGATGTAGTAATTGCCTTCAGTTGATTTCAAACTACTCAACAGTTGTTTCTGAAATTCAGCTTTTCTCCCCCTCATGATGATCATAAAAAATTATGAACATCATGCAAAAACTTCAGAAACATTAATTCAATGAAATTACAGTAGAAGAAATACAACAACAATTACAACTCAGAAATTATTACAAATTGATTTTCTCCCCCTTAAACTGACATCTCTCCCCCTATACAAAACAGATTTATCTCACCCCCTCAAAAAGTTCACTCCCCCTCGAATTGATATTATATCTTTTTAGAACAAAACAAAGCTTTACAACTTTGGGGAAAATGAAACACATTCATTTTGTGAGAAAACAAGTCCAGGTCCACATAGGATTCCTGTTTGCACAATAGACAAAATCTATGTGACCTACTTTCAGCGCTGGCGTGATGTTAACACTGGTAGGATTTCCAAATAGTCATCGTGAAATCCTTTATCATGAAAGAATCACTCTTATTTGTTCCGGCTTAGTCACTTTGGACTAGCAGTTTATAGTCACGCAGACTGTTAGACTCGATGTGTCCTAAAAGTGTATATAATTAGCTCTAGACACAATGTGCATCAAATGAAATTGGAGACCGGAGCAACTGTCTTCCTTGTTTCAATATCAATAATATCCAAATGATATATCGATAGAAATGTGTTATATCTCCGTGATTATTGAAACAGAAATCTTTTGAGAGATAACTGAGTAGTTGGTGGGGTTAAGTGCATGCGTCACTGGGTCCATGACGTCTTTTTCAATATCAAGTCACCTAGGGCTTGATAGATTATGTGGTTTACCCAGCTGACACAGTGTAGGATAGGATTATCTTTTCTTCAAATCCTTTCTCAACTCTCAGCTCTCAGCATTTTTCAACCTAGCTCCCTCCGGCTCACTTTTCAGAATTAAAATCAGTCAGCTTTATACGAAAAGCATGATCTGATGCACCACCATCTCCTTTCAATATCAATATCCCTCTCATTTACATTTTATCTCTGCTCGACCCTGTCAGTATCCCGTGATAACTGACACTTCTCAACTTATAAACCTAAAGAACCCTCACCCACACAAACTATAGATGGTTTGCTCCTTGGGTAGGTCTTCCGGTTCTGGATAGACCATAGAAGCGAAATTTATGCCTATCACTCAGATTGGTGCATAAACGGAGTCAGCAGAAAGATTTTCGGTAATCATGTGATATCGGAGATTATATTCATATAATTTGGGAGATATCAGATTGAAATGGAAATTCTGATATATGATATGAGAAGAATCAGATTTTCTTGAAAGATTTAGCACATGGGAGATAACGGGAGAATCCAGTATAAATTGGAAGCATTGTAACAAAGAGAATCTCAGAAGAAATGAGATTATGAAAATCAAAGAGATTAGATCAATCACTTAATCTCAATGATAGACTTAGAGATTCAAAAAAAATTTCTTTTCAGCTCAAAAACTCTTTTTATGTGTGTATCAAATATTTTCGTGAAAAATCACACACCGTTTTTGAAAATGTCATCGTCAAAGTGCGTCTGAAACTCCCCCTGGAAATAAGCACACACAGTTAGTCAACTCATAGAAATGAAATCAGGAGCAAAAAATTATAAAAATAAAACTCCCTCTTTGTCAATTTCAGCTTCGGAGTTGAATTCAGGGCAAGAATTCCAGTAAGATTTGTCTCTCAGACTCGGGTTTCAGTCTGATGTAACTGAAAGCCTTTGACTCTGGTTCATTGAAGTCTGGGTTCTAGTCTGAATTAACTAGAAACCATTTTGATTTGAAACACGGGTCTTGATCTGATGTAATCAAGAGCCTATTGAAATGAAGAACGGGTCCTTATCTGAAATGATAAGAAACCTATAACCTGCAAAATTTAAGATGTCTTTGGTATCCAAACAGATTTGGATCCAGACTTGTTAGCGCTCTTGGGTACCCATTTCAAAACAGGTTTTGGTACCCACTTGTACTTGGGTTTAGGTACCCATTGCATGTTATAACTATCAGCTTCTCTTTCAAACGCAGAAAACAAATTTCTTTGAGTATGAGAAAATTGAATATCTGAATTTCTAAAGAAACTTGAATTTGAATGATCAGACTTTTGCGAACTCTTCTTTTTGAAAAACTGTCCGGTTCTTGCCTGTTTCTGATAATACTTGGTATTTTTCTGTGAAAATGTTTTCTGATTAGAATGACCAGTATTTTCAGAAACTTTAAGAAAATTTGACTTCGAAGATTCACCGGTGTAAATCTTGACCGGAAGTTGTTCAACAATTTTATCTTTGCCGCTGTGTATCTTTAACAGATACTTAAGTTTAAGATCTGAAGAAGGATCAAACTTAGCAGAGTTAGTTAGATTCACTTCACTTTCAGAAGACAAACCAGAGTGATCAACATTGGATTTTAAACACACTGAAGAAGGGGTCTTAACCTTTGACTCAGTTGACGAAGTAAACACATGTAATTGTTTTGTAAGATGAAGTATCTGATCTTCCAAACTTTTGATAATGACTAAATTTGAATTTCTGTCATGATCAAATGATTGGTAATCATATTTAAAAGATTGTTCTTTGATTAAGAACATTTGTCTTTCATCTTCAAACAATTCAGATTTTGATTTAAAATCTTGTTCTTTAAGTAAGAACTCATGTCTTTCCTTCTCAATCAAATCTTTAGTTAAAGACAACTCTTGTTGAAGAGCAAAAATTTCTTCATTTTTGTTTAAAATACAATTCTGATCAGTTGGTTTTGTCTTACAAAGTGTATCTTCAAGATCCTGAACTTTCTTGTAAAGATCAGATCTTTCAGGCAAAAGATATTTCAGTTGAGTTGCATTCTGAAAATTTTCTTGTTTCAGCTCATCGAGTTCTTTAAGTAATTCAGATATTTTCAATTGATGAGCACAACTCTCAGAGTTTTGTTTTTCTTTTAAGCTTTGAATTTCTTCACTCAGTATTTGTACGTCACGTAACGCCAAATGTTTATCAGTATTTAACTGAACGAGAATGTCGTAATTGTTCTTACGAATCTTTTCAGATTCAGTAAGTTTGACAATCAGCTCAGACTTTGAAAATTGTTCAAACATCATTATGAATTGCAGAAAAATGAACTTCCAAGATCTTTTATGGACTTATGAAAATTTGAATGAATCTTGATTGAATAAAACTGAATCTTGAATGATTAATTTGTTAAAAATCAGCTCTGATTTGACTTTTTGACGTTGAAATTTTAGATTTTCTACAGAAAAATGCCTATAACTTTTTTCTGGAGTGGAATTGGGCCTCGAAAATTTACCGAACCGGCTATGCCGGTTCTAGAAATGTAGATCTCTTTTCAAGCTTCGATTTGGCGTATGGTAGGCCTTCTAACGATGTTCCAGTCAAAAGTTATGGCCAATTTAAGCAGCTAAGGTCAAATAGTCAAAAGTATGATGAAACTCGAATGAATAAGGACTCAACTCGAGTGAAGAGTAATGAAACTCGAATGATAAAGTATTAAACTCGGATGGTTAATTGTGAAACTCGAATGAAACACAATCAAACTCGATTGAAAGAGAATGAAACTCGAATAAGCTTGATGAAACTCGAATGATGAAGTATCAAACTCGAATGATGAAAGGATCAAACTCGAATGATTAAAGATAAAACTCGAATGATTGTGTATGAAACTCGAATGAACAAGAATGAAACTCGAATGAAGAAGGTATTAAACTCGATCAATTAAGCTTGAAACTCGATTCATAAGGCATGAAACTCGATGAATGTATTATCAAACTCGAAATAAGCATATATTAAACTCGAATGAAGCATTCAGCAAACTCGAATGAAGCATTCATCAAACTCGAATAAAGCTTTCATAAAACTCGAATGCCTTCTTTATAAAACTCGAATGCCTTCTTTATAAAACTCGAATGCCTTGTTAATAAAACTCGAATGCCTTCTTTATAAAACTCGAATGACACTATGAATATAGTTATGCCCGAGTTTTATCATTTTTCAATAAAAACAAGATCAGATTCGAACTTTTTCAACAAAAATCCATGATTTGACCTCAAATTGATTTCGAGGGTTCGTTTTAATAGCAGAAACAACTTTTGTGAAATCACTTTGGCTAATTCTCGATTAAAAACCAAAAATTGACCAAAAACCTCAAGAACACACACTTTTTCAAAAAATCTGAAATTTCTCAATTAAATTCTGTGTGTTTTGAGATAATATTTGATGTTTATGTCATCAGATTCGCCTTTAAATTTCACACCTTCGATCCAAAATTCAGATCATTTCATCCACAGAATCAAAATCCTCAATTGATTTTCAGATTTTCAAAAAAATGAATATAACAGTGTTCTAAAAAAAACGATTTCAGATTCAAAATTCACTCAAATTCAGCCATATTAGGCTCTGATACCAATTGTGAATTCATATTTCATGCAATTCATACAACATAACACAATTCATATGAACAATTAACAATCGAACACAATCTATTGAATGATTAAGAGAGAAAATATTACATTGGAGGTTTCGGCTTTCTTGTAAAGCAATCCTTCTTTTCTCTCTACTTAGATCCGTATGTGTGTGTGTAATATTCGATTCTTCCTATAACAGCACACATACACTCCTATTTATACACAATACAAAGTATTGAGGATTTACACAAACAACCCCTGAACTTTTACAATAAAATTGATTACAACTCTATATAAATTTGTACCCAACACCTACACCTGTGAAAATTTTTATAGTTTTATCCAACAGGATCATATCATCATCCATGAACAGTATATTGTCTCCACTGCAATTAGATAATAGGTCATTATAAATCGGCATTGACGTGGATATATGAGTTAATCATATCATGGGAATTTTAGTTATGTGTTGCATAACCACTTTGTGGAGGGCAAACATACCTTGTTGCATCTTGTGGAGGTCAATAAATCAATATCCATGCTACTTAATATTACATTTAGTTCATGGTCTTAAAAATAACTTACTATGCATAAGGTACAACTATATAAAGCATAAGGCTGATTTTTATGAGGTACATGTTTAAGAAGCAAGGTGTATAATGTTCTATTGCAACTATATAAAGCATAAGGCTGAATTTTAAGTTGCCTTTTGAGTACGTTCACCCCCTAATCAAAGTTTGTTATCCTTGTGCCAACATTTAAGGGTCTCAAAACTTTTAAAACCAAGAGACGGTTTCACATTTTTTATTCATGGTTTCTTGGACCCCAAAATGCTTGTTTTCAAATGAGAAGTAAGACCCTTAAATACTAGTTTTGAATTTACAATCCCTAAAATAGAAATTAACATAAAGTGTGTTCCATTGTATGCAACTTTACAATTTATTGTAGGTTTTACTTTTGCTGCTTTTATATTTTTCTCTCTGAATTTGTTATGGAACACATTCTTGATTCCTTACATGGTGCTAGCATGAAATCCTTATTCGTGTTCACGTTCTTTTTCGACAATAGGGATGATATGATATCGTTTTCAAAGATCCTCTTAACACTTTCTTTGGAATCGAGAATTATAAATCAATCTTCTGGGCGTTAAGATTCAACGGAAGAATCTTCTTCAAGGTCTTGTGGGTTGACATCATAAGTGTGTGGCAACCCGTTGAAAGCACAATAATGAATTGCTGGACAATCAATGGAATTCCTCGAGTTCCATGGGAGAGATGTGGTTGATTTGACGGTATTTCATAGTACAAGCTTGACAAGAACGGTAAGATTTACGAACACTGTGTCCATAACATAGCCTTAAATGCTCCTCCAAGGTTTCAAGTTCTATCTGTGAATGAATTAATCCAATCTCTTGGTTGCCCCTCAACCCTAAAACTGACTTATTTTGAGATATCATTGTCTCCATGGGAAACTCCAAATTGTTTCGGGGTGAGTAGTTTTCTTGCTTCCCTTTCAGAGCCAAAGTCGGAATCATCAAGTAATAATTAGTGTTCTCGGTTGTCTCATCAACGAAAATTTTGGTCAAGTTTTGAGGTATTGTAAAGCATGGTACTGTTCATAGGAGTCTGATATATTTGTTGCATATGTTATATAAAATTGCATAGCCCCTGTGTAATAACTAGGCTTTTGTCTTAGAAGTCTGTATAATGCATAATTCTATATATATTTTTGTATAGTGCAAACCAAGACTTTTGTTGAAATGCTTTACTTTGGTGCAATTGTGCGAATGCGGATTCTCATTGTATTACTGTCATTTTGGATGACCAGCTATTAAAAATGTTATATTTTGTCCTTCTGTACTTGGTTTTATAGTTCTAATGCTCTGATACCAACCTGAAACGTCCTCATGTATTAATGATATAATTGAAATCACCAGGATCAATACACAACCCAATGATTAATCATGAAATTAAAAAATGATAACTTAATACAGATTTAAGCAGTTCCACACTAAAGCAAGAAATGTATATGTCTACAGTGATATAGTCGAACTATTACAACATCATAAATTGTTTTGAAAATATAGAATCCCAGCCCAAAAGCTATATAATCCATGTAACAAATAGCATCTAGGACACCGATTTAAGAAATGATATGCCTAGGAGGAAGGTCCAGCTACACCTTTTCCTTTGCCTGAAAATATTGAGAGTCAACGGTAAGCAAATGCTTAGTGAGATAACAGATTATATATTCAACAATTATTTCTTCACAAGCTAATGTGAAAACAGGCAGTGTAAGCCCCAAAGTATTGAAAAGCTATGCAGTGCAAGCATGAGGTTGGCAATTCAAAATGCTGATCGGGGATGTGTCGAACCTGACCAGGAAAGTGAATGGAATGATCAGTCTCCGACAGTGGCCTGCTGTCAGCCTCAGTCCAGGTCGCATCAGATTGTGAAGTAATTATCATGCAGTGCAGGCATGATATATGAGTTTCAATTGAATGCTGGCTACATGTTTGTCACATGTCAAGTACGAGTGTGCATCATAACAATGAATCATATGTGAGTGCCAATTGATGTATATTGAACAATGTGAACATGCCATTGAAATGTAAATGTGAAGGCAAAGACAATAAATGTTCGAATAATAATATATTACTCACAGTGGTTTGTACAGTGTAAGTTGGCTCTGAATCAATGTGTGTTAAACAACACCACAAATATCCTGTTATGTTAGTGTAATAGTGTATCAGTGTTCGTAATTGCTTAAAACTTGATTCTGAAAAGTTATGTAAATTGTACTGAAATTCGGACCACATCCGAATTTCGGATGAACCGAAATCCGGATGGCCCGAAGTCCATCCTTAGTAAATTGCTTTAACTATTAATCCGAAATTCGGATGACTCTTGATCCGAAATTCGGATGGTTTGTTTATCCGAATTCGTGTCTATACTTAGTAATATTGCAAGTTTTTCATCCGAGTTAGCATGTGAACCGAACTCGGTTGTGACCCGAAATCGGATGGATCCGAATTGAGAGTAGGTCCAAAATTCGGATGACCCAAATTGTGTTCATCAAGTCTGAATATCCACTCTTGTATTTTCTTAATATTTTTCCAGATTTCACTTTGTCCATTTTATGCATGTATTGTGTCTAAAATTGATGATATGAACTTAAATGTACTCTTTTAACTTATAACATAACATCCTTATATCAAAACAGTCCATTTTGTCCAATTTTTCATCACTTGTCGATGAACACCCAAGAAAAACACACACTAAATCACCGAAATCATACTTAGAAGTGGAATCTGAAGCTGAAATTTGGTATACAACATCCCTAACACTCGATTTAAACAATTCCATAAAGACATACAACATGCATTAATTTATAGACACATTCTATTATTCGGTTCTTCTTAAAACCGAACAAAAAACTCCAAAAATGCAATATCGAACAAGTCTAACCTCAAATTGTTTGTTTTAATGAATTTAGCTTTGTATTTGCAGCTTGAATCCAACTTTTTAGCCTTCAATTCAATGTTTTTAGGATCTTGATTTGTGGGATGGCGAAAGAGCCGTGGTTTCTAGAGAGAGAGGAAGATAGAGACGGGAGAGTAGAGAGAGTGTGTGAATTTGCAATAATGAACATTTATTCCCTTTTTATTTGTTAATTTGCCACAATTGCATATTACACCCTTCAACTTTGTATTTTTATGACCTAAATCTATTTAAGTCAGTTTCTCATAATTATGCTTGCTCAAAACACAACAATGATAATTTATCATTATCATTGTTATTTTTAAAATACTTCGATCGATGATTATTATTTATTCTTCCGATGTCGGTTCCTTGTTGTTTGCTTGCTCATAAAACTATGATGAGAATTTCTCCTCATTTTTTTTCATATTTAATATTGTGAACGAAACCGATATAATAATTCCATTCATGCATTAGATTGAGTCTTAAATTGTAAATTACAAGTGCTTTAAATTTGGGATGGTACAACATGGGCTCCACCACGCCTATACTTCGTCCGTGAAGTTATGCTGCGCTAAACAGACTTGGGTACTTAGTCTTCATATCCTCTTCAGACTCCCAAGTGTGGTTAGCTCCCCTGTGATGCTTCTGTTTGACCAGCACCATCTTGATCTGTTTGTTTCGGAGTTTCTTGACTTTGGTCTCAAGTATGCACTCCGGCTTATCAATGAATCTTAGTCGTTCATCAACCTTTATCTCTGAATGGTCAGTCCATGGTTCCCTCTCGGGCACCAGACTCTTTCTTAAGTAGCCTACGTGAAGACGGGGTGAACTCCCGATAGTTCTTCTGGTAAGTCCAAGAGATAGGACTGATTCCCAACTCTTTCACAAATCTGGTAACTCCTTTCATCGGAGTCACCTTCAAATATACCCAATCGTCCTTCTGAAACTCTATTGCTTTATGACGGCGATCGTGGTAGTTCTTTTGTCGATTTTGCACCGTTTTCATGTATTGCTGAATCAGTTGGATCTTTTCATTGGTCTCTTGTAGAAGAGCTGGCCCGGCAATAGGCGTTTCTCCTGTTTCCCTCCAACAAGTTGGAGTCCTACACTTCTTTCTATACAAAAATTCGAATGGTGCCATTTTGATGGTTGAATGGTAACTGTTGTTGTGGGATAATTCAGCTAATGGGAGGTGATCGTCCCAGTTACCACCCAAATCCATGAAACAGGCTCTAGCATGTCTTCTAGTGTTAAAATCGTCCTTTTGCTCTCCCTGTCGGATTGGGGTCTATATGCAGTACTCATTGCGATACGAGTACCAGGACCGTTTTGTAGAGCAGCCCAGAAGTTCGAAGTGAATCTACTATCTCGGTCAGAGACAATAGACTTAGGAACCCCGTGCCTTGTAACGATTTCATGTAGGTAGATCTGATCATGACAACCCAAGGAATAAGTTTCTTGAATAGGTATGAAGTGAGCAGATTTGGTTAAACGGTCAACAATGACCCAAATGGAATCATGTTGACGATGTGTCTTCGGTAGTTTTGTTATGAAGTCCATAGTAATATGATCCCACTTCTATTCTGGGATAGGAAAAGGTTGCATACTACCATAGGGTTGTTGATGTTCAGCTTTGACCAATCTGCATGTTTTGCACTTCTCTACGTATTGACCGACATCTCTTTTCAATCCTGGCCACCAGAAATCTGCTTTTAAGTCATTGTACATTTTTGTGCTTCTAGGGTGAATTGTGAACTTGTATTGGTGAGCTTCTTTAAGAATTACATCTCGCATATTCCCGAACTTAGGAACCCATACTCTGCCGTATACACCTTTGAGGCTGGTTCCATCATCTTGCATAATTGGTAACTGAATCCTGACTTCTTCGTTCTTGATATTTTCTTCCTTTAAGGCCTGCAATTTAGCAGCCCTTACATCATCTATGATTGTTGATGTCAGTATCGTACAAGTCAAGGCATAACAGTACGCCTTGCAGTATGCTTTTCTACTTAGGGCATCAGCCACCACGTTGGCCTTCCCCGGATGGTATAAGATTTCACAGTCGTAATCTTTGATCAGCTTCATCGACCTCCGTTGCCTCATATTCAAGTCCTTCTGACTAAATATGTACTTTAAACTTTTGTGGTCAGTGTAGAGCTGACATTTGGTTCCATATAAGTAGTGCCTCCAATGTTTGAGAGCGAAAGTCACAGCAGTTAGCTCTAGATCATGAGTAGAGTAATCTTTCTCGTGTGATTTGAGCTGTCTAGAAGCGTATGCTATGACATTTCCTCTTTGCATCAGTACTGCTCCCAAACCCATGCCTGATGCGTCTGTATAGACTACAAAGTCCTCGTTCCCTTCAGGCAGGGCTAAAACCGGTGCTTCACTTAATAACTTCTTTAATTTGTCGAAAGTCGTTTGTTGTTCTTCTTTCCAAAAGAAAGTTGTATTCTTGCGAGTAAGCTTGGTAAGTGGAACGACTATCTTGGAAAAGTCTTTGATGAATCGGCGGTAGTAACCAGCCAATCCCAAAAAACTGCAGATCTTAAAGGCATTACGAGGTGATTCCTAGTTCTGGATAGCCTCGATCTTTGCAGGATCAACAACAATACCAACACCAAATATCACGTGCCCCAAGAATTGAATCTGATTTGAATGTTTAGAAGAAACAAGTTAACAAAGAGTTTACAAGTGAGTATAGGGATCAAAAAATTGTTTCGAATGTTAAGACGTACATGCCTCAACCAGAATTCACATTTTGAGAATTTGGCATAAAGTCGCTTTATGCGTAGCAACTCTAGTAATTCTCACAAATGTGTAGCATGATCCACTATGGTCTTCGAATAGATAAGAATGTCATCGATGAACACGATGACAAATTTGTCGAGCATTGGTCGGCAGACTCTATTCATGAGATCCATGAAAGCAGCCGGTGCATTCGTAAGACCGAACGACATCACCAGAAACTCGTAGTGTCCGTAACGAGTTCTGAAAGCCGTTTTTTGAATATCGTCATTGTGAACTTTGAGCTGATGATATCCCGATCGATAAATCAATCTTCGAGAAGTAACTAGCACCTTGCAGTTGGTCGAAGAGATCATCAATCCGGGGCAACGGATATTTGTTTTTTATTGTAACTTTGTTGAGTTCTCGATAGTCGATGCACATACGCAATATGCCATCCTTCTTCTTAACGAACAGAATAGGAGCGCCCCAAGGAGAAGAACTTGGGCAGATAAAGCCTTTATCAAGTAGCTCCTGTAATTGTGTCACCATTTCCTGCATTTCTGCAGGGGCTAATCGGTAGGGAGCCTTTGCTATTGGAACAGCTCCGGGAACATGATCAATGCGGAATTCCACTTGACGATCAGGTGGCAATCCCGAGATAACTTCTGGAAAGACATCTGTAAATTCAGAAACAACGGGAACGACATAGAGAGATTGAATTTCAGCTTTTGCATCAACAGCATAGGCTAAATAAGCTGAACAACCCTTAGCGACGTGCTTTCGGGCTTTTGCTATAGAGATAAGGCATAAGTCGCCTTTTGTGTCTGTCGCCGTAAATACATATGTCTCGACCTTTAGGAGTGGTAATCTTAATCATTCTATTTTTGCACACAATCTGAGCCTCGTTATGGATAAGCCAGTCCATACCCACTATGACATCAAATTCCCCAAACTCCATAGGAATTAAATCTAAATTGAACACTACATTCTCTATAAGCAAAGTGCAATTCCTATATACTTTTATCAGCTTTGACTAACATATTTCTAGCAATTCAAATGTCAAGCACAAATTGCAAGTTTGATGTAGGCATGTTAAGTTGACGAGCAGATGAAGTGGAGACAAACGAACGGTTGGCTCCGGAATCAAACAGAATGCGTGCAGGAATTGAATTAATTAAGAACGTACCAGTGACCACCTCCGGGTCATCTCTTGCTTCCTCAGCTGTGATCTAGGAAGCCCTAGTTGGAACCCTCTGAGTTTGATCTCTGCGAGCAGTGGAAGCTCCAAAAGATCTCGTTGTGGATTGCTGAGCACGTTGATCTCTTGGGGGTTTTGGGCAGTCCTTTGCAAAGTGGCCAAGTCTATGGTAGTTGTAGCACGCATCGCCTTTTCGAAAATAATGCTCCCAGTGATGGCCCTTCTGCCCACAGCAGAAGCAGTATATATTTTGCGTTTTGCACTCCCCATAGTGCGTCTTTCTGCATCTCCTGCAGTCCCTCATTTCAGTATTGGGCGAAAAGGCCTTTCCCTTCTTTGGCAGGAAGATGGTTGATTGGATTCAGGAGATGATCGGGATGATCCAGACTCCCGTTGCCTTTTTGGCGGCGACGGTTGAGTCGGTACCGCAGCGGTTGACCCCATGACGTACCCAGATAACAACACAATCTGCTCTACATTTTGAGCAGCCTCCAACAAACCAGCAAAAGTTGTGTACCGAACCCCACTCATGGTTTGACGAATTTCATAATCTCAATCGGCCTCAAACCGGGATATCTTTCTTTCTTCTGTATCGACTTGATGGGGTGCAAAAAAAGTTAATTGGGTGAACTCGACATTGTATTGGGTGACTGTCTTTGCTCCTCGGGTCAGACTTAAAAATTTTGCCTCAAGACGGTGCTTCTCGTCGGCCGGAAAGTATTGCTGAGAGAATACCTCCTTGAACTCGCTCCAGGACATGTGTGACACTACTTCCATCGTCAACACATTAATCATGGCATCCCACCACATAACTGCGTCTCTTGCAAACATTGCAGTTGCAAACCTGACCATGTCCTTTTCAGTGCAGTCGCTGATTCTAAAAGTTCTTTCGGTGGTGGTGATCCACTCTAGTGCCGTCACGGCATCTCCAGTTCAATCAAAAGTAACAGCTCCGTTACTTTTGAAGTCCTTAAACCTACACCCATTCGCTTTGTTAGAAGATCCAGTGTCTTAATGCCTTTCTTCTTTTTCTCCTTGTTGTTGTTGTTGTTGTTGTTCCTTATTCTTTCTTTTGTCAGCCTTTCGTTTCGCTTCGGCCTCATCTCTGGCCCTCAATTGATCGGCAAATGACTGAGCCTGCTCAGCCAATCTTTTGGCTTGTAACACATTATTTCGTTCCATGAGAGCTTGCATCATTTGGAACATCTGCTTAGGAGTCATATCATCCCCTGACATGTTATGAAATATAACAAATAATATTTAGAACATTTATTTTTGAGTCCTAGTGTTTACAATTTCCCTTTATTTGTCCCCGTTGCATGTCAATCCAATCTTAGTTCAGATCATTTCCTAGGAGTCAATTCTAATATCATAACCTAAGTTTGAGTCCAAGTCCTCGTGGACACTTGAAACCTCAAACTAATGCTCTGATACCAACCTGAAACGTCCTCATGTATTAATGATATAATTAAAATCACCAGGATCAATACACAACCCAATGATTAATCATGAAATTAAAAATTGATAACTTAATACATATTTAAGCAGTTCCACACTAAAGCAAGAAATGTATATGTCCACAGTGATATAGTCTAACTATTACAACATCATAAATTGTTTTGAAAACATAGAATCCCAGCCCAAAAGCTATATCATCCATGTACCAAATAGCTTCTAAGGACACCGAGATAAGAAATGATATGCCTAGGAGGAAGGTCCAGCTACACCTTTGCCTTTTCCTGAAAATATTGAGAGTCAACGGTAAGCTAATGCTTAGTGAGATAACAGATTATATATTCAACAATTATTTATTTACAAACTAATGTGAAAACAGCAGTGTAACCCCATAGTATTGAAAAACCATGCAGTGCAAGCATGGGGTTGGCAGTTCAAAATGTTGATCGGGGATGTGCCGAACCTGACTAGGAAAGTGAATGGGATGATCAGTCGCCGACAGTGGCCTACTGTCAGCCCCAGTCCAGGTCGAATCAGATTGTGAAGTAATTATCATGCAGTGCAGGCATGATATATGAGTTTCAATTGAACGCTGGCTACATGTTTGTCACATGTCAAGTACGAGTGTGCATCATAACAATGAATCATATGTGAGTGCCAATTGATGTATAATGAACAATGTGAACATGCCATTGAAATGTAATGTGAATGCAAAGACAATAGATGTTGGAATAATAATCTATTGCTCACAGTGGTTTGTACAGTGTAAGTTGGCTCTGAATCAATGTGTGTTAAACAACACCACAAAGATCATGTTATGTCAGTGTAATAGTGTATCAGTGTTAGTAATTGCTTAAAACTTGATTCTGAAAAGTTAAGTTAATTGTACTGAAATTCGGACCACATCCGAATTTTGGATGGACCGAAATCCGAATGGCCCGAAGTCCATCATTAGTAATTTGGTTTGTACTATTCATCCGAAATTCGGATGTCTCTTGATCCGAAATTCGGATGGCCTGCTTATCCAAATTCGTGTCTATAGTTAGTCGTTTTGCAACATCAGAGTTAACATGTGGTCCGAACTCGGATGGATCCGAATTGAGAGTAGGTTCGAAACGTATGACCCGAATTGTGTTCATCAGGTCTGAATTTCACACTTGTATTTTTCTAATATTTTTCCTGATTTCACTTTTGTCTATTTTATGCATGTTTTGTGTCTAAAATTGATGATATGAACTTAAAGTACTCTTTTAACTTAAAACATAACATCCATATATCAAAACAGTCCATTTTGTCCAATTTTTCATCACTTGTCGATGAATACCCACAAAAACACACACTAAATTTCCGAAATCATACTTAGAAGTGGAATCTGAAGCTGAAATTTGGTATACAACATCCCTAACACTCGATTTAAACAATTCCATAAAGACATACAACATGCATTAACATTTATAGACACAATCTGTTACTCGGTTCTTCCTAAAACCGAACACAAAAACTCCAAAAATCGCAATATCGAACAAGTATTACCTCAAATTGTTTGTTTTAATGACTTTAGCTTTGTATTTGTAGCTTGAATCCAACTTTTTAGCCTTCAATTCAATGTTTTTATGATCTTGATTTGTGGGATGGTGAAAGAGTCGTGGTTTCTAGAGACGGAGGAAGATAGAGACGGGAGAGTAGAGAGAGAGTGTGTGAATTTGCAATAATGAACATTTATTCCTTTTTTATTTGTTAATTTACCACAATTGCATATTACACCCCTCACCTTTGTATTTTTATGACCTAAATCTATTTAAGTCAGTTTCTCATCATTATGCTTGCTCAAAACACAACAATGATAATTTCTCATTATCATTGTTATTTTTAAAATACTTCGATCGATGATTATTATTTATTCTTCCGATGTCGGTTCCTTGTTGTTTGCTTGCTCAGAAAACTACGATGAGGATTTCTCCTCATTGTTTTTCATATTTAATATTGTGAACGAAACCGATATAATAATTCCATTCATGCATTAGATTGAGCCTTAAATTGTAAATTACAAGTGCTTAAAATTTGCGATGTTACATTTTATATCTTTAGTATTGATTATTTACATAATATTGAGTGTTTATTATTATTCTAGTGTATATTTTTGAGTTTTATCTTGATATTATAGATTAATTAACTAATAATTTTATATATTTTAGTTTTTGATATTTTTTTAGTTGTTTTGAGTAAAATAATTCCGGACACATTTAGTTTGTGATATATGTTTATTTTTAGGGGTAAAGTCATACAATAGTAACCTACTTTTGAAAATTTATCAATAGGGGACGTCTACTTTTTTAAATATCGATATGGTACCTGTACTTCAATTTTTCATATCGATATGACCATATTTGTAATAGACCCCTGTTTTTTCATACCATTAGAACTCTGTTTCGTATGTAAAAATCGGGCTCTATTATGTAGAATGACCATATCGATACAGAAAATTAAAGTACACGTACCATATAGACAATTAAAAAAGTAGACGTACCATAAGGATACATTTTCAAAAGTAGGTTGCTATTGTATGACTTTACCCCTTATTTTTAATATCTATTTGGATATTTGAACTTGTATTTTAAATATTTAAATATTTGATTTAAGTTTTTTAAATAAAAACTAAAAAATATGAATTTTCGGATATTCGAATGATCCGATATCCGAATCCGAAATTTTGGATATCCGACATTTTGGATTCGGATAGCAAAATTCACTATCCGAAATTTCGGATACCCGAAATTCGAATATCCGATTTTGAACACCCCTGTATGATAGTATGTATGTGTTAATTTTGCTTTTGCTCCATGAAGTTAACAACCGTTAACTTTGAGGTTAAATCCAATGGTAAATTTGCCGTTTTGCATTTATGGGAACCGTTAGTAAAATATACCATAAGACCGTTTGTGTAATTTCGTTTTTTTGCATTTAGTATTTCTATTTCTGTCACTATTTATATATTACATGGTTATTACGATATTGATTTTGATCTTGATTTTAATATTTTACGATCATGATCAGCAAAAACGCTCTGATCTTTAGTAGGATCTCTCATTAATAGGATCTTAATCAAGATATTATGATCTTGATCCGATCCTACTTTTACTTAAATTCAATTTTAAAAAAATTATAAACGAATCAACTTTGTTAAATAAAAAGGTAAACATGTGTTAATAATTTAATTTGTGCATAATGGCAAGTATTGTACAATTTTGGAGTTCAATGCTCTAAATTATAAATCATTAACGATATTATTAAATTATCAAAATTTTATGAGTTTTATTAAATTATTATTATAATGTTTGGATCTTAATTTTTTTAACAAGTTGACTTAAAATTAATTTTTGATGTAAATTATAAAACACAAAAAAAAATACTATTATTTTAATCGCATCTTAGGACCTTGATCTTACGATTTTTCGATCTTATAAAGACAAAAACGATTTTAATTAAAATCTCGATCTTGACAACTTTAATATATTAAAGTCAATTAATTTTATATTATTATCGAGGATTATATTTTGTAAATTTTATTAAAGTTACTTATTTACGATTTACAATATCTAGAGTCGCTCGCCGCTTTGCACGGATACACTACTAGTCTCGATAAATCTTTGATAAAGATCTCAAGACTTTTAATAATTTTTCGTTCCAAACTCTGGGTATTTTTAAATTATCTAATATAAATATTTTGGATGACTAGTTAATATCTATTAATAAATATAAAATATATAACGGGTCTAACAAATTAAACTAGGTGAATACACGTGCGTTGCTCGAGTGATTTATTTTAAAATTAATATTTTTTAATTAAACAATTACACAAAAAAATATTTAATTTTGAAAGACTATACATATATATTCTCTTATAGTTTGTTAAGAAAAAAAATACTTAACTTTATCATGAAAATTACTACTCTCAATTATATTTGAGGTTTGTTTGTTTAAAATTTTATAATCTTCATTATTGTCTGTTTTGTTGGTATAAGAAATTATAAGTTTTCTATTTTAACTTTTTTTTTAATAATTTATGTTGGAAAATCTAAAGAAATTGTTAGGTTTGCTTAAAATTTTTATATATTCTAATAAAAATGCATTATAATCACACATATATTTTGGTTGTCAGTTTATTTTATTTACATTCCAGTAATAGTTTTAATATAACATCAAATATATATTTCATATTGTACTTGATATATCTAAACTTAGTTTCATCTATCGTAAATATCAGTATTAATATTGAAAAAAATCATTATATTTTCATGTTATATAATTTAATATTATTATTTTTAATCATTTTAATCCTTACATTATATTTTATTGAAACTGTTATATTTTGTTTGGTAAAAGTCAAAGTATCGTTATGATATCTCCTTTCTATGTTTAAAATTAAAAATATACATCAAACTAATTTAAAACATAAAAAAACAATGCAATTCAAATACAAGAAAGACACATATTACATGAACAAAATTATGTAACTTGTATTACTCAACTACTCGTATATCATGTATTTAGTTTCAATTTAATTTTCTTTAAAGGTTTGCCAAGTTGTTGACCTTGCTATTTTGTTAAATGTTTTTCTCAAGTATTTTCCATCATTTTAAATCATTGCTTGTGCCCAATCTGAAATTCATAATTATCTTGGAGTGTCTGTTGATCATTTGTGTGTCTACATCGCCCTTTATTTATTTGATTTTTGCTGCTTGAATTAGATAAAAGACAGAATGTTTAATTCTTCGTGTTATGTGTGAATTACATATGTGTATGTTAACTTTCATTTTTGTCGAGAATGGCTGGCCAATAAGCCCAATTGGCCTGCGACCTAACCTTTAGTTGATTTCTATGTGGTTTGTTGATTCAAATGCAATTATTAATTGTCATTAACCTTTGCATTTCTATTGCTGGAAAATAAGATCAAAACAGAAAATAAGTGCAGTATTAGTGTGCTGTCCAGGTGTGTTTAGCTTAAGTTCTGTCCGTAAAAATGGGCAAGAAGGTCAAATGGCCTTCGACCTTGGCAACTTAATTAGCAAGGATGTTTATTGATCAATTTTATGTATCAATCGTCATTTATCATACCTAACGTTGCTGCTAGAAAAGTTAAAAACAGAAAGATATGAGTTGTGAGTATGTGCAGTGTGCGATTATGTGTTTGAATATGTGTGTTTGCATGTTAATGTCAGGCTCCGAGACTAAATAGTCTCGGAATGTTGTGTGTGTCTCGTAACCTCTATGTGTGTTCATTGTATTGATACAGAAATAAAGTAAGAAACAGCAGCAACATAAGTATCAAACATATATATGCTATGTCTATTATAGTATATATGTACATCATTTTCAAAATATTGAAAGAATATTAAAGAAGATACTGTCAATTTTTTTCTGTAGGAGTTGAAAACGTCTTCGACTCTTCATCTGGTAGATTAGCATACGTGAAGTTCATCTTGAAACGGTACAGTTTTCTTCACGCAGACACTGCTGATGCAGTTTTTTTTTATCAATATTGATTATGTCTATTGACTCTGTGTGTGAGTATGTATGTATGTATGTATGTATGTATGTATGTATGTATGTATGTATGTATGTATGTGTGTGTCTATATATGTATATATATGTGTATATATATATATATATATATATAGACTAAAAATCTTTTATGAACATTTTATTCGTTGTGAACATTGTGAACAACCATAAAATAGCTTTTGAATCTTATGAATCTTGTTGAAAATATTTATTATTTAAGTTTGAATCTTTTTTCCTGCATATTCAGTTATGATATTATCCAGTGTTTTTCTGCATATCTTAATATTTCAGTTATACTATAGCCGATTAAATTTGATTTCTTATTTTTATTTAACTTGATAAATCAGATTGCATCTATTTCTAGCAGTGTAAATTTGAAATTTTCTAGCGGATTAAATCTGATTTGTTATTTTTATTTAACTTGATAAACCAAAGTACAACTATTTTCAACAGTGAAAATTTAAAATTTTATTGTCATTTTTTATTTCTTTTCAGAAAATCTACATATTTTAATTGCAGAAACATTAGAATACGTAGAAAAATCTTGATAATTATGTGGAATCTCGTCGAGCAAAAATAGTGGGGGGAATCCCATTATTTTTGGAATTTTTAACCAATTATATTACGTCAAATCAGTAGCCATAATTTTCTGAATTTTAACCAATTATATTGCGCCAAATAAGCCTTAATTTTCTGAATTTTTACCACTAATATTGCGCCACGTAAACATTTTTCTATTTGCTTCGTCGGTAATATAGATATATAATTTAAAGAAGTCAAAACGAGTTTATAATCTTTAAATATCATGAACCTAATTGAATTTAAGATTGTTTTAACAAAAATAACACACCAGTTAACAATTCTAACTTTTTATGATATAAAGAATTATCTTAAACAACATTTTAATCAAGATAATTTTAATCAATTTAAGTTATTCGAAAAGTTAAACGAACACATTGATCATATGGATATTAAATTGGGAAAGTTTTAATATGGATATCAAAATGGGACAGTAAAAAAAATCATCTAACTACACGTTTTTTCCGATTAAGTCCCCCGTTCATTTATTTATTCTGATAAGTCTCTTAACCGTTTAAAACTCACGAATTTAGTATCATATAGGTTGCAACCGGTTACCTAGCTTATGTGGTATACACATGGTATCCATGTGTCAAAATGTGTTTAGGTGACACACTTTTGGTAATATATTTTTTTCGATTAAGTCCCTTAATTAAAATTTTTTTCTTAGAGAAACATCATACTTAAATTATATTTCAACAAGTCTCTCAATCAACTTTTTTTCTTCAAAAATCTTTTCAAAATTGAGTAGACTCAAAAATTCAATGTTTTCAATGGAGAAACAAACAAAAATAAAACAAATATTTTGGGGTTTTACGTAATGAAACGATGCGTCAAAACAATAAATTTAAAAAATTTTGTTTGTCGTGTTTAGAACAAAAAATATGTGGACAAAACTCGTTAGAATACGTAAATGGGTTGATAAAATACTTAAACGGTCATTCTTGAAATTTTTTTGTTGAAAATAGATAAACATAAACTAGTTAATTAAACATATTAAAACATAAAACAAAATGATAGTTTGAAAATAATTTTTTCAAAAAAATCTGGTGTTCCGAATAACATAAGTTTGTTTGATATAAAAACATAAATGAAGAGTATTTCTATCCAATGCTTATGTAGACCTAATTTTTTTAAATATATATTTAACGAGTTTATCTCGACTAAAATTTAAACAACAACAAAATACTCATTTTGATTTATCCTTTTGTTTTATTTTTTTTGCATCCACGTATGTGTGACGCGAATGTCAATTGAACAATCAATTAAATTGAAAAAATAATAAATATCGTGAGTTTTTTCAAGATAATGGATTTATGTGGCAAAAAATTTGGTTGAGTGATTTATAAAACAAAATAATTTAGTTGAGGGACTTAATTGAAAATAATTATAGATTTACAAAATTCACGTCAACAATTGCATCCTGCTCAACAGGTTACTAGTAACTTTTCATGAAAAAGCATCAATTTCGTGATTTTTACGTGGTTAAGGGACTTATCAAACAAAAACATGATTGAGTGACTTAATCGAAAAAAACTTATAGTTTGATCATTTGTGAAATTTTCATCATTGGGCCGTGTATAAGGTCATAGGTTCGAAACCTATGATCTGAACTTGAAAACCAACGAATCAATAATCAAAACTTGGGAAATTAAACCACCATGGATTTCTAACAAATCCATGTCTAGGCCGAGATCATCAAGGATTAAAAAATCCTTGATTTAAAATCTCTAAGGCGACAACCAATTTTTGATATTCAATATCGATAAAACTAAAACACTTATTAATAAATATTGAATTTTTTTTTTGCCAAGAACACTATCATGAACATGAAATTTAATCTATGCAATTTATTTAGACATGGCACTCATACCACCGTTTGGAGTTTGTAACGGTTTTCATTAAACAAATAACGATTAAATGCAATAGAATTCAAAAACCTACAAACCGAATGTATAGATCTCGTCTAGAAAGCTTTGAATAAGAAAAACAAAATAATAAAGATATGATTATACCTTTAGTCGATTTCCTTAAGATTTGCCAAATAAGATATCTTTTGGTGCAATACCTGATTTAGCAACTTTTTCACTAACGAACTAAGAACACCACAATTTCTTTTGTATATGTGTGTGTGTTTTATATTTGATACACCAAGGGGAGGGGGATTTACCAAATTTAATTAGGGGTGTTCAAAAATATTTGAATCCGAGGATCCGATCCGAAAATCTGAAAACTCGAATTAAAATTATCCGAAATTTCGGAATCGGATAATCCGAAATTTCGGGTTCGGATTCGGATACAAATTTTCCATAATTTCGGATTTTCAGATTATCCGAAATACATTTTTTTTAAAAATATGAAATATTTTTTATTTGCTAAAATTATTTATATTCTTTAATTTATATGTATAATGTAGCTTTAACATAATTATAACTAATTTAAATATATTTTACCATCTTTTGACATGTTTTTTTTTATTGTTTTAAGTTTAAGAAGTATGATATAAATTCGTTTACGACAAATTTAATTTTTTATGTATTAAAAGGTATAAAGATTTGTATTTTTTATATTTGAATTCATTTTATAATTTTAAATTTCATTAAAAAATTTATAATTTTCGGATAATCCGATATCAGATTTTCAGATAATCTGAAATTCGGATTATCCAAAAATCGGATATGGATTCGGATAGAAAATTCATGTATCTGATTTTCGGATTATTCGGATAATACGAAAATGAACACTCCTAAATTTAATTGAGGAGTGGGGGGGGGTTGTTTAGGGTTTCTAAAACCCTAATTTAATTTTTTTACTAACTTCTCTTATTTATTTATCTAATAAAGAATGATAAATCTATTTCAATTAACTAACTAATTATTAATATCTAATAATAATAATTATTTACTAAATAATTGTTTATTATCATCTAATGATAATTAACCCACCTACAAAATCGTATTTTGTAGTTTAGGCCATGTACTTTGAGATTAAGTCAATTAATTATCTAATAATTAATCTAGTGTTTTAAATATGATATCTAATATCATTTCTCCCATAAATAATATCCAATATTATTTATTTTGTTTGTCTACTTTTTTAGTGCTTAGTTGTGATTATCGGGGTGACTCTCTAGCATTCTATGACAACAGATATAGTAATGTCATCTTTGCACACATAATATTCTAACAATATTTAATATCATATATGTCTCATCAATTGTGCTTCATTCGTCGACGCTCATCCGTGAGTGTCTGGTGTTTTATAAAGTCAGCAACGATGCTTGATGATGTGATATGTTCACACATATATTCAAACAATTAGCATGATATTAAGTAAGACTCACATTATATTTTAATTTTATTAGAAAGTGAGTTTTTTAGGAGGATACATCTATTAGTGTAATATTGTGTCTTTTATTTCATTGGACATTTAGGGTTCAACATTTTAAAAGTTTTGTGCTCTATATATAAGGCTACAGTCATATTTTATTATCGTCTCTTTGTATTTTTTTTCTCTAGTTTACATTACATTAGAACTGATAATGCTATTATTTGATGTATTTTTATATCGTTTTAGGATCGTTTTAAGCACCGATACTTCGTAACTTTGTTATTATTACTCCAAAATTATGTTTCAGGTCAAGAAGTCAAATGGAAGTAACTCGAGAAAATTCAGCGCGATCCGAGCCAGAGGGGGCGCAGGCCTGCGCCACCCTACACTGCAAAACGGAGAGTTTCAGAGTTAGAGACCACTTCCAGCGCAGCCCCAGGCCGTACCCGAGGCGCAGGGGGGCGCAGGCCTACGCCCAGGCCTAGCTGGTGCGGCGCAAAGATGAATACAGACGCGTTTTTAACCCTGAAAACCCTAATATCATGTTCTCTATAAATAGAGGGCGAGGGTGAACGTTTTTGAGGTCCCGAAAGTGTTGAAAGAAGTGGCGAAGCCCTGCCGGAGTGGATTCACGATTCAAGTACGAAGACGGTGTTTGCAAGCCTATGACGATGTCTTCGATCAATTCCGGTGAAGAGCATACGATGAGCGGCTAAACAAAATAGCCGTTTGCGGAGGATCTACGGCTAAGTTTTACTTTATTTGAATTTCAATCTATGTTTTGATGTATTATGTGTTGATTGAAATACTATATGTGTAATGCAAATGATAAGCATTCGGTTATTGTTATGATTATGTGTTTTGATTGGTAAAAGCAAGATTGTTCATAGTAGTGTTATTATTTGTGCCGAGTCTATTAGCTTACGGATTAAGACAAGTAATGAACGTTGCATGCGCTATGCCGAGAGTTATTGATTAAAACAATTATGATTAATTTAACCGAGCAATTAATTATGTCTATGTGATTGTTGCATGAAATTCGAGTGGGTAATAAATTATGCCGTAGTGGTTCTGTAAATGGTTATCTCTCCTTGCTTTGTTAATCAATCCGTTAGTTGTTTGCCACTAATTTAGTTATAATTTAGATGTAATCATTATTCCAAACAATTCAATCATTTTACAATTTAATCGCTTTTAATAAACTAAAGAAACTAGCTAATTAATCCTAATTACATACGCACTCCCTGCAGATTCGACCCTTACTTCTCTGAGCTAAATAGTTAGATTTAAGGATATTTCTACTGGCCACAACGTCGGCTCGTCAGATTTTGGCGGCGTTGCCGGGGAGTGGTAACATTAGTTAGGGCTAGAAGTTAGTTTTGGCCTTAGTTTTAAGTTTCAAGTTTAAGTACTTTAATTTGATTTTAGTCTTTAATTATTTTTATAATTAAAAATCACATAAAAATTCAAAATTCAAAAAGGTAATTGTAAACCTCTACTTTACCACCAAAAACATAATTAGTTAATTAGCTAATTTAATTTAAAAGTTTTAATAGTTTATGCTCACACGTCGATCGGCCAAAGGATTGCCGCTATGATTCGAACCCGAAATCGAAAAAGTAGCTCAATATAACCGAAAGACTGTCATGATTGAACAACAACAAGGATTAATCACGGAGAATTCAAACGAACAAGAGGAAGATATTCCCACTTTAGAAATTCCTAATTTAGAAGGTCCTCCAATTTCGGCAAGAAATCGTGAACAAGAAGAACCTAAGCGTATAGCCGCTAGGATGGGAGAACAAGCGAGATGAATGGTTGAGTCACATTACCGCCCTGGTGATGTGCCCGACCCTTCTCCGATCCGTTATCCTGAAAACGAGAACAAACCCGAAGTTCGTCCTCAATTATTTCAAATTCTTCCGATCTTCCGAGAGATGCCAAGTGAGGAACCAT
The DNA here is from genome assembly GCA_020465985.1 of Centrapalus pauciflorus. Taxonomy (NCBI): domain Eukaryota; kingdom Viridiplantae; phylum Streptophyta; class Magnoliopsida; order Asterales; family Asteraceae; genus Centrapalus; species Centrapalus pauciflorus. Next base: position 47,009 of record JAANYP010003562.1, on the reverse strand, counting down.
ACGAACATCTAGCTGAATTCACAGCTATTTGTAAAGCAAACCATGTTCGAGGTATAACCATCGACGATTTAAAATTCAGATTATTTCCTTTCTCGTTAAAGAAAAATACCAAAAATTGGTTCGTATCATTACCGACCAATAGCATTACGACATGGGATCAAATGAAGAGAGAATTTCTTAACAAATATTATCCCATTAGTAAAACCACCGAGAAAAGAAAAGACATCACCGGATTTAAACAAAAACCCGGTGAATAATTCTACGAAGCTTTTGATCGTATGAATGAGCTATTAAGAGCTTGTCCACATCATGAGGTACCCAAATGGATGCTTATCAAAACATTTTTTTGATGGTGTGAGTCAAGAGAGTCGTAATATGATTATTGCTGCCACTGGAAGCATGTTTTTAGCAAAAAGAAGATGATGAGGCATGGGAGTTGCTAAATCAACTCGGTAAAGGTCTCAAGAATCAAGCTGGTTCTTAAAACAACATAGGAGTTCAAGTCATGGGCATAGACAATTCCTGGAAACGTGAGGTTAAGAGTGAAATTTCAGAATTAGGTAAGAAAATGGAAGCTGATGAAGGGTTTCAGTTCAAACCCTAATATATTAGTTAACTGTGTCACATGCGGTGATCCATCTCATCACTCTGAAGCATGTCCTAAAGTGCAATCCACTGCGGAATTCGCTAATGAAGTTTACAGTTTTAGAGCGCATAGGGAAAGGAATAACCCATTTTCGCATACCTATAATCCGGGATGGAGGAATCATCCTAACTTCCGGTGGAAGAATGATCAGCCTACCGATCATCAATCTAAACCTAGATATGAACCACCAAAAAGAGAATAACAATATGGTTCTACTTCTGCAGCTAAGGATGAGCGATATTATAAGTCAAACCAATGTGATCAACCACAATTCCAAGTGGAAACAAATATGACTTCTTCGCAATTCTCTGAATTTACAGAATTTATGAAGCAACAATCAGTTATTAGTATTAAGACCATGGAGATGTTGAGTCGCCAGATGAGTCAGATAGCTGAGTCATTCACAAGACGTGAACAGGGAAAGCTTCCTAGCAATACTATTCCCAATCCTTCACATGCTCATCATAGTAAAGATAAGAAGCATAAAATAAATGAAGTAAATGAAGTATCGAAGGTAACCACTTTGAGAAGTGGTAGAGAGGTAGATAATAAGATTAAGATGCCTAAGGAACAAGATGCAGAAGAAGATACCGACACCGAAGTCGTGTATGAAGAAAAAGATGATCCAAAGAAGGAGGTTCCTAAGAAAGTCACTTTTAAGGAACCAATTAAAGCAGATATTCCAACTCCCAAAGTTGGGGAGATAGTTAAGGATCAGGACACCTCAGTTCCTCCTCCTTATCCAGCTGCTTTAGAAAATCCTAAATCTTCTCCTTACAGCAAAAGAGGCCCACAACCAGAGGATCTGTGGGATTTGTTTAATCAAGTTAAGATCAATATTCCATTGATCAAGGATATTCAGTAGGTTCCCTCTTATGCAAAATTCTTAAAAGATCTCTGCACACAAAAGAGAAAGTTCAAGGTCTCGCTCCCCAAGCAGATCAATCTGACTGAACAATTAAGTGCAATAGTTTCTAGTTCTTTGCCTCCTAAGCTTAAAGATCCTGGATCACCCTTGATTCCAGTGATGATAGGTAATGTGCAGATAAAAAAGGCACTAGTTGATCTTGGAGCTAGTGTTAACATATTGCCTGGAAATTTATTTGACAAACATGATCTAGGTCAGTTATAGACAACTGACATAATCTTACAGTTAGCAGATCGGTCAACCAAATGCCCAAGGGGTATTCTTTCAGATGTCATAGTTAAAGTTGAAAATTTTTATTATCCAATTGACTTCCTAGTCCTGGATATTGAGAGTTAATAGGAGATAATCAACCGTCTATTATTCTAGGCAGACCTTTCTTAGCCGTAATTAATGCTCAAATTAATTGTAGGACGGGAGCCGTAGATATTGCATTTGGTAATCGCAAGCTGAGATTGAATGTGTTTAATGCTTCAAATGCCACTGCTATTGATTCAGAGTGTTATCTGATTGATATGGTGGACGAACTTGTGCAGCATCATAGTTCGTTAATTAACACCAAGGATACCACTGAGTTGTTCTTTGCTGAACACGATTTAGCTAAGTTTAAATTCTCACGAATGTAATAAATTAGAGGTAGTCATGGAATCCACATTGGAATTGAAACAAACGCCGTGGACCCATAGGATTGAAAAATTACCTACTGATTTACCTGAATCAGCAAAACCTTCAATAGAATAACCACCTATACTAGAATTGAAGGAATTGCCTGTTCATTTAAAGTACACTTTTCTAGGTCAGAATGACACCTTGCCTGTTATAATTTCATCAGATTTGACCGAAGCACAAGAGAAAGCCCTACTGAAAGTGCTAGTCAAATATAAAGAAGAAGTAGGATGGACTATAGCTGATTTAAAAGGAATCAGTCCCACTTTGTGTATGCACCAAATCATCACTAATCCAGAAGCTAAACCAGCACGGGATGCACAAAGAAGACTAAATCCTAAATTTAGGGAAGTAGTTAAAAAAGAGGTGATAAAATGGTTGGACGCCGGGATCATATATCACATATCCGATAGCAAATGGGTATGTCCAACCCAAACTGTGCCCAAGAAGTCTGGGATCACAGTGATTGACACTGAAGAGGGAGGCAAAATAACTACTCGCCCTGTAACTGGTTGGAGAGTATGCATTGACTACAGAATCTCAATTCTACTACTTCTAAGGATCATTTTCCACCACCGTTTATAGATCAAATAATGGAAAAGTTAGCAGGTCAGAAGTTCTACTATTTCCTCGGTGGCTACTCTGGTTATAATCAAATTCCGATCCATCCAGAAGACCAAGAGAAAACCACATTTACTTGTCCATATGGCACCTTTGCCTACCGAAGGATGCCATTCGGTCTATGTAATGCACCCGCCACATTTCAGTGTTTTATGATGGCTATCTTTTCAGACATGGTGGGTGGTTCTCTTGAGATATTTATGGACGATTTTTCCATATTTGATAAGACATTCGAATATTATCTAGGACACTTAGAGAAGGTGCTTAAGAGATGCACTGAAACTAACCTAATATTGAGTTGGGAGAAAAGCCACTTCATGGTAAAAGAAGAGGTAGTCTTAGGTCACATCGTGTCTGAAAAAGGCATGGAAGTAGATAAAACGAAAGTTCAATTAATTTCTTCACTTCCACCTCCCACCAATGTGAAGGGCATAAGATCATTCCTAGGACACGCTGGTTTCTATCGGCGTTTTATCAAGGATTTCAGTGAAATCTCCAGGCCGTTGTGCAATCTTCTATCTAAAGATGCTAAATTTAAATTCGATGACGCTTGTATGAAAGCATTTGAGAAGCTTAAATCAGAATTAAGTGAAGCGCCAATTCTGCAATCTCCGGATTGGTCTCAACCTTTTGGGATCATGTGTGATGCGAGTGACTATGCAGTTGGTGTTGTATTAGGCCAAAGGTTAGAGAAAAAGCCAGTGGTTATTTACTACACAAATAAAACCTTTAATGAGGCACAGATTAATTACACGACTACGGAAAAAGAATTATTAGTCGTAGTGTTTGCCTATTATAAATTCAAATCATATATTTAGGGGGAAAAAGTAATTGTGTACTCAGACCACAGTGCTTTAAGGCATTTGTTAGCAAAAAAGGATGCCAAGCCACGATTGATTCGGTGGATCCTTCTATTGCAAGAATTTAACTTAGAAATTAAGGATAAGAAAGACACAGAAAATGTTGTTGCCGATCACTTATCAAGGCTCCAATTAATCCCAACAAACTCAACTGATCAAATCAGGGACTCCTTCCCTGATGAACAATTATTATCAATTTCCAAAATTCCCTTCTTTGCGAATTTAGTCAATTATTTCGTATCAGGAAGATTGTCGGAGCATTGGAACTCACAACAAAGAAAATATTTCTATGCTCAAGCAAGGCAATATATTTGGGATGAGCCTGACTTATTTAAAATAAGAGCAGATCAAATCATGAGACGATGTGTCCCTGATTCTGAGCATGAAGATATTCTTAAACACTGCCATGCATATGCATGCGGTGACCATTTCACTGCAAAGAAAACTGGCCACCGGATATTGCAGTGTGAGTTTTTCTGGCCCACAATCTTCAAAGATGCATATGAAGTGGTAAAAGGATGCATAAGATGTCAGCAATCAGACGTCATTGCGAAAAGGGATGAAATGCCTATGACCCCGATTTTAATTGTCGAAAAATTCGATGTATGGGGTATTGATTTTATGGGACCCTTCCATAAATCATTCAGGTACGAATATATCTTGGTTGCGGTGGATTATGTTTCCAAATGGGTGGAAGAAGAAGCCACAAGAACCAATGATAACCAGGTTGTCTGCAAATTTGTGAAAAGAAATATTTTTGCACGCCACGGTATCCCTCGAGTTATCATCAGTGACGGAGGGTCATATTTTAAGAATCAGCATTTTGCTAAACTCCTTTAACAATACGGAGTTAATCATAGAATAGCAACGCCTTATCATCCGCAAACTAGCGGACAAGTCGAGATTTCTATTAGAGAAATCAAGAGAATCCTTGAAAAAACTGTAAGACCTGATCGTAAGGATTGGTCGCATAAACTAGAGGATGCTCTATGGGCATATAGGATCGCATTTAAAACACCAATCGGTATGTCCCCATATAGACTTGTGTACGGTAAGCTTTGCCATCTTCCAGTAGAATTGGAACACCGAGCTCTATGGGCAATTAAAATACTAATTTCTATTTGCACGATGCTGGTGTTGATAGGAAATTCCAATTAAATGAATTGGAAGAAATTTGTAGAGAAGCCTACGAAAGTGCAAAAATATATAAAGAAAAAACAAAAATTTTCCACGATAGACTTCTTAAAAATAAAATATTTACCAAGGGAAACAAAGTCTGGTTGTTTAACGCAAGACTTAAACTGTTTCCCGATATAGTAACCGAAGTCTACCCGTACGGTGCGGTAGAGATTCAAGATCCAAAAGGTGGTGAACCATTTAAAGTCAATGGACACAGACTTAAATTATATGTCCAATGGGCCACCAATAACATTCTAGTCTTTGAACTCATCAGACTAGAGAATCCAAAAGTCAGTTAAACTGGTTTAGAAGCAGTACGTCTGGCTTAAGACGTAAAATTTAGCGCTTTCTGGGAGGCAACCCAGAGAACTTTGATTATTTGATATTATTTGTTTTAAGTGTGTTTAATCTATTTGTGTGTTAATTGTGTATACCCAACTAAGTTGGGGAGGATTTGTCTTCCCAAACTCAGTTGCTTTTAGGTTTAAATTAAATTTTAGGTTTTAAAATTAAGTATTAGGATCCCACATTAGAAATTAGAATTTTAAGCACGCAGACCGAATTATTTTAGCCCGGGAGAGTACCCGTAAACATTTTAAAAATTCAAGAAATAGGTTTACAGTCTTGCACGCGCCCCAGATCAGAAATCCGGAGGCCCGGGCGCAGGGGGGTCGCAGGGCTACGCCTGGCCTATGCCCCAACGCGCTGAAAAGTTTATAAAAACAGTGCCCTGCTCCCTAAACGTCATAAACCCTAAAAACTGACTCTGGAGCGGTGGTTGTCGATTTTATAAGCCTAGAACCTATCAAATAACGCTCGTTCTACATCAATTCTTCAATCCAATGCTACTATTTTGCAAGAATATCAAAGGTATAATCTTTTTAACCCCCTATTTTAAGTTTTCGTGAGTTTTTATGGATTTAGTTCATGCATGTGATGAAAACTTTTCGGGATTGCATTGTTTTCATGGAAAAAGGGTTAAATAATTTTTTATATATTCATTTAATTAATAATAAATATATTTGTGAAAAAGTTTAATAAAAACTCCTAGTTTTTCCAAAAGTGTTTTATTTTACTATTTTGAAAAAGTGTAGTCTACAGGTTATTCTAGTCATTGAAATTATTAATTACCAAATCATGCATTTATAGGGTTAGATTTGGCTCACAATTGGCGGTGAGAATTAGGTTAGTTCATCAAACGAAAAAGGGTTTTTATTTACTTATGCATAATTATTTATAAAACCCAATTTTTAATACCTTAATTTTTCGCGTAAATTGTAGATGTCAAACCAATATCATGCCAACAGTAACCGTCCGGTAAACAACTGTTTCACCCAGACCCCTAGAATGAGAACCATTGACTCCAAAAAGGTCCTCTTTGAGAAACCTTTTAATGCGGAATTTCCAGTAATCCGTCCAAACACAAAAAAACGGTAAACCCCCTAGGTTTCACATTGAGCGCACTTTGAAAGAACCCGATTTTGAGGGTTTTGAAATATTGGAGTGTTTTGAGAGGTTAGGTTGGGTTAAGACAATACAATGGGAATTCCCATATATCCACACTAGTCTGATCCAGCAGTGGTTCGCCACTGTTCGGAAAGCAGACGGATATGAGGACTATGACTTTGAGCTCACGGGTGTAGTAGGAAATAAGAGGGTAACCGTCTCTAGTAAGTTACTTTGTGATGAATTTGGTATAGATGGAGATATTCCAAGACCTAGGGAATTTTGGTCATCTCTGGACCTTCAGGGTAAAGTGAAGAAGATTAGTGGTTGGGCTCACAAATGGGTCGACATGATAGCCACTATATTTGGGATGTCGATAGAGGAAGCAAGAGAGTATATCCACTTTAATAGGGGTGTCTTGTGTCCACTGGCTAAGGTGCTGTGGAAGTTTGTTATTTTTAACTTACTTCCCAGGCACCAAGATACTACTGCTATTAGACCCCATGAGATATTGCTAGTGCATGCATTGATGACCGAATACCCGACCATATCTTTAGGGTACATCATAATGGAAAATCTATGAGAGAGTAATGTCATGGGTCAAGGGACGAACTATCCACACTGCCGTATGTTGACTGAGTTATTTATCAGTGAGAAAGCGGTGTCGGAGCAACTACCGATTAAGTACCTGAACACTAATGAGATTTGGTTCACCAAACTTACTATGTTATGGCTAGTGTTTGAGAGATACCACCTACGTTTACAAATCCGCTGCCCTAAAACCTCGAGAGTGACCCTAATCCCATTTGTTGCACCCGAGAGTACCCAGAAGAGAGGCGAAATAATAAAGGAAAAGCTAGAATGGAGGTGGATGATGAAGACGAGAGGCCATGGAAAAAAGTGTCAATCGTAGATTTGATGAGGTCATAGATCGATATTTTGAAGGACGTCATGGGTAGCATACTTAATGCAAATAAAGATCTGGTAAGAGATGTAACATCCTAATATTAAATTATTGTATTTGAGGTTTATTAGTTTAAATTTGTAATTTAAGTTGGATTGTATTTTGATTAACTATAAAAGTTGGTTGTTTTATTCAGAAATTGATGATTTCAATTTATTAAGTTAATATAATTATTATTAAGTGGTTGAAAGAATAAAATAAGGATTTAATCATTATTTAATGGAATTCAAGAATTTGGTTGCTATTTTAAAGAATTAATAAATTTTAGAATTTCTAGTTTTAATTATTTTAAGTATGATGATTTTTAAGTTATATTGATATTGAAATCAAGACATAAATCAGTATTTAAGAAAGTTAGTAAGTTGAGGGGTTGAATGTGTCCAAAGTTGAAAATGAGAACTTAAAAGACTTAAGCCTTTCATATTTGCACCTTCATCTCTCTCTACCTTCTCTGTAAAAGAAAGAAAACCCACAGTTCTTCATCTTCAAATCGAGAATCCAAGAAAACATCAAATTGGAGGCTGAAACTTCAGATTCAAGTTGCTTAGGAGAAGCTATAACCACTACAACGAACGATTTAAGGTAAATATCTCTCATAATTTCGAATATTAAGGGTTTATGGTTCGGTTTTGGATGAAAACCGAATCTGAGATTTTGGTTCAAAATGTTGATGCATGTTGAAAATAATTGTGGGTTTGTGTAAATCTAGCAATAGAGAGGTTAGATATAAAGTTTCAAGTCTTAAATCAAGATTTAGATGTGATTTTGGGAGATTTACTGAATGTTCTGTGTGTGTCGCATGGGCACCGAAACAATAAAAATGGGTACCGAAACCATTATAGTTTCGGTATTACCCCTACCGAAACTTATATTTGTGTACTGAAACAAACAATATGTTGGTGAAACTATGTATAAGTACCGAGACAAAATGGAGGTACCGAAACTTTGAAGTACCGAAACCCACACTTGATAATGAAACATATTGAGATGTACCGAAAGTTTCTAAGGTTTCGGTATAATGGAACCTACCGAGACCTCATACATACCGAGACTACATAAATATATGTATATGTACCGAAACTTGGATGGTTTCGGTAATAACCGAGAACCACCCAAAGCCTACCGAAACTCCATTGAATTGGTAAAACACATGTACCGAAACATTGTTTATATTTTTTTCTTTGTGATTGTATGCATGAAAACGTGTATGCATGGAGCAAAGTACAAATATATATACACAAATTAAGTATGTTTGTGGTGTAGGATGGAAATTGGAAACAACTAAAGTTTGACCTACTAAATCCATCACAACAACATTTTATTGTATATACCAATATACAATCATATACATATATACATATATATATATATATATATATATATATATATATATATATATATATATATATATATATATATATATATATATATATATATATATATATATATATATATATAGAAACAATCGGACCTCCTTTAATTCAGTTATATAATGATGATTTCTGGACATTATGGTAATCTCAAATGTTGGAGATTAAAAGTATAAATTTCGGGTTAACGCAATAATTTGTGAAACTTGGTGAGACTCATTATTAAACGAGAGATAGATGGTATTAATGAGGGGATTAATTGTGAATAATAACACCATCAAGTAGGAGGATTTAAACATGAGTTTTGGATGACGGTTCCAATTGTTGTAACACTTTAATTCTGTATAATCATGATGAAAATTGTTGTCGAACATATGTATGATATGTTTTATTTATGGAAATGTAACAGGTCCCTTATGGTGTTGTTTAACCCACAGTGGGATACTTTGTGATCCGGTTGAAAGCCTGGGGAGAAATAAAAATTGCTTTAAGTTTAATAACGCACCCATTGTGATTACATATGATTTCGCATGTTTATATCTGCTTTATGTTAGCTATTGCCTGCTGAGACATGTTGTTTCATTATCGTTTGGAATTCTACTAACTTGCGTAGATATAGATGCACATTCATACTTGTTGCATGTCCATTCGTTTGTTGTGCATCTATCGATGGACCGGCGGGTTGCATCTGTTACTCTGATGTTACTGCGCTATATGACCCGGAGCTGATCCGTCCGAGGTTCTGCTAGGCAGTAAGTCATCCCCGATGTTATGTCTGTCTCAGATGGTTGGGTTACATACTGAGCTTTGGGCTCGTAGGAGCGACGACTCATGTGTGTCGTACTTTGTGTACGTGGAGAGTGCACGACGTGTGTCGTCGGTGTACTCTCGTGGGCTTCATAAGATTTATAAAATGCGTAAATCTGTGTATTCACTAAGCATTCGCTTACCCCTCAGTTGTTGATTTTTTTCTACAGGAAAAGGGAAATCTGCCGCGGGACCTTCTAGCTAGGTCAATATTTGAAGTTTGTACTCAGCTTGGTAATTGGATAATGGGATTGTTTTAATAATATGTATTTGGGATGATTGTAATGTTATTGAGTATTTAGATTTAGACTTGAAACCTTGTAGCACCGTAGGGTGTTTGAAACTGTTGTATCACTTTAATTATGTACTTTTATGCTTCCGCACTTTAATTAAGCATTTCAGATCATTATGTCATTGTATATTGGTGATTAATCCTGGGTGTATTGTAATGGTGGTTTATTGTGGCAAGGGTGTCACACGAGATGGATCAGAGCAATAGTTTGAGATTCAAGTGTCCGTGAGGTCTTGGTCTCAAACACTAAGTGATGATATGTTGTGATTTTAAGTAATGATCTGAACTAAGATAGGTTACGATCTAGTAATTATAGGAGATTGACTATCATACGGGACAAATGGGTGGTGTCTTTAAATAAATGACATGTTACTAAACAAGTTATATGCTTCATATTTCAGAACATGTCTGGAGGAGGAATGACACCCGAAGAAACAAGGGAGATGATGCTAGCCATGATGGCTGAGCAGAACAAGATGATTCAAGATCAGTTTCGGGCTCGAGATGAGGCCGAAGCTAAGAGAAGAGAAGACAAGAGGTAAAATAAGGAAAAAGAGGGGGGCAATAATGATGAACAAGATGACAACACTGGGTCATCTAACAAACCCAAAGGTTGTCGGTTTAAAGATTTCAAAGGAAATGGGGCCGTGGAGTTTAATGGACTAGGAGACGCTGTTGCCGCACTAGAATGGATAACGGCAACCGAACGGACATTCCGAATCAGCGACTGTGCTGAGAAGGACATGGTTCGGTATGCTACTGCTATGTTCACGAACGATGCGATTATGTGGTGGAATTCCATGGTTAACGCCTTAACCTTGGAGAAAGTGACTGTGATGACTTGGGCTGAGTTTAAAGAGTTATTCACTCAGTAGTACTGTCCGGTTGATGAGCGCCGAAGACTTGAGGCAAAGTTTATGGCATTGATGCAGGGGACGAAGACTGTGTCCCAGTATGCTGTAGAATTCACGAGGCTGACTTTGTTTGCACATCATCAGGTTGATACTGAGGAAAGGAAAGTGACCAGGTTTGAGGCTGGTTTGGATATAGAGATCAGAAGGGTTATGAGCAACGTGCGTTACACTACGTTTGCTGGCTTAATTGAGGCTGCCAGAAATATAGAAAAGATTCTGATTATGTCGGGTTACTCGATTGGGTACGCTGCTGCTTCCACCAACCCAACACAACCGTCACCGCCGAAGCGCCAGCGTGAGGGAGGATACTCGGGATCTTCTCGCTCATCACAGTATTCTCCTCAGCAATCTTATCGCCGATCATCTGGATCATCTGGTCGTGCTCGTGCCTATTCCATCAACATCGAACAGCGATATTGTAATAAGTGTCACCTGGAACACTTCGGCAAGTGCACTAATGGACGCGCTTGTTTTTGCTATGGAGAGTTGGGCCATTTTCAGAGTGAGTGTCCACGGAAGTCGGATGCCTGCCATAAGTGTGGGGTATGGGGGCATTATAGTAGAAACTGCAGAAAGAACGCTCCAGCTGCTGCTGCTCCATCTTCAACCTGATCATCAGGAGGATCTAGTGGTGGTTCAGTCAACCGTCGGAACCAACCACAAAGGGCACTGGCTCGTGCTTTTCAGATAACGGCAGAGGAAGCAAGGGAAAACCCGGAGGTGGTTACTGGTATGTTTATCGTAAATTCTATGCCAGCACGAGTTTTATTTGATTCTGGTGCAAATCGTTCGTTTGTTTCCACTGTTTTTGCACAAAGACTTTCCATGCCTCTGTCAAAGTTATCTGTTATACTTGACATAGAAACTGCTAGCAACCCTCTAGTCAAAGTAGATCAAGTATACCGTAATTGTACATTAGTGATTGAAGATGTAGTCTTCAATTTGGACCTGATTCCGATAGCATTCAGTGAATTTGACGTGATAATTGGAATGGACTGGTTGATTGAGAATGAAGCCCATATAGTATGTAAGAAGCGTATGATAAAGATAACTACTCCGGAGGGGCGTGAGATTTTCATATATGGGGATAGGAGAAGCGGGGATCTGTGTTTGTTGACTATTGCAAAAGCTCGAAAGCTTGTTGCAATGGGATGTGACGCCTACTTAGCATATGCTATTGATGCTAAGGCTAAGAAAAAGACTATGGCCGATGTGCCTGTTGTTTCACAATTCCCGGATGTGTTTCCGAAAAACTTGTCTGGCGTGCCGCCTGAGAGACAAGTGGAGTTCCGTATTGACTTGATCCCCGGAGCTGCACCGGTAGCTCGTTCTCCGTATCGCCTTGCTCCTACAGAGATGCAAGAGATGATGAAACAACTCCAGGAGTTGTTGGATAAGGGTTTCATTCGACCAAGTTCATCGCCGTAGGGAGCTCCTGTTTTATTTGTTAAGAAGAAAGATGGCACGATGAGGATGTGCATTGACTACCGGGAGCTGAATAAGTTGACAATCAAGAACAAGTATCCGCTGCCGCGGATAGATGACTTGTTTGATCAGTTACATGGGGCTTGTGTCTTTTCTAAGATTGACTTGAGGTCAGGATATCATCAGTTGAAAGTTCGAGAGGAAGATGTGCCTAAGACAGCTTTCAGGACACGTTATGGGCATTACGAGTTCTTGGTTATGCCTTTTGGGTTAACCAACGCCCCGACAGTCTTTATGGACTTGATGAATAGGATTTGTAGACCGATGTTGGATAAGTCGGTGATGGTGTTCATTGACGACACATTGGTATACTTTAAGTCTGAAGCCGAACATGCTGATCATTTAAAGGAATTGCTGGAATTACTAAGAAAAGAGAAGTTGTATGCCAAGTTCTCAAAATGTGAGTTTTGGCTGCAACAGATTCAATTTTTAGGGCATGTGATTTCGGGGGCTGGGATTTCTGTAGATCCAGCTAAAGTCGAAGCCATAAAGAATTGGGAGCCGCCTCGTTCAGCTACAGAAGTTAGAAGTTTTCTTGGGTTGGCGGGCTACTATCGGAGGTTTATAAAGGATTTTTATAAGATTGCAGTTCCTTTGACTGCATTAACGAAGAAGAATGCACCGTTTGTATGGGAAACTGTGCAGTAGGAGGCTTTTGAGATCTTGAAGAAAACGCTTAGTGAAGCACCGATACTTGCTCTACCGGAGGGCAATGAGGATTTTGTGGTGTACACAGATGCTTCGAGATTGGGGTTGGGCGCTGTACTGATGCAGTGTGGAAAGGTAATCGCGTATGCCTCGAGACAGTTAAAGTAGCATGAGAAGAATTACTCAACTCATGATCTTGAGTTGACAGCAGTCACATTTGCACTGAAATTGTGGAGACATTATTTGTATGGAACTAAGTGTCAACTCTATACAGATCATAAGAGTTTAAAGTACATCTTTATTCAGAAGGAGCTCAATATGAGGCAAAGACGATCTATGGAACTTATCAAAGACTACGATTGTGAAATACTGTACCATCCTAGTAAGGCTAACGTAGTAGCCGATGCTTTGAGTCGCAAAGCTTATGCCAAGGAATGTTGTTATATGCTGACGTCCACGATGTTAACTTCCACAATCATTGATGATATTAAAGTTGCACAGGTGGAAGCTTTGAAAGAGGAGAATGTTGGTGCTGAGGATATTAGAGTACAAATTAAGAATATGGAAACAAGTGAGTCGGGACTGAAAGGGGTTTACGGAAGGATCTGGGTGCCAAAGTTTGGGGGCATGAGAAAGGTAATCATCAAAGAAGCACATCAGTCTAAGTTTACTGTACATCCTGGGAGTACGAAGATGTACAATGAACTTAAAGCGGACTTCTGGTGGCCGGGATTGAAGATGGATATCGGCCAGTACGTTGAACGATGTAGGACTTGCCGGCTTGTGAAAGCCGAACACCAGCAACCATATGGCAGTCTGCAATCGCTTCCCATTCCGGAATGGAAGTGGGAGCACATAACTATGGACTTTGTTACGAAACTGCCAAAGACTAGGCGTCAACACGATGCAGTTGGGGTGATAGTCGATAGGTTAACTAAGTCCGCACACTTTATTCCGATAAGAGAGAATTATTCTTTGGAAAAGTTAGCACAGATTTATATGGTTGAGATTGTTGCTAGACATGGAGTGCCAAAGTCTATTGTATCGGACCGGGATAGCCGCTTTACTTCAAACTTTTGGTCGGCACTGCAAGAAGGGTTGGGAACGAGAATTTCGATGAGTACGGCTTATCGTCCGCAAACTGATGGCCAAAGTGAAAGGACTATTCTTACGCTTGAGGATATGATGAGATCATGTGTATTGGATCTCGGTGGCAATTGGGATGATCATTTGCCGCTAATAGAATTTTCTTACAATAATAGTTACCACGCGACGATCAAGAAAGCGTCGTTTAAGGCTCTATATGGGAGAAGATGTAGAACTCCTACATGCTGGAGAGAAACTGGAGAAACACCGATTGCTGGGCCGACATTGTTACAAGAGACAAACGAGAAAATACAGCTGATTAGACAGAATATGAAAGCGGCCCAGGATCGTCAGAAAAGTTATTACGACAGGAGGCACAAACCAATCAGCTTTGAGGTGAGCAATTGGGTTTATTTAAAAGTGTCACCTATGAGAGGTGTTACACGATTTGTGAAAAAAGGCAAGTTAGCTCCGAGATTCGTCGGACCATTCAAGATAACAGAGAAAGTTGGAAGTCAATCTTACCGTTTGGAGTTGCCTGAAGAGATGTCGGGCATACATCCGGTGTTCCATGTTGGAAATCTCAGGAAATCGTTCACTGCTGGGAATGAGGACTGGGCAGACCATACTGAGCTGCAAGTCGATGAAAGGCTCCGATATGTTGAAGAGCCGGAGGGTGTGTTGGATACTAAAATGAAAAGGCTAAGGAGCAAAGAGATAGAGATGGTGCTTGTGCGTTGGAAGCATCACAAACGATCCAATCATACTTGGGAGACGAAAGCTGACATGTTAAGGAAATATCCGCAACTGTTTGAGGACAAATAACTTCGAGCATGCTGTAACATCCTAATATTAAATTGTAGTATTTGAGGTTTATTAGTTTAAATTTGTAATTTAAGTTGGATTGTATTTTGATTAACTATAAAAGTTGGTTGTTTTATTCAGAAATTGATGATTTCAATTTATTAAGTTAATATGATTATTATTAAGTGTTTGAAAGAATAAAATAAGGATTTAATCATTATTTAATGGAATTTAAGAATTTGGTTGCTATTTTAAAGAATTAAGAAATTTTAGAATTTCTAGTTTTAATTATTTAAGTATGATAATTTTTAAGTTATATTGATATTGAAATCAAGACACAAATCAGTATTTAAGAAAGTTAGAAAGTTGAGGGGTTGAATGTGTCCAAAGTTGAAAATGAGAACTTAAAAGACTTAAGCCTTTCATATTTGCACCTTCATCTCTCTCTACCTTCTCTCTAAAAGAAAGAAAACCCACGGTTCTTCATCTTCAAATCGAGAATCCAAGAAAACATCAAATTGGAGGCTGAAACTTCAGATTCAAGTTGCTTAGGAAAAACTATAACCACTACAACGAACGATTTAAGGTAAATATCTCTCATAATTTCGAATATTAAGGGTTTATGGTTCGGTTTTGGATGAAAACCGAATCTGAGATTTTGGTTCAAAATGTTGATGCATGTTGAAAATAATTGTGGGTTTGTGTAAATCTAGTAATAGAGAGGTTAGATATAAAGTTTCAAGTCTTAAATCAAGATTTAGATGTGATTTTGGGAGATTTACTGAATGTTCTGTGTGTGTCGCATGGGCACCGAAACAATAAAAATGGGTACCGAAACCATTATAGTTTCGGTATTACCCCTACCGAAACTTATATTTGTGTACCGAAACAAACAATATGTTGGTGAAACTATGTATAAGTACCGAGACAAAATGGAGGTACCGAAACCTTAAGGTTTCGGTACATAATACCGAAACTTTGAAGTACCGAAACCCACACTTGATAATGAAACATATTGAGATGTACCGAAACTTTCTAAGGTTTCGGTATAATGGAACCTACCGAGACCTCATACATACCGAGACTACATAAATATATGTATATGTACCGAAACTTGGATGGTTTCGGTAATAACCGAGAACCACCCAAAGCCTACCGAAACTCCATGGAATTGGTAAAACACATGTACCGAAACATTGTTTATATTCTTTTCTTTGTGATTGTATGCATGAAAACGTGTATGCATGGAGCAAAGTACAAATATATATACACAAATTAAGTATGTTTGTGGTATAGGATGGAAATTGGAAACAACTAAAGTTTGACCTACTAAATCCATCACAGCAACATTTTATTGTATATACCAATATACAATCATATATATATATATATATATATATATATATATATATATATATATATATATATATATATATATATATATATATATATATATATATATATATATATATATATATATATATATATAGAAACAATCGGACCTCCTTTAATTCAGTTATATAATGATGATTTCTGGACATTATGGTAATCTCAAATGTTGGAGATTAAAAGTATAAATTTCAGGTTAACGCAATAATTTGTGAAACTTGGCGAGACTCATTATTAAACGAGAGATAGATGGTATTAATGAGGGGATTAATTGTGAATAATAACACCATCAAGTAGGAGGATTTAAATATGAGTTTTGGATGACGATTCCAATTGTTGTAACACTTTAATTCTGTAAAATCATGATGAAAATTGTTGTCGAACATATGTATGATATGTTTTATTTATGGAAATGTAACAGGTCCCTTGTGGTGTTGTTTAACCCACAGTGGGGTACTTTGTGATCCGGTTGAAAGCCCGGGGAGAAATAAAAATTGCTTTAAGTTTAATAACGCACCCACTGTGAGTACATATGATTTCGCATGTTTATATATGCTTTATGTTAGCTATTGCCTGCTGAGACATGTTGCTTCATTATCGTTTGGAATTCTACTAACTTGCGTAGATTTAGATGCACATTCATACTTGTTGCATGTCCGTTTGTTTGTTGTGCATCTATCAATGGACCGGCGGGTCGCATCTGTTACTCCGAAGTTACTGCGCTATATGACCCGGAGCTGATCCCTCCGAGATTCTAGTAGGCAGTAAGTCATCCCCGATGTTATGTTTGTCTCAGATGGTTGGGTTACATACCGAGCTTTGGGCTCGAAGGAGCGACGGCTCATGTGTGTCGTACTTTGTGTACGTGGAGAGTGCACGACGTGTGTCGTCGGTGTACTCTCGTGGGCTTCATAAAGTTTTACAAAATGCATAAATCTGTGTATTCATTAAGCATTCACTTACCCATCAGTTGTTGATTTTTTTCTACAGGAAAAGGGAAATCTGCCGCGGGACCTTCTAGCTAGGTCAATATTTGAAGTTTGAAGAATATCTACTACTCAGCTTGGTAATTGGATAATGGGATTGTTTTAATAATATGTATTTGGGATGATTGTAATGTTATTGAGTATTTAGATTTAGACTTGAAACCTTGTAGCACCGTAGGGTGTTTGAAACTGTTGTATCACTTTAATTATGTACTTTTATGCTTCCGCACTTTAATTAAGCATTTCAGATCATTATGTCATTGTATGTTGGTGATTAATCCTGGGTGTATTGTAATGGTGGTTTATTGTGGCAAGGGTGTCACAAGAGACATCGAGAAATTGCAGGAGGAACAAAAGAAACACAAGAAGATGTTCCAAGTGCATTCCGATTGGCTGACAAACATCCAGATGACAATGAGAGAGCTAGAAGAAGTCGTTATTCCGCCAAAAGAGTTTTAAGTAATTATTTGAATATGTGGTTTGGTTGTTGCGTGAGGACCATTTAAGTTTTTATTTGGTTGTTTAATTTTCTGATGTGGTGTGATTTCCAATTGTAAGCGTACTTATTATCTTTTTCGTTGGTTGTTTATTTTTATATTTAAGTGTGATAATTTTAATTAAAAGTTTGACGTTTGAATTTATTTAAAGTAAATTTTATTTGAGTTAATTGCAATTTATTTCTAAGCAAGGAATGTGTACTTGTTAGGCACAAAAAGGCCTCAGTCAAACCTGTTCTACATCTGAGGGGGAGATTTTATAATCAATCCTGTTGATGCATTTGAAGGTTGAATTTATGGCCTGTTATATGCCTTATTGAAACCTGAAAATGATTTGCAATATCAGTCTAAAGCTGTTCTATATGTTGCATGTGTTGCAACTAAGACAGTTTGTCCAAGCTGCTCTGTCTGCTGAACAGGCTGGACATAAACTGTCTACGCTGCTCTACACTGTTGAGCAGCTTGGGCATTTTTAAAGTGTTCTGTTCTTTGTGAACAGAACCTGTTCTTTGTGAACAGGCTAAACACTTTATGGAATTTGTTTCCAAGTCATCATGTATTGTTTTTAACTACAAGATCAGTTTACAAAGTCGAAGACAAAGTGGAAAACAGAACTGCTCAGCCTGCCCACGCTGTTCTGTAACATGAAGACAAAAGGATATTTGAAAAAGGGTGACAGACCTTTTTCTTATATCAAAATAGGCCTTTACAGGAAGAAAGACGCAAAGTTGACATTCCTAAATTAGTTAAAGGCAATGCAACAGTAGACAAAGTAAAAAGACAAAAGTTCTGCACATGTGAAGACAAGTCTGCTTTTCAGAAAAGTGCAGAAAAGGTTATGTTGTCTTTTCAACAAGACTTTTCCTTTTCATTCTGTCCAATGAAGATGTTTCTCTGAGATCCTCTAAGTGAGTATAAAAGGAAGCTTCTAAGGTCAGAAAGATAGGTGAAGAAAGCTAAGTGCTTAAACCAAGAGTGAACGTGCAAGTGTGATCTTCATGCATGCAAGTCTTCTGTAAAACAGCATCTGTGTGTCTAAGCTGTTTTACCTAAGCTGTTCCTTAAGTCTTGTAAACACAGTGAGTGCTTCTTAGTGAGTGTATTCATTGTATACTAATTCGAGTCTGTCTCAGATAGTAAGCATACTGTTGTATCTGTCATCTCAGCTTGAACTATTCCGCATTCAAGCTTGGCTTGAACTATTCCGCATTCAAGCTTGGCTTGAACTATTCCGCATTCAAGCTTGTTTGTAATTAACAAATTGTTGATAATACATACAAACATTGAGAAAAGAGTGTGTAGTTTTTAAATTGCTGTATTCACCCCCCCTCTACAGCTTATAACTATATACTTTGGGAACCTCTCGGGACCTACAGTACTAATTTATTTTTCATAAGTTAAGTGATTATAGTGCTCAATTGTGACGAGGACGTCACAAAGGTCTAAGTTGGGAGGGTAGTGTTCTAAAAATAATTAATTTAACCACCACAAAAAATTTTAGACCACATTTTTAATCACAAAATAGAAGGATAAGCTGCCCCGTGTACCAAAAGCCAGTAAAATATCAAAATTTCAGAAGTCTTAGCGCAGGGCTACGCCCAGCTTACGCCCCATCGAGTTCAAAATGCAGATTTCAGCCTCCTTCTTCATTTTTTACAAACCCTAAACCTATTTTCCCTACGACTGGTGTGCGGCCATACCCTTTTTGTGTCATTCTTTTGCTAAAATTTGCAAAAAAAAAAAAAAATAGCTTTAAAACACCCACATTACCATACATAACAAAGATTTAGGCTAGAAACCACTTCTTTTTGGGTATCCACTTTGAATGATTTTTTGGTGAAGAAGTGGGTGAAAGAAAAAGCTAGATTTTTACCGTTTTAAGCTTCCAATCATCAATGTTAATGTTTTTATTGATTAAATGCACGTTATTTCATACTTTTTAAGCAAAATGAAAGCTTGAGCTTCATGGTCATCCATGGAGTTTTCATGGTGATTTTGACTTTTTAGAGTCAAAGTATGTGAAATTGCATAATTTTGATGATAATCTTGATATATGTATGTGAGATATATGTTTAGTTGATAATTATAGTCAATTTGCCATGATTAATTTCTATGAAATAATTTGAATTTATAAAGTTGGTTGCCTAAATATGCATATAATGTATGAATTATAAAGTTAGGTAATTAGCTAGAAAATAAATTTTATGTGCTAAATGGATTTTTATTGATACATGATATATGTTTAGAACTCTCTCTTGCAATCTTCTGCCCTCACAGTGTTGAGTTTTAGGTTAATGTCATTTTTTGGTGATTCTTTTGGTTAGATCTGTACCATTTCATCCTTGATGGTGCTTTCTACCTGATACGATCACTTCGTTTATGTAGTCATTTAAATTTCATTACGTTTGTGGTACTGAAATTACTTTATCTTTTTTTTTTTTTCCTACTTTTTAGGGTTTTTGTTTGAAAGTTTGAGTGTTTTTGTTGATTTGAAGTTGTTGTAGTGTTTTTGTGAAGCATGGTTTACGATTTCGAGTAATTTAGTTACTCAATCGTGTGTTTCTTTACCATATGCTCACTTGTTTGTGTGATCACTAAACATTTTGTACATGATTTTCTATATCTTTGTGCTTGACTTGGGTTTCAAATGAAGTACGGTGCTCGGGAAACCTATTCCTGCTTCAATTTTGACATCTTGAAAGTTGGAGATGCTGGTGCACAGTCGAACACCTATGACGAGGATCGGAGGTGTCACGGGTTTGACTCAGTCTGAGTACGTGACTCAGCATTTGTTTCCAACGAGTCACGGCGGAGGAGAGGAATCAGAAAGGTTAAATCAAGTACCAAAGGCTAACGCATTGATGTTCTGCCCTAACACTAAGAGGGCACTAACGAATTGCAGGAGATGAATACAATTACACCATCATGTACAACTGAACCTGGTAGGGAAAAAGAGTAGGAAGGGACCGAGGTCAAGAAGCTCATGGCACAGAGGTGTTACCTTCTACAGAAGAACTGGTAGATGGGAATCTCATATTTGGTTAGTTATTTTCCTTTGTTGTTTTTTAATACTTAGGTGGTGTTTGGTTTGAAGGATTTAAACAATCCATTTAGTCCTTCATTATCATGTTTGGATACAATATTAAAAGAAAGGATTTAGCTCATTTAGGATTTTAAATTTCCCACTTCTCCACCTTTCATAATCCATCCATACCCCTAAACATTTCAAAATCCTATCATTTTAAAATCCATCATTTTAAATTCATTCGATCCAAACACCACCTTAGCTTTCATTCTTCTGCTTATACATATGTACTTTCATTCTTCTTCTCTCATTCTCCCAATCTGACTTTGCTTGCTGTCGCCAAATTCCGAACCATTGTTCCATATCATGGGATTGATCAACTTCACATACTCGCAGCTATAGAGAGGGAACGTGATGGATAGGTTTGAAGCCAGCGACGGTCATGATATTTTTCTCTTCACATACTCGTAGCTACTTCGCCGATAGTAGTGGCGATGACAAATAAGCCGGCGATTGTGAGGATATATGATACATCATTGTTGAAGGAGATTGGATCTCGTGCCACAGGTATTTCTTATTCATGGCTACTACATCTCTAACTTTATGCTAGAGGTAATTGTTATTCATGGTTACTGCTACGTCTCTATCAGGTGCTTCAAATCCTCTTGGTGTGGAGGCTTATCTGATATCATGGTGGTGCTCCTGTTGTTCTTCACTCTGTAGTGCTCATGTTGTTCTTCTGTTCTTCACTCTGTAGTGCTCCTGTTGTTCTTCACTCTGCTTATTTTTATTATTACCCTATAATGGTAAGAACAATTTTAATTTCATGTTTCTTTGATAAAATTGCTGCTATTTTGACTTTCAAGAGTCAAATGAATTAGTTTTAAATCTCTATATGATTTCAATTTGTTCAATTGGGAAGAAAGAATTGAAACTTACGTGAATCAATGAAAGGAATCAATGAAGGGAATCTGCAGGTAGCACTAGTTCTTTTTACACTACCTTTCTCCCCCGCGCTTCATCTGTGTATATTTGGTGGGATCAGTTATAATATTTTCTTTGAGCGTATATTGTAATATATGTTCGTACAGTGAAGTTCAGGTGGAAGGATCGAAAACAATGGATCATCTTGACAATTGCAAGAATAGGGAAAGATTTACCGAACAAGGAGATTTAATAACATTTGAATCAGAACTAATTTTTGTGACCTCTTTTTAACCTTAATTGAAACTAATTATCCATTGTCTGGGATTATTTGGTGTTGTTTTTTTAACCAGGTTGACAAGATTTATCTCAGCACACCAACTAAAATTGCAATTATGGATCCTGAAAACAAACGAACATTGGTCATCCGGAAAGATGGACTTCCAGATGCTGGTGAGATTGGTTACATGTTTTCTGTCATGTCTCTTTTCAGCAATTTAACTAGGTTTGTTTCTTCTCTCCAGGTCGATTCAATGCCTCTTAAAGTTTCTTCATTTTTATTTAATGTGTATGATTATTTGATTTATCTTTATGTTTAACGACTGTTTATGTTTTACTATATGATTTATTTTGGTCTGGATTATATGTATGTGCAAATTCATGTGGTTTGGTTGGTTTTATGATGTTATTCGGGGTTAAATGTTTATATATATATATATATATATATAGAATCAGGTTCATCAGCGTACCTATGAGATTCCAGCGTACCCAGCGTACCCTAATGTGAATGATCATTCACATATATTTTTTTTGAATAAACATGTATAAGACAACATTATAAGACTTTTTTTCAAAAGGAGCAACATCATAAATCTTGTGAATGATAAAAAAAGATCATGTGAATGGTCATTCACACCATTCACATTGTGTGAAATGATCATTCACATGGATGACCATTCACATAAATATGCATTGAGCATTCACATAAGTTTTAAGGACACAGAAAGTGTGAATGTATGTGAAATTCATATATCATGTGTATAACATTAATTAAAACATGGTTATGAGAAAAAAAATTTAAAAAAAGTTTTTTAAGGTTGGTACCTTCGGGTGCACTTGATTTCGAGAGGTACTTTTTTGAACCTGACTCTATATATATATATATATATATATGATTATTGTTCTTCTTTGAATTTTTATGTTTAATTGGACCTATCTTGAATAACAGACTTAAGTGTTTTTTTTAAATCTTGCCATATATGTTTAACTAAACCTATCTTGATTATTGTTCTTCTTCAATCTTGCCATATATGAACTGATGAAACTTCTATATGTTTTTATATTTAAACTACATCTGAAATAAAAATCCTCGAAATCTGCAGGAAAGCAGAAGGGGGTTTTATTTGATACATTATAAGTCGGAAATGATCTATCGGGTGTATCCGTTTAATTGTTGTTTTATTTGATGTTGTCTGATTGGTTATATGTTTTCTGTAATGTCTCTTTTCAGCGATTTAACTAGGTTTGTTTCTTCTCTCCGGGTCGATTCAACGCCTCTTAAAGTTTCTTCATTTTTATTTAATGTGTATGATTACTTGATCAATCTTTATGTTTAACGACTATTTATGCATTAGTATATGATTTTTTTGGTTTGGATTATATGTATATGCAAATTCATGTCGTTTGGTTGGTTTTATGATGTTATTTGAGTTAAATGTGTGTATATATATATATATACACACACACACACACACACACATATATATATATGTATGTATGTATGTATGTATGTATGTATGTATGTATATATATATATGTATGTATGTTTGTATATTGAACACGATGATTATTGTTCTTCTTTGAAATTTGGTTTTTATGTTTCACTGGACCTATCTTGAATAGCTGGAGCTTGTTCGTAATGTTCTTAATAACAGTCTTAAGTTTAACAGAACCTATCTTGAATAATTTATCTACAACATATAGAAGATTTGAACTATGGGGCCGACGTTAAATTGAACCGCATGTTTAATGATTAGGTTTGTTCTGTTTAAATTATGAACGTCTCTTCAATTTGGTTCAATAAAGGTAGCACGAATCTGAGTTGCAGTGGTACTTTGTGCAGTTCTGTCTAACCAAGCTGCTTAGAAAGTGCTTAGATGTTCATGAACGGTGCTTGACATGATTTTTCATGCCTGTGAAACTTCATATTCAGATTTTTGCTATTTGCATTAGACACATGTATAATCTCAGTTTTTCATGCATGTGAAACTTCAGCGTCTCTGTAAAATTACAGTAATTAAGTTAACTTCGCAAATTGGACTCGGACGTTAAATTGAACCGCATGTTTAATGATCAGGTCTGTTCTGTTTAAATTATGAACGTTTCTTTAATTTGGTTCAATAAAGGTAGCATGTATCTAAGTTGCAGTGGTACTTTGTGCAGTTCTGTTTAACCAAGCTACTTAGAAAGTGCCTAGATGTTCATGAATGGTGCTTGACATGAGTTTTCATGCCTGTGAAACTTCAGATTTAAATTTTTTCTATTTGCATTAGACACATGCATAATCTCAGTTTTTCATGCCTGTGAAACTTCAGCGTCTCCGTAAAATTTCAGTAATTAAGTTAACCTCGCAAACTGGAGTCCATTCCAGCTTTTATCTTTGTTTATTAGTTGTCGCAAAATGGAGCTCTTTTCTGCATAATAAACATTTTAGGAAATGAACTTTATTTTGAATGGAATGACTTATATGTTGCATGTGCTCCACCTATTCTGAAATAAATAAACTAAAAGATAATACAAGGATATACATTTTGCGTTAACATGCCTATGTGCTCCACCTTATCTGGAATATTCCTTTTTTCTGTTTATTCATCTGATTGATTCTTCTTCTTTTTAATAATAAATTTTTTTGTTGTTACTTTTGTGGTACTGATGGAGATAATTTGTTACGGTCGTTACTTTTTGAAATTCATGAAGGATGTGATTCAATTTCATCACAATTTAACTACTTGATAATTGGGGTGAAAGTTCCAGCAAATGGATGAGATTCGAATACAAAACAAGGATTTAGAAGTTGGATAAGGCTCAGCTAACATACCCTCAGTAATAAATTGTATAATTTTATGGACCAATCCTTTTAGCATTCACATTGGGCATTATTTATTTTAGGTTTAATAATTTTCATAGAAGAAAATGATGTTATGTTCACGAGACATCTGAAATCTGAAGATTTTGCATTTTTTTAATGTAAGACCTATTTATAATTGCAGGAATATGAAAACCTTGTTTCTTGAACAGAGCCAAGTAGCAGAGAAAGATGGAGATTGGCTACATGAGCTTGCTATGAACAACACAGTGCTTGAAATGTTGAACTTTTACATGACATATCTTTCCCAAGTGAATTTTAAGGATCTTGATCTCATAGCTAAAAAATGGAAGCCTCTAATTTCAGTCAAAGTAGGCGATTGTGAAATCTTGGACCTGGTAGGTTTTTTTTGGGCTAATGTTTCACTACAAGAGTTTGGGCGGGGGTTGCTTTAATGATCAAACTGGAGGCTATGGTGATTTAGCATATCTCCCAAGATTGTGTCCCTTGGGTCTAAATTACATGGGTACTTATGAGATGCCAACACAGAAGACCATTGTCTCTTGCTCCAGCGGTGTACCAATCTAGAAGTTCTTGAGGTAATATTTTGTGTTTGTTTTTGGTTTTGTTGAATACGGAGGCTCCGAGGCTGTCAAATGGGCTAATTTTCAATTCAGTCTATGAACACTTAAACAGGGTATGCACATGCAATCCTTGAAAAAGGTATTTAGTGTCTACAGTGTATGAAAATAAAAAGTAAATAAATAAATAAATAGTTATTCAGTGCGTGGACTGGAAGGTCTTTCTTTTAACAATTTTTTATGATAGCGTATAGTCTTTCTTTCAGTGCGTGTTTTTGGTTTTAGCTTCTTGATCTCATTGCCTAGACTTTTCTTTCTCAAGGTGTTACAGATCATGAAGGTGCACATCATTTTCTTGTTACTTCATCATAATTTGAGGTGATGCTACTTTTCTAATATTGTGCTTGTATATTGTCTATTGCAACCAAAATCTGTTTCGACATCAATACCATTCTGACCAGGTACTACTAAATCTTCATCACAAACACATTTCTTTTGTTACAATTTATAGATTCTAGGAATTAGTTTTCATATCGGGTTATCTTTCACTTGGATAGTTGGATGACTCATCAAAAAAGTAATACTCAAAATATCATGGAGTTGAGGGTTCTAATGGACATACCAAATTGGCGAATGCATCACCTGTGAACACGAATGGTGGCAGTCTCCAGCAAACTAAATCTGAATTGGAGGATGTGATGTCTGGATTCAGATTGGGAAGATGGATCAAATTCTAATTTAAATTCTGAAAGTGATCATCCAGATCACATAAACATGGATAGCTCTCAACTGTACTTTAACTCAATCTTTCTTTCTTTTTTGCCACAGGAAGTTGTCGATCTTGTGCGCAGGAAACATTTACTATGTTTACTTGGTCAGGGCCGGTTAAATGATAGTACCCGCGTTGATCCTCTCATTCAGGTTCATTCCTTTGACTTTGCTTATCCTTTAAATCATGTGCTAATATATTGCAATTGTAAAAAGGTTGTTGACCTCTTCAATTGCTGAAAACTCTGCTCCATTGATATCTTTTAATGATCATAGTGAACTGTTTTTAAGCATATAGTACCCATAACTAACTGAAAGCCATTGTACTTTAATATAATCTTACATCAGTGATATTACTTTATAGGAAATTTACATAAATTAGCAAGCAAGTTTACATGTATTCCAAATTTTAAAAACTATCTTTGAGTTCTTTACCAAATTTAGCCATCAACTTTCATGTTTATTGATTTTGGCAAATATTTTCCCATGCTTTATAGAATCCAACTTTGAAAAGCAGTTCATACTTTCCGTATATAATGGAGGGATGAGTTTGGAAGTTGCAAGGAAGCGGCTTTTTTTTTTCCTTGGGGGGGGGGGGTGCGTTAACTAATCACCCTCTATTATTTGCCATTATCGTATTATATGCAATTGCCCCCTTCTATGTTGTGGTACTCACGGTGGTCTATATATATAGGTATATATGTATGTGCACTAAGAATAGCTTCTTTTTTTCGTTTTTTCTTTTTGTTACACTAAGAATTTGATATCGTGATAGCAAGCTTGTCACTCAAAGTATGCAACACTTTTTATATTCTAATACAACACTTTTTAGTGTGTTGCCATTATTTTATAAATGCAACACTATTTAAATGCAACACGTTTTATACTCTAAAGCAACACTTTTAATTTATTGTTACCAACTTATAGCAACACTTTACTTATCAATTGCAACACTTATCAAATGTTGTCATTATGTAAATGCAACACCATTATCAATCTATTGCAACATTTTATTATTGTTTTAAATTACATAAATGCAATATATTCTAGACAAAAAAAACACATTCATTATTTTTTAAATTTAATGCAAATACAAATATTTATTTAATTGCTTCGTGATAGTTTTTCAACTTACAATTCAATCTAACAAAAATAATATCATTTCATAACATATCGATCAAAAAGTATTTCAAGTACATAAACGTCTACAACTAAAATAAGGTTCATCAAACAAAAAAGTAAATTACAATATTAGGAATGCATATTCAATTCCTCTTCTTGTAATTTCTTCCATACGAAATCAACGCTTATCATGCACAACTCTCCTTCTGTGGATCACCTTCACAAAAAATCTGCCCAAAGTAGCAATCAACTTTCCTAAAACTGCATAATATGACAGCGAACTTTCAAATTAAGTCAGTTTTCGATGAAACTTTCACAACACCTTAAAAATCTTCTAAAAACAACATATCTATAAAAATATTACACTTCCCACATTAAATTTGTATTTTTACTCGTTAACTAATCACCCTCTATTATTTGCCATTATCGTATTATATGCAATTGCCCCCTTCTATGTTGTGGTACTCACGGTGGTCTATATATATAGGTATATATGTATGTGCACTAAGAATAGCTTCTTTTTTTCGTTTTTTCTTTTTGTTACACTAAGAATTTGATACCGTGATAGCAAGCTTGTCACTCAAAGTATGCAACACTTTTTATATTCTAATACAACACTTTTTAGTGTGTTGCCATTATTTTATAAATGCAACACTATTTAAATGCAACACGTTTTATACTCTAAAGCAACACTTTTAATTTATTGTTACCAACTTATAGCAACACTTTACTTATCAATTGCAACACTTATCAAATGTTGTCATTATGTAAATGCAACACCATTATCAATCTATTGCAACATTTTATTATTGTTTTAAATTACATAAATGCAATATATTCTAGACAAAAAAAACACATTCATTATTTTTTAAATTTAATGCAAATACAAATATTTATTTAATTGCTTCGTGATAGTTTTTCAACTTACAATTCAATCTAACAAAAATAATATCATTTCATAACATATCGATCAAAAAGTATTTCAAGTACATAAACGTCTACAACTAAAATAAGGTTCATCAAACAAAAAAGTAAATTACAATATTAGGAATGCATATTCAATTCCTCTTCTTGTAATTTCTTCCATACGAAATCAACGCTTATCATGCACAACTCTCCTTCTGTGGATCACCTTCACAAAAAATCTGCCCAAAGTAGCAATCAACTTTCCTAAAACTGCATAATATGACAGCGAACTTTCAAATTAAGTCAGTTTTCGATGAAACTTTCACAACACCTTAAAAATCTTCTAAAAACAACATATCTATAAAAATATTACACTTCCCACATTAAATTTGTATTTTTACTCGTTAAACAACAATTCTTTGCATAAAATAACAAAAAACTTTCGTTTGACGTCCAATTTTAACGGTACTTTTTGTAACAAGTCTAAAACCCTTAGGAAAGACAAAATATATAAACATATTTCATCATTCATTGATATTTCATACTTTTGGGCATTAAAGTACCAAAAGTTTGTTTAAAATAGCAATGAACTTTCATGTGATGTCGGATTTTGATGATTCTTTTTGCAACACATCCTAAATCCTTTAAAGACATCAAACTTATATAAATATTTCATCATTTATTGCTATTTCGTGATTTGGTATATTAAAGTCTCATTTATTCATTATTTGACTTTTAAAAGCCAAATATGAGACTTTTGTTAACTTCATCAATTTTGAAAACTCTATTTAAGTATTTTAACCATATTTAAAGTTTAGAATTACCTGAGAATAGAGAGTGTTACATCAGTGCTCGAATCCTTCCATAAACCAAGAATATAAATTTGTTGAATCTCCTGCAAAACCAATGTCAATCAGGTGTATTCATTAGAACAAAATTTCAGCGAGTCAATCACTAATGCTAATAAAAAAGGAAATGATTAATAATACATATCGAAGATTGCTACAGGGAAAATGAATCCTCAAATTGCTTTCATGAGGTATAGATTTCTTTCTGATTTCTATATAGTCATGAGATGTGAATTCTCAAAAGTCAAAATCTTAAATTGGTTAATGTTTGCAGGGGTAAAATGAAAGTGAAGGGAAGTTTGAGTGCAGCCCAGAAATTTACACCAAAAATCTTTCCTAAACCCACAAAGATGTAAACTCTAAAATTGGTCCATTTGAATCGGTGGCATCATCATCAATGTTAAAGCATCATCAATTATAAATATTATATATAGGATTCATACCCATGATCAAGTAAGAGATGGGTATGTTACTAAAGGCACAGAATGTAAAAACAACTATCCTATTCACCAACACTCAAGTTTATGCACACAGAATGTAAAATCAACTTATGCACATAGACATATCTATCTAATACAGATTACAGGCATCCAATGTGGGAACAAAACAAAATGTTTTGTGTTTTGTGTGCAACAGTATATGTGCAGTGAGTTCTTCAACAGCAAAACAGAATGTTTTGTGTGCTTGAAGCATGAAACATAAAAGGGAACAGCAGCACCTCAACAAACGAAACAAAATAGATAAAATCAATAACAAAAATTCAAGTATTAACACATAAAAACAATCTTGAAACCATTGCTCAAAACATGATGGCTTCTAACATTATAATCAGTTATTCAAGTCCTTTTGAAGCCATTAAAATTAAAAAAAAAAAACAGATTTGAAAGCTACAGATCTCATGAAACTGATGTTGGACCTCATGAAAGAAAACAAATGGGAAGCAGAGCAGTGATTAGTGATAAATGGTCCATGAGGGTTCTCTGGGTTACAACAATTGATGAATTATATTAGATGCAAACAACAGTGGAACTGTTTGATTTCCTCTTTCCCATCTTTCTTTCTTTCTTTCCTAAGCATATATTAGAATTTACCAACTGAATGAACCCGAGATCTATCGATGATGATTTATAATTTAAGGATGTTAATCTAATCTATGAATCTTAAATCTTGAATCCCATGAGAAGGGTGTTATTTTTGCCATAACTACATTGTGTTTATCGTCAACACTTTTGTATTTTCTCATTTAGTTGACAGATTCATTGGTAGAAAACCTATTTGAAAGCATCTTATTAATTGAAAGACACATTTCTGTTTTAACAGTTGAAAGACACACACACATAAACTATAGCTGCTACTTACCGACTCAAACACACACCTTATTAGTGTTGCAGCTGCTGTTTTCGTTAACTCGACACACACACATTCTGATTTTTACTTGGCTGCTGCTGCTGAACACAAAGCGCAGCCACAAACAGGCACCACACTGCCCATATGCATGCCAAGAACACACACAAACCTGCACATTTGTTTCTGATAAAAATATTAGAAATCACATAGAACACCAGACTTCAGCCATCCTAATCAATTGATCAACAAAAATAAGGCAGTAAACACACACGATTGAATCAACCTCTTAATTCAAACACACAACTAAACGATACCAAAGATTGAAACTAAAAGCATACCTTCGGTCGTAATGTTGTGATTTCCCCCTCTATGCCTTCAATTAAAAGCCAGTGCTGATTTAAAAAATAAAAAACACAGAGCAAAAACATCAGTACTAGTCAGTCAATTATGTCTTTCTAAATCTGATTGTGTTTACTAGTTAGTCAATTATGTCTTTTCGTTAGAGAACCTGAAAACATGAAGATACATGAAGGAAATTTGAAAGCCAATTACCCTAAATTTTAATGGTTTCACAATGGAAATAATATGAATACCTAAACCATCGTAAACCAGAGACACATCAAAAGAGGAATGCTAACTGAAGATAAAAATTTATGGTAATTATATCTAAAACAAAAATGAAAACTTGCCTCAAGTGTTTGTTGATTAGTTCTCCTCAAAACAACTTTGCACACCCATTGCAACAAGTTAAACTTAAAACATCATAAGATACATGTCAATCCATAAGATAAATAATAATGACAAACCAACAAATTTAAGGGAGATTTTCTAGATTTACCAATGATTGCAATAAAAGAATATATCAGATGCAGGACTTGGTTCTTTTTTTCCAAATTGCTAGTGGATGGCGTGTATGTTTTTGTGTTCATAGCATAGATCCTACCTGCTAGTGTTGGGTTTGTTCTTGTTTTGGCTTTGGCTTCTGCTGGTCATAATTTGAGTAAGTTACAATAAAATATTTTTGAAGTTGGCTTGCCTTTTTCGGGACTAAATGTGAGAGCTGGTGTTTTTATTGGGGTATTGATGTAGTTCTATGGCTTCTTGTTGTTCAAATTGCTATTGATGTTTAGGGCTAGGAATGCTCAGTTAATGTTTTTCTTCGAAAATATTTACTGTGGTGCAAGGCATTATGTGTGTTGCTACTTAGGGATGAATCAAAGGTTTGAGTGTATGACTATTTGGTTTGATCGAAGTGTGGACATAGCTTGGTTATGGACCATGGATATTCCAAGATCAGTTTGTGATACAAGGCTTAAGTATGTTTAGTTTTGCTACAAGCTTCTATATACTTATCTTTGAACTTATTCTATAACATTAAGTCATTGATTTAATTTCTTAATTCCAAAAAGTTTGAGTCTCTTGGAGGAGAAACTTATCTTTTGACGGTCTAATGCAACTTTGTGCAACTCCTTGTACTGGTGTTCTAAAACTTTCTGAAACTTTCTTAGATGATGGATGATCAGAGTAAATACATTCAAATTACTAAAGTCTAATTTTCCCTACTTAGATACAGTTTAGGTTTCAAAAATCCTCCCTATATCCCTGTTATTCCCCAAATTATGAAATTATCTAGAGGTTCCATATATTCTTCTAAACACTACATTATGTTAGGGTTAACATTTTTCAACAATGCTGAAACTTATAGAGAGTAATAAGCCATCAACATTCCAAATCAAGCAAAAAATTAAAGACACTGTGTGAATGAAGATACGTATCTCCATCGAATTCATACAAACAATTGATGAGAGGAGATGAAGAAAAATATCAAAAATACTTAACCAAACCAATCAAATTAGGATGCTAGAATGCAGAGACCGAACCATACTTTACCTGAACTAGAAATCCCCAATTTTAGGGCTCGACCTAAAATTCAAGCAAAAGCAAAGTCGGAGATGAAAGAGTCAACGCTGAGGCACCGTGGAAGGCAGAGGCGGAGAGACACCGTCGAAGGCAGAGGCGGAGAGGCGCCGTCGGAGGCGGAGAGGTGCCGGAGAAGGCAAAGGTCGCTCACGTGGATGAAGGGCCTGAGGAGGTCGTAGGGGGAAAACGGACAGAGGAGAAAATATGATAAGCTTGGTGTGACTAATTCTATAACTGCATTCTTTTAAAAAAAAATAATAATAATAAAATATGTATTATCAAATCTTGAATTTTATTAAGAGTAAATTACAAAAATGGTTCCTATGGTTTGGTCGAATTTATGAATATGGTACCTCAAAACACTATTTACTTGTAAAAATGGTCCCTAATTCTCTTAACTTTTTTTAATTGAAACATATTAATGTTACAAAATAATAAAATAAAATTAATAAAATACTAAATTTGAATCCAAACATATTAACATATAAATGTTTAAATCAAAATGTAAAATCCTTGTTTATATATTTTTATTAAAAATATAATTAAATCAAAATATATTAACGTAATGAAATAGTTATATAGAAACATAAAAAAGATAAAAATGTATACATATTTTATCAGATGAACATAAGATAAATAAATTTTTAATAATTAAATTGAATATATAAAAGAACCGTAAAATAAATAAATTAAATATTATAATAGGGATAAATATTATGCATGCAACACTCTAAAATGTGTTGCATTTTTTCATTATAAATGCAACACTCTAAAAATGTGTTGCTTTTTTTTCATTATAAATGCAACACTCTAAAAATGTGTTGCATTTTTTTATTGAAATATGCAACACTTTAAACAAATGTTGCAATTTTTAGTAAAAATTGCAACACTTTAGAAAAATGTTGCATTTTTTTAGTAAAAATGGCAACACTTTAAAAAAAGTGTTGCATTAAATCATTATATGCAACACTTTTTGTCAATGTGTTGCTTTAGATCGAACTTAAATAAAAAGCAACAGTTTTTAAATGTGTTGCATCAAAAGTGTTGCCTTAGCTTCAAAATGTAGTAGTGTTATTTATTTTAGTTTGGTGTGCATTGTATTTCTTTTAGTAATTTTTATTCTTAGCCAAGTCCGTATTTAGTGTTGTAATGTTTATATAGTTTGTCTAGCCTTCCCCAGTTGAGTCTTGTTTGTCGATCAGGCCGTGGAACATGATGATAAATAGAAAGTGTTAAGTACCATTTTGACCATCCAACTTTCAGTTTTGTCCCATTTAACCACTAAACTATTATTTGTCCTGATTTAACCACTAAACTTTGTTTAATATTTTATTTTAGGAAAAATGAATAAAACTAATGGCTAAATCGATACAAAATATAATAGTTTAATGGCCAAATAGGGACAATTTTCAGTGGCTAAATCAGTAAAAAGAAAGTTTAGTGGCTAAATATGTACACAAATATAGTTTAGTGGCTAAATCGAGACTAAAAATAGTTTAATGGCTAAATCAAAAAAAATCTAAAAGTTGGATGGTTAAAATAAAACTTAACCCTATATGTAGAGGGAATTGGCTAGTGTTGATAGAATATTCTATAATTAAGAAAAGAGTCGTAATAACAGTTAACATTTTTGTTATGTAAAGCAATTTCAAGTAGGTTAAATTATGTTAGGGCTTAAATATAAGTAATGTGTCAAAAGATTTTGGAAAACTCATGCAATAAGGAGGAAAGCTTAATCACGTTTTTAGCCTCAAAAGCGGCTCAATTATAGTTTAGATGGTTCTGGAAATTACGTCCTTGGGGTACTACTCATGCCTAATCCCCTAAAACCATCTGGTTTGGGAGTGATTGACCTAAATCTCGCTACATGGACCAGCTAGATAACTTGAGTTAGAAAATTATAAGATATAAGCATAGCTTTAAAATGAAAATTTTGTCGAAAACATGCATAGAGGGAAAAGATGGTCAAAAGACCCACGTGTTTTAAGTTTCGTAACCTTGAGCTAAAAGGGTAATTTCCAAGAATGTGATACATTATATAAATTCTAAGGAAAATATATTTTAATTGAAAATGTCTTTGGATTATGTAACAACCTAACTTTTGACCCAGTCGTAAATTCAGTATTTTCGAACTGATAATGTAATATTATTACATTATTTGATTTATAATTTAATCAAGTTATGAAATATTAATTGAATTATATAAATATTTAAAGATTATGATTTAATAAATATTAAAGATAATTAAATAAAAGAGATATAAGATACAAAAATAAAAGTGAGTTAAGTAGCAAATATAACTAAATGAAGTATATAAACGTGATTAAAGGTCTTTTATCCAAATCAGACTCTCTCTCTACTTCCCTCTAGATTTACTTCCAAACCGACCGGCCGATTCTTGAGTTTTATATATCGTTGGAAAGATCTCGGAGAATACTACACGAATCTGCTATTACATGTTTGATTTCGTACGAATTTGATGTAAGAATCGACATTTTAAACTTTTATATTTTTGGTTTTTCGAAATTGATTATCTTTCATTCGTTATTAGCATTTTTCGTGTGATTAAAGTTAATTTAACTTGAGTTTTAACAAGAATATGTATAATATAATCGAACCTAGGACTAATACTTAACATATTCGTGATTTAGACTTAGAAATGAATGATTTAAAGCTGTAAATATGAACAAATTCGAGAATGCCAAGAACAAACTCGAAATAAATAGAACAAACTCGATTTTGTAGTTAAATTCGAATAATAGTCGACTTTGACTATTAAATTCGAATGAATGTTTGAGTTAGTCATTAAATTCGAAATGTAGGATTCGATTTTAGCATGGAGTTTGACTTTATCCTCAAATTTTAATGGGGAATTCAAATTTAATCAACAAATTCGAAATATGGTTCAAATTTAATTATAGAATTCGAATTTGTCCTATGTTCAAGTCTGGCATTCGAAATTAATTACATAATTGAATATAATGCCTTCGAATTTACACACATATTCGAATTTAATATATAAATTCGAAACTCACTCCTTAAATTCGAATATATTGAATAAAATATATGGACAACGCATAAAATAATAAAATAGTTAGCAAAATAAATATGTATATATATATATATATATATATATATATATATATATATATATATATATATATATATACTGATCCTTCGAGAATTTTAAGAAACAAAGAATATGAACAAAAGAAAGATAGATTAATGATCAGTTATCAGAATCTGATAAAATAAAGATTTTTAAAGATAAAAGATGATGAGATTGACATGACATGATATGATAATTCTGGACAGGTTCAGTAAAATTCTGAACATTGATACAAAGATTTAAAGATTATTGAAAGCGGGTCAAAGATTTGAATTGACAGAGAATTGATTGACAAAGATAAAATCCTGAGATAACTCAGGTGGCAGATTTTACATCTGTTTGATAAAGACCCCAACACTGTGAGTTATAGATATTCAGATTTAACATGCTTGAATTTCCGGTTGAGACATATTGTTGATGTTAGATTGATTTGACATTCATATTATCAGCTGGATTGTGACCTGTGCACACTATGGTTCAGTGTTGCCCAGTGGATCATGATAGCTATTTGACTTATCACTTCATATTATTTTGCATTTACAGTTCATTTCAGAGATTGCTTTAAGATTACTGCTATCATGACTTTGAATGCGTATGCTACGTCACTGCATATACTTTGACATTTGATTCAGCTTGATTAGCCTCATTGGTCTATTGTACTAGACCTGGCTATTTCACCAGTTCTATTAAACTTGGTAATGACCTCCGATGTTCTGCCACGTTGATTTACTGGTAGCTAGCCCAGTATGTGGCTGATCCCCACGATTTAAGCGTGAGCGTGGCTTGAGCATCATCCGACTCTATGACTTCTATGTCTCAATCATGAGGGCTATAGCGGCAGCCAAGACATATCACGCTAGACTGATGATCCGCTTGACTTTGCATGTTAATTTGAAAATCTATTTACTCACTAAGCA
Organism: Centrapalus pauciflorus; assembly: GCA_020465985.1. NCBI lineage: Eukaryota > Viridiplantae > Streptophyta > Magnoliopsida > Asterales > Asteraceae > Centrapalus > Centrapalus pauciflorus. The sequence goes on along the minus strand of JAANYP010003562.1, from coordinate 10,872 downwards.
TTGCTTATGGTTGCTACATTAACATTTTACAGGAAAAGATAAAGGAAAGTCACCTGCCGGACCTAGTATTTAGGTCTTTCAAAGATCAAGACAGAAGTTTCATAGACCTCTACTCAGCAACCCTTTTGGTACTAATTGGATGATGATAATATGATGGTCTGGGTAGATTTATCTTGATTATATGATGATATGAATTAGATTAGACTTGTGCCCCTTATAAGTTTAATTTAAAAACAGTAAACTGTATTAAACTTAATCCTAATATGCTTGTACTGTAATATAATATTCCGCAATTAATTAGTCTATCTTAGTTATGGTTGATATCGTATTGCATGATGTGAGACCTAGACTCGTGAGAACTGCCCTGTAAGGGGTGGTCTTCACAGGATGGTATCAGAGCCCATAGTTTGAGTGAATCAAGTATTACATGAGTATACTTGGTCTCAAACTGAAGCAATACATATGTATCAATCATTTAGGTGGTTTGAACTAAGATAAGATGTACAGACTGTTAGGATGGGAAAAAGGGTACATAGATTTAAGTCTATAAACTGATAGTTAAATGATTTTAATTTTCTGTTAAGATGTCAGGATCAGGATCAGGTGACATACCAAACAACATGACCCCACAACAAATGTTCGAAATGATGCAACAATTGTTAGCCCAACACTCTGAGCAACAAAATAAAATAAGGCAAGAACAGTTTCAGGTCAGAGATGAGGCCGAAGCTAAAAGACGTGAAGATAAGAAAAATAAGAGAAAAGATAAACAAGTCCAGAATGACGAATCTGATTCTGATAACTCTACTCCTGAAACCCAAATCGAGCAGCTTAAAGGCTGTAAGTTCAAGGACTTCAAAGCCAGCGGTGCCCTTAACTTTGAGGGTACAGTCAATCCAATTCAGGCGATAGATTGGATTAGTTATACTAAGGAGATTTTCAGAATCTCTGATTGCTTAGAATCAAAGAAAGTGAGTTATGCGTCTGCGTTGTTTGTTGGAGCTGCTCGAGCCTGGTGGAAAACTCAGAGGAGTATCTATGGAGAGGAAGTGATACAGACTTTAGAATGGGAACAATTCTTAGACATGTTCAATGCTAAGTATTGCCCGATTGATCAACGAGACAAGATGGAGGTTCAACTAATGCAGCTGACCCAAGGAACAAAGACTGTTGATGAATACGAGCACGAATTTTCTCGGCTTTGCGGTTATTCCTCATATCAAGTAGCTACTGAGGAACGGAAGATGAATAGATTCCGCGGAGGGCTCAACCCGAGATACCAACATCCGATGAGTGCGATAAACTACAAGAGTTACTTAGAAATGGTTGAAGCAGCTAGACAGATCGAGAGGGGTTATTTAGAGTACGGTGATCAGCTTTATGCTCCATCAACAAACCCGACATGTCCTTCTCCACCGAAGAAGCAAAGATTCGGTAGATTTTTCAAGACGAACAAATCCCATTCTCAACAGCCACAGCAGTATAGTTCACAGTCGAAAGCCCAAGTGTATTCACTAACGAATGAGCCACGATTCTGCAAGAGATGCAGAAAATCACACATGGGATTGTGCAATCCAGATGACGTCACATGATTTGCTTGCAACAGAATTGGTCACAGCAGTGAAGAGTGCCCACAGCAAGGACGCGGATGTGCGAAATGCGGGAAAAGAGGACACTTCATGTATCAGTGTCGCAGCGGACAACGAGGACAGTCACAGTTGTCAACTGGAGGATCTACGATGAAGAGTTCAGCTGCTACTCCGACCGCAAGGACTCGAGCTTTTTAAATAACAGCCGAGGAAGCAAAAGAAACACCTGACATAGTTACCGGTATGTTCCTGCTTAACTCAATCCCTGCTCGCGTATTATTCGATTCCGGTGCTAGTCGTTCTTTCATATCAACATCTTTTGCACAAAGATTATATAAGTCTCCATCAAAGCTTCCTGTTGTGATTGATATTGAGACAGCCAGTAACAACTATGTTATGGCTGATTCTGTATACCGAAACTGCACTCTACTCGTCGATAACATCGTGTTCAACCTCGACCTTATTCCGATTCCGTTGAAAGAGTTCGACGTCATCATCGGCATGGATTGGCTAATGAATAACGAGGCTACGATCTTCTGCAACCGTCGAATCATCAGAATTAGGTCTTTAGACGGTCGAGTATTGGAAATCAAAGGCGAGAAGCGAAAAGGTGCTCACTGCTTCATTTCAGTCGAAAAAGCTCATAAATATCTGTCTAAGGGTCATCAATCTTACATATGCTATGTCTCGTTTGAATCCGTCACGGAAGTCAAAAAGAAATCTTTATCTGACATTCCTATCGTCTGTGAGTTCCCAGACGTATTCCCTGACGATATTCTTAGAGTGCCACCGGAACGTCAAGTCGAGTCCGGTATTGACTTAGTTCCTGGTGCGGCTCCAATTGCCAAAGCTCCCTACAGACTTGCACCTGCAGAAATGCAGGAAATGTCAAAACAATTGCAAGAGCTGTTAGAAAAGGGATTTATCCGACCAAGTTCATCTCCATGGGGTGCACCTGTCTTATTCGTTAAGAAAAAAAGACGGAACTTTTCGAATCTGCATTGATTATCGGGAGTTGAACATAGTCACAATAAAGAATAAGTATCCTCTGCCCAGAATTGATGATCTATTTGATCAGCTACAAGGAGCCAGCTACTTCTCGAAAATCGATCTTCGTTCTGGGTATCATCAATTAAAAGTCAGAGATGAGGATATTCCGAAGACAGCCATCCGAACAAGATACGGTCATTACGAATTTCTCGTGATGCCGTTTGGTTTAACGAATGCACCAGCGGCATTCATGGACCTCATGAATCGCGTGTGCAGACCGATGCTGGATAAGTCAATTATCGTATTCATAGACGATATTCTGATTTACTCCAAAACGGAGGCTGATCATGCTATTCATTTGCGGCAATTGCTAGAGTTACTGAGAAAAGAAAGACTCTATGCAAAATTTTCTGAGTGCGAATTCTGGCTCAAACAGGTATAACTTTACATTGTCTTGAGCTATTCCTTAAGCGTTCTTTGATTGAACAAAACTTGTAACTCTACTTTGTTGCTTTTATAGATTCAATTCCTTGGCCATGTTGTTTCTGGTGAAGGTATTTCCGTTGATCCGTCTAAAGTCGAGGCCGTTCAAAAATGGCAAACGCCTCGCAATGCCTCCGAAATAAGAAGTTTCCTTGGATTGGCCGGTTATTATCGGCGATTCATAAAGGACTTCTCAAAGATTGTTGTGCCGCTGACGATGTTAACACGAAAGAATACACCTTTCGCATGGGCAGATAAACAGCAAGAGATATTTGAAATGTTGAAACAGAAACTGATTCAAGCGCCGATCCTAGCCTTACCAGAAGGCAACGATGATTTTGTCGTTTACAGTGACGCATCTAGTACTGGCTTAGGATGTGTCCTTATGCAAAGGGGAAAAGTCATTGCCTACGCTTCAAGGCAATTGAAAGACTACGAGAAAAGTGCACCGACTCATGATCTTGAGTTGGCTGCCGTTATCTTTGCTCTGAAGATCTGTCATCACTATCTTTATGGGACTCGGTGTCAGCTTTACACCGATCATAAGAGTCTCAAGCATCTCTTTACTCAAAAGGATCTAAACATGAAACAGCGACGGTCCTTGGAGCTTATCAAGGACTATGATTGGGAGATCCTATATCATCCCGGCAAAGCTAATGTTGTCGCGGATGCTTTGAGTAGAAAAGTATATCCAGAAAAGTGTTGCTATGCCCTGACTCCTGTTGTATTCTCTTCCGATCTTATTGAAGACATCAGATCTGCTCAAGCCGAAGCGTTGAAAGAAGAAAATATTTGTCATGAAAATCTCAAAGGGCGGTTACAATTCTTATCTCTGAACCATTTGGGACTTCACTGTCTCAAGGGAAACCGAATCTGGATTCCTAAATATGGTTCTATCCGTAACACTCTTCTATCTGAAGCCCATCAGTCCAAGTTATCTGTTCATCCTGGCAGCTCAAAGATGTATTTTGATCTGAAAGCTGACTACTGGTGGCCAGGAATGAAGAAAGACATCGGTAAATATGTTGAAAGCTGCATAATCTGTCAGATGGTTAAGGCAGAACATCAGAAACCGTTCGGGGATATGCAACCACTGTCAGTTCCTGAATGGAAGTGGGAGCATATAACAATGGACTTCATCACGAAGTTGCCTAAGACCAAAAGACATCACGACTCCATCTGGGTAGTCGTGGACCGATTAACGAAGTCAGCTCACTTCATACCGATGAAAGAAACGTACTCCCTTGATAGATTGGCACAGTTGTATATCACAGAAATTATTTCTCGTCACGGTGTGCCAAAGTCTATCGTATCTGATCGTGATAGTCGTTTCACATCTAGATTCTAGCAAGCTCTACAAGACGGGATGGGTACTCAGATCTCTATGAGTATTGCTTATCATCCTAATGCAGATGGCCAGAGTGAGCGTACTATCCTTACTCTCGAAGATATGCTTCGTGTCTGCGTTCTTGATCTGGGTGGTAATTGGGATGACCACTTGCCTCTGGTCGAATTCTCATACAATAACAGTTATCATTCCACGATTAAGATGGCTCCATTTGAAGCTTTGTACGGAAGAAAGTGCAGAACTCCCACCTGTTGGCGCGAAACAGGTGAATCGCCAATAGCAGGACCTGCCCTTCTACAGTTGACTCACGAGAAGATTCAACTTGTTAGAAGAAATATACTGGAAGCTCAAAGCAGGCAGAAGTCATACTATGATAATCGACACAGATCAATAAGCTTTGCGGTTAATGATTGGGTGATGCTAAAAGTATCCCCAATGAAAAATGTGGTCCGGTTCATAAAAAGAAACAAGCTAGCTCCGAGATTCATCGGTCCGTTCAAGATTGTTGAAAAGATAGGAAATCAATCTTATCGTCTTGAACTTCCAGCGGACTTATCCGGAATACATCCTGCATTCCATGTTAGTCACTTGAGAAAGAGTTTAGCCGATGAAAGAGAAGTGCAGATACCACACGTTAACTTGCAAATTGATGAGAAGCTTAGAGTGGTTGAAGAGCTAGAATGTATTCTGGACTCGAAGACCAAGAAGCTTAGAAATAAAGATATACAGATGGTGCTCGTCCAGTGGAAACACCACAAAGGTTCGCATCAGTCTTGGGAATCTGAAAATGTCATGAAAGCAACTTATCCTAGTCTGTTCGAACATAGCTAACTTCGGGGACGAAGTTTGTGCGTGGAGGAGCCCATTCTGTAACAACCTAACTTTTGACCCAGTCGTAAATTCAGTATTTTTGAACCGATAATGTAATATTATTACATTATTTGATTTATAATTTAATCAAGTTATGAAATATTAATTGAATTATATAAATATTTAAAGATTATGATTTAATAAATATTAAAGATAATTAAATAAAAGAGATATAAGATACAAAAATAAAAGTGGGTTAAGTAGCAAATATAACTAAATGAAGTATATAAACGTGATTAAAGGTCATTTATCCAAATCAGACTCTCTCTCTCTACTCTCTCTCTACTCTCTCTAGATTTACTTCCAAACCGACCGGCCGATTCTTGAGTTTTATATATCGTTGGAAAGATCTCGGAGAATACTACACGAATCTGCCATTACATGTTTGATTTTGTACGAATTTGAGGTAAGAATCGACATTTTAAACTTTTATATTTTCAGTTTTTCGAAATTGATTATCTTTCATTCGAAATTAGCATTTTTCGTGTGATTAAAGTTAATTTAACTTGAGTTTTAACTAGAATATGTATAATATAATCGAACCTAGGACTAATACTTAACATATTCGTGATTTAGACTTAGAAATGAATGATTTAAAGTTGTAAATATGAACAAATTCGAGAATGCCAAGAACAAACTCGAAATAAATAGAACAAACTCGATTTTGTAGTTAAATTCGAATAATAGTCAACTTTGACTATTAAATTCGAATGAATGATTGAGTTAGTCATTAAATTCGAAATGTAGGATTCGATTTTAGCATGGAGTTTGACTTTATCCTCAAATTTTAATGGGGAATTTAAATTTAATCAACAAATTCGAAATATGGTTCAAATTTAATTATAGAATTCGAATTTGTCCTATGTTCAAGTGTGGCATTCGAAATTAATTACATAATTGAATATAATGCCTTCGAATTTACATACATATTCGAATTTAATATATAAATTCGAAACCCACTCCTTAAATTCGAATATATTGAATAAAATATATGGACAACGCATAAAATAATAAAATAGTTAGCAAAATAAATATGTATATATATATATATATATATATATATATATATATATATATATATATATATATATATATACTGATCCTTCGAGAATTTTAAGAAACAAAGAATATGAACAAAAGAAAGATAGATTAATGATCTGTTATCAGAATCAGATAAATAAAGATTTTAAAGATAAAAGATGATGAGATTGACATGACATGATATGATAATTCTGGACAGGTTCAGTAAAATTCTGAACATTGATACAAAGATTTAAAGATTATTGAAAGCGGGTCAAAGATTTAAATTGACATCCGTTTGATAAAGACCCCAACACTGTGAGTTATAGATATTCAGATTTAACATGCTTGAATTTCCGGTTGAGACATATTGTTGATGTTAGATTGATTTGACATTCATATTATCAGCTGGATTGTGACCTGTGCACACTATGGTTCAGTGTTGCCCAGTGGAGCTATTTGACTTATCACTTCATATTATTTTGCATTTACAGTTCATTTCAGAGATTTCTTTAAGATTACTGCTATCATGACTTTGAATGCGTATGCTACATCACTGCATATACTTTGACATTTGATTCAGCTTGATTAGCCTCATTGGTCTATTGTTCTAGACCTGGCTATTTCACCAGTTCTATTGAACTTGGTAATGACCTCCGATGTTCCGCCACGTTGATTTACTGGTAGCTAGCCCAGTATGTGGCTGATCCCCACGATTTAAGCGTGAGCATGGCTTGAGCATCATCCGACTCTATGACTTCTATGTCTCAATCATGAGGGCTGTAGCGGCAGCCAAGACATATCACGCTAGACTGATGATCCGCTTGACTTTGCATGTTAATTTGAAAATCTATTTACTCACTAAGCATTGCTTATGGTTGCTACATTAACATTTTACAGGAAAAGATAAAGGAAAGTCACATGCCGGACCTAGTATTTAGGTCTTTCAAAGATCAAGACAGAAGTTTCATAGACCTCTACTCAGCAACCCTTTTGGTACTAATTGGATGATGATGATATGATGGTCTGGGTGGATTTATCTTGATTATATGATGATATGAATTAGATTAGACTTGTGCCCTTTATAAGTTTAATTTAAAAATCGTAAACTGTATTAAACTTAATCCTAATATGCTTGTACTGTAATATAATATTCCGCAATTAATTACTCTATCTTAGTTATGGTTGATATCGTATGCATGATGTGGGACCTAGACTCGTGAGAACTGCCCCGTAAGGGGTGGTCTTCACAGTTTACATAATAAACGTTTTAACGCATTATTGCGAATGCTAGCTTAACATAGAAATTCTAGACACGACGCTAATATATGCCCGGTACATAGATAGTTCTGATTCCAAAGGCTTGTTCGGGGACGACCAAGAGTTAAGTTGTTGAGGTTTGTTGAGGTTTGACAAGGCTATTTTTTTATGTATCTTTATATCGTTTTAGGATCGTTTTAAGCACCGATGCTTCGTAACTTTGTTATTATTACTCCAAAATTATGTTTCAGGGTCAAGAAGTCAAATGGAAGTAACTCGAGAAAATTCAGCGCGACCCGAGCCAGAGGGGGCGCAGGCCTGCGCCACCCTACGCTGCAAAACAAAGAGTTTCAGAGTTAGATACCACTTCCAGCGCAGCCCAGCGTAGCCCAGGCCGTACCCCAGGCGCAGTCCTACGCTGGTGCAGCGCAAAATGAATACATACACGTTTTTAACCCTGAAAACCCTAATCTCGCCTCTTCTATAAATAGAGGCCAAGGGTGAACGTTTTTGATGTCCCGAAAGTGTTGAAAGAAGTGGCGAAGCCCTGCCGGAGTGGATTCACAATTCAAGTACGAAGATGGTGTTTGCAAGCCTATGACGATGTCTCCGAGCAATTCTGGTGAAGAGCATACGATGAGCGGCTAAACACCATAGCCGTTTGAGGAGGATCTACGACTAAGTTTTACTTTATTTGAATTTCAATCTATGTTTTGATGTATTATGTGTTGATTGAAATGCTATATGTGTAATGCAAATGATAAGCATTCGGTTATTGTTATGATTATGTGTTTTGATTGGTAAAAGCAAGATAGTTCATAGTAGTGTTATAATTTGTGCCGAGTCTATTAGCTTACGGATTAAGACAAGTAATGAACGTTGCATGCGCTATGCCGAGAGTTATTGATTAAAATAATTATGATTTATTTAACCGAGCAATTAATTATGTCTATGTGTTTGTTGCATGAAATTCGAGTGGGTAATAACTTATGCCGTAGTGATTCCGTGTATGGTTATCTCTCCTTGCTTTGTTAATCAATCTGTTAGTTGTTTGCCATTAATTTAGTTATAATTTAGTCGTAATCATTATTCCAAACAATTCAATTATTTTACAATTTAATCGCTTTTAATAAACTAAAGAAACTAGCTAATTAATCCTAATTTAACAATGTGTCTAAAACCATTGAAGAAAGTGCCAATGTTGAGTTTAATGAAAACACTGCAAATGTCAAAGGCACTGGTCCTGATTTGTTGTTTGATTTAGATTCACTAAAAAATTCTCTGAGCTTTGTTGAGTATTCTACAGGAACTGTTGGAAACAGTGTTGAAGCTGCCAATACAAATTCTCATGCTGGTAACACAAATATTCAAGTTGTTGGCACAAAGTCTCCAACAAATGCAGATTCTGCTACATGGGATGAGTATACTGTACTACCACTTCTCTCTTGTGACCCACCTGGGGTCCTGATTGACCAACAATACATACATATAGAGTTTGAAGTGCCAATCCCAAGTTCTGAAGTAACAGCTCCAACCAATAGGGAAACAGTCCCATCTCCTGATCAGACTGTTACTGAAGCAGAATCATCAAGTGGTGCAGAAGGTAATGATACAAATCTGGGAAACCCATTTCAGACAGAAAGGGAACCTACACTTAGGGTTCATAAGTATCATCCTCTTAATCAAATAATGGGAGATCCACGCACTCCTGTGCAAACAAGGACAATGATTCACAAGGAATCAACTGATACTGAATCAGCAGTCCCTGAATTCAGTCTAGCTGCCTTTGAACATGCATGATTCATGTCACAATTAGAGCCAAAGAAGGCATCTGAGGCACTGAAAGATCCATCTTGGATTGAGGCAATGCAAGAAGAACTTTTTCAATTCAAGATTCAGAATGTATGGACTCTAGTTGACTTGCCTAAAGGTAAGAGGGCAATTGGTACAAGATGGGTGTTCAGAAACAAGAAGGATGAGAGAGGTGTAGTGATCAAGACCAAAGCAAGACTGGTAGCTCAAGGATACACTCAAGAAGAAGGAATAGACTATGATTATGTCTTTGCCCCACTAGCAAGGATAGAAGCCATCAGACTGTTCCTAGCATATGCCAGCTTCAAAGGGTTCAAAGTGTACCAAATGGATGTGAAATCTGCATTCTTATATGGTACAATTGAAGAAGAGGTTTATGTGTGTCAACCCCCTGGATTTGAAGACTATAAGTATCCAGACAGAGTCTACAAGTTAGACAAAGCACTCTATGGACTCCACCAAGCCCCAAGAGCATGGTATGACACTTTGTCTTCATATCTTCTATAGAATGGATTCAAGCGAGGTACTCTGGACAAGACATTATTCACAAAGTCCATCAAATCAGATATTGTTCTTGTTCAGATCTATGTTGATGATATCATCTTTGGATCAACAAATGACATTCTGTGCAAGGAGTTTGAAACTTTGGTGCACAAGAAGTTTCAAATGAGTTCAATGGGGGAACTAACTTTCTTTCTAGGATTGCAGGTCAAGCAGAAACCCACTGGACTTTTCATAAGTCAATCAAAGTATGTAAATGACATCCTGGAAAAGTTTGGATACAAGGACACCAAGGTTGCTAGCACACCAATGGACACTCATAAACAGCTTGATGCAGATAAAGAAGGAGTGGATGTGGATATTCATTTGTACAGATCCTTGATAGGTTCACTAATGTATCTTACATCTTCTAGACCTGATATGATGTTTGCTGTTTGTGTGTGTGCCAGGTTTCAATGTGATCCAAAGGATTCACATCTCTTTGCTGTTAAGAGAATCTTTAGATACCTCAAAGGTCAACCAAAATTGGGCCTGTGGTATCCTAAGGACTCTCCTCTTGAAACTCACAGCTTACTCTGATAGTGACTATGGAGGTTGTTGTAGGTCCCGAGAGGTTCCCAAAGTATATAGTTATAAGCTGTAGAGGGGGGTGAATACAGCAATTTAAAAACTACACACTCTTTTTCTCAATGTTTGTATGTATTATCAACAATTTGTTAATTACAAACAAGCTTGAATGCGGAATAGTTCAAGCTGAGATGACAGATACAACAGTATGTTCACTAGTCTAAGACAAACTCAAACTAGTATACAATGAATACACTCACTAAGAAGCACTCACTGTGTTTACAAGACTTAAGGAACAGCTTATGTAAAACAGCTTAGACACACAGATGCTGGTTTACACAGAAGGCTTTGCATGCATGAAAATCACACTTGCACGTTCATTCTTGGGTTTCAGCACTTAGCTTTCTTCACATTTCTTTCTGACCTTAGAAG